>CM035130.1:41527500-42002500 GCA_020205605.1 Panax ginseng | reverse complement strand
GAAGAAGAGAAAATTAAGACATCATCAATATAGCAAATAATAAATTCAAGAAAAGGATTGAAAATATCATTCATGATATGTTGAAATTCAAGGTCCATTTTACTCCGGATGGAAGAACATTCCATTCATAGTGACCAAAAGGGACCGTAAAAGCAGCTTTTATAAGTATCCTCGTTTCTCTAATTTGAATTTGCCAAAACTCGATTTCATGTCAAATTTAGAGAAAATAGTGGCATCATGAAGTCTGTCTAGAAGGTCCTTCTTATTCGGAATTGGATATCTAATCCATTGAAAGGCTTTATTAAGAGGTTCATAATTGATAACAAGACGTGGAGTTCCTCGCTCAATTTCTGAATTTTTATTAACATAAAAGGTTGTACAACTCCAGGGAAAAGTACTAGGCTTAATTAAATTTTTCTGTTGAAGGGACTCAATTTCAGTTTTGCAAAGGAGTAAATATTCCTTCTTCATCTGACTAGGTCGAGACTTAGTAGGAATATTTTTCTCATTAAAATTAGGGATATAAGGAAGAGAAATAATATGTTTCTTCCTATTCCAGAAGGCATTCGGGACATCACTGCAGATTTCAGTTTGAAGAGTTTTGTGGATTAATTTTATTTTTTCCTACAAAGAAGGTTGTAAAATTCTTTGTTCTGTAGTAAGAAATTTTATTTCTTTTTGAATAAAATTGATTTGTTTTTCTTTAGAATAAATCATATGCTTAACTTGATTTAATTCTTTAGTATAAGGTTCTATAATGAATTCAAAAATAATATGTCTGTTGTTAAGAGTAGTATGAATTCCCAAAGTATCAATTTTTGAAATGGGCATTAAAAGACATAGGAAAGGGGTGCCTAAGATGATACTTTGATTCATATTTCTGATAAGAACAAAAGAAGTAGGTAAACAAAGACCTTGATTACAGATTAAGGCTTCAAGAATTTTATATTTAATATTCATGGTATTTCCACTTGCACTAGTTAAAGATTGAGTGATTTTCTGAAAGTATTTGGTAGGGATTAATCCTTCCTGAATACGATTCATGTCAAAGACCACTATCTACTAAGGCAATGACATCTTTTTTAATAAAATCCGGTTTGATAATAAAAGTAATTCTGATATACCATTTCTGAAAAACTACTTGATTCATAAGCATCAAATATTGTTCAGAAGACTCTGGTTTATCAGAAGATTCAAGTTTGGAAGATTCTAGAAAATTATCTTGTTTATTATTTAACTGTTGTTTAATATTATTTAAATCTTGGAAAATAATAACATTAGTATTCTGTAACTGTCTTATTTCGGATTTTAGAATATTTATTTCACCTTTAAGATCCTAAATAGTAGTAGGTTTTTCAGTGGTAGAAACATCTTGTATACGTTTCATGACTTCTCTCATGCTATATTGATTAATAGGAAGAATATCTTCTGTTTTTTTATTTTTATAACAGATTTCTAAAAATTTTAATTTTATTTCGGGATCTTTAATTTGACTGGCTAAGTCGAGGAGAGATTTTTGGGTGTCAGTTAAGACATTGATACTTGGTCCTCCAATATCTAAACCATTCATCTCGACGATAGCTTTCCAATAGTCGCCTTCGTGAGTTATATTACGGTTGTTAGTTATGCAGGTTTGACATTGTTCATTGTTAGAATCATTGTCGATTCGAATAGATTTGCTAAATCATCTTACGAATTTGAATCGATTCGTAATCACTTTGACAAACAATTAAGAATTTGTTGTTGAATGTCTTCATCAAGGACATCTCATTGAGTTTCGTTTTAGTTTGGATTTACATTTATTAGCGAAGTGTCTGCTTTTTCCGCATTTATAACATTGAATTTTAGATTTATCTTTTTATTACTACTCTTTCTCTTTTTAGTAGATTTTTCAGAGTTTTTTTTAGAAGATTTCTTAGAAGAACGCGTCTGCAGTAAGACCTAGAGGGTTTAGAACTTTTCGCTTTTTTAGCCTTTTGGGATATCTGTAATTTGTTGTCATAAGAGAATTGGTCACAAAATTCTCCTATCTCATGTCTTTTAGTAAGATTCTGCTTTTTTCATTAATTGTTGAAGTTTCATATCATTACATAATGATAATCCCTCTTCAATAATTACTGAAATGAGATGGCCATAAGAATACTGGTTATAAGGAATACTCATACGGTCATGTTTATCTCTTAGTTTTTTGTGGATTTTTTCAGCAAAGAAAATAGGGAGACCATCAATAAACTTGGCTTTCTAATGTTCACTGTTGGCTTCCGATCTCTGCATTACTTTCATTAAAAAGACATCCTTATACCATCAAAAATGGGTTAAGGATGGACAACGAAGATTCTGTAAGAGTTCTCTACTTCTATCAGTATTCATAAGTCCTGGTCCAACAAAATGGTGAATGGTGGCATGTACTAAGGTGTAACAAGCATCTCGTTTCTTAAAACATCGGGACAGATACAGATGAACCAGGTATGGTTGTGAATAGGATTCTGGTAATAAAATACTTGTGTAAAGGAATCAATATAATCCCAATAGCTGTATCTTGTTTTTGTTGTATGACTAGATTCAATGGTACGGGTAGTATGAGGATTAATACCCCAATTAGCAAGAGGCATGATGCTCTTGATGGTTGTTTTACTGTATTGGATTGGGCTGGTTGGTTTTGATGGATCATGAAGCGTATGCTTGATGTCCATGGATCTTTATTTCAATGATGATTTGCTCATATACGTAGCGATACTGGTTAAAATGAGAAGGAGACTGTTGAGTCATTAGATAACGCCTTTTGATCTCCCATGGATCTTTCATCCATTTTTCATCATTCTGGTCAATAAATAATACTGGTTCTTCCACATATTTGTTTGGAATATACTTTTCTGGTAAAAGAAGAACATCTTTTACTGTAGGTTGGCTAGAAGAAGCTGAAGAATTACTAGATTGAGTATTCAAGCTAGGAAATTCTGTATAGTAAAGGTTAACCCTGCCTCGGCCTCGCTGACCGTGACCATGGCCTCTGCTGGTCATTCTTGCAAATATTCTCTGGTTAGAAAATCCGGTAAAGAATTTTGTTTTCCTTTGATATATTCAATATCAAAGTCAGATACGGATAAAGTACTTTTCCAAGTAGCAAATATTTGTTTGGCGTCCGATCTCTGCATTACTTTCATTAAAAAGACATCCTTATACCATCGAAAATGGGTTAAGGATGGACAACGAAGATTCTGTAAGAGTTCTCTACTTCTATCAATATTCATAAGTCCTGGTCCAACAAAATAGTGAATGATGGCATGTACTAAGGTGTAACAAGCATCTTCTCTTCTTGTTTCAGTTTTAGTAATGGGATCGGTTTCATTCTTATAGGCTTGGAGAACTTCTGTTCTCTGTATATCAGTAAGAGCATTATCCCACCAACCTTTAAGAATGTCGGTGAAGCCATTAACTAAGAAACGACAAATTTGGTGATCAATATTATCATTCTATTTGCAGACAGTAGTATACATCAGCATGTGATGTATGGTTTCATAAATCTGATATTCAGTCTTACCATCAATATTCCATTCGTAAATGGTTTTACCATGGTAAGATTTTTGAGAATGAAGAAAGTCTTCTTCATACAGAATATCCTGGGGAGTAGATCTGGGATAATAATACCTACTAGGTCCAGATAAAGCCATTAAGTTTATAGGCTTCTGACTGTAAGTAGTCTTATTGATATTTTGCATTTCTTGAAAATTATTTTGGATTTCTAAAATATGAATAGGAGAAATATCATTAGTATTATCTCCATCTCCATCGCTATCAATATTGTTATTACTGGTATGAGCAGAGGGTTGTCCAGACATCATATTAATTTGAGACGAGGATGCAGTTGTAAGCTTTAAATCTTTCATTTTGTTTAAAAGATTATCAATAAATTCTTTGTCAACTTTAAAAGATTTCATTTTAAAATTACTAACTTCTAAAGGTGGCTTAATGGTTACAGGTTGGAGATCATTTTTTTGGGAACAACTTGGCAATTATCATTAATATGGTTTATTTGTTCTTCTATCCTGGTTAACTATTTTCATACAGTTTGAAGGAATAAATTAGTATAATTATTCTGTTTGGACAAGGGTAAAATATCTTTTATTTTTACATCTTCTTGTTGATGGGATATATCAGATATATCAATATACGGATTGATAACTAAGGGTTTTAAATTTTTATTTCCTGAGCTAAGTTCAAGAGACTTAAGAGGGGGATGAATAGATTGAATTATGCTACCACTTGTGGTAATCCAATCCTTTTGAATTCCAGTTAACACATTCAGTTGACTTTCAGTGTAAAATTCAGACTTTGAAACAAAATCATAATACTATTTAGTAAATGATAAAATACACTGGTTTTTGTTCAGATAAGAATAATAATTTGCTTTAATATCTGCTAATTTTTTATGATCATGATTATTAAAATACCAATTTCTAAAGTTCTGGTATTTATCCTGCATAAACTCCTGGTTTAAACATTGACGAATTTTACTATTAGGAGAAAAATCCATTAACATTCAAAATTCATATCACTAGCAGTTGGACTATAAGGTCTTCTGTTTTGAGGAGTATTTGCCTCATAAATACCATGAGGTATTTGATTTTTAAAAATATGAATTCCTCTAATTAAGTCTTCATTTTTAATAGACTCATTACTGGGATTTTTAGACTCTTGATAAACAGATTCTAAAGGATCAGACATAGATTGTCTAGATGATTCAGGAAAATCAATATTGTAAGAGATATTATTAATAGATCGACTTCGGGTAAAAGGTCTTTGAAATTTTAAATAAACATTTCCATTACTAGTTTGGATAACATCCTCAATGGATTGTCGAATTATGGGCCTGGTAGGGACGGCGTTTGTAATTTGCCATTGTTTCGGGAAAGTAATTTCTTCCCAAGGGATCATCCTGGGAATAGCCACTTGACTACTAAAGAGATTAGTGTCTATAAGGACAGTATGTCCTTGTTGGCTTTGTTTTCGGATATAAGGGTTTAAAGTAGTTAAAACTTTAAGGTGAATACGGAATAATATAGCAAAAGGAGGAGATCCGGGTAGGTACTCATAACCATGAGATATAATTCTCATTTCTAATACTTTTGACAAATTATTATCAGTTAAAGCAACAATTAAATTTGGGTAAATATTGAAATATACTGGTCCATGAGCAAGGCTGGTTTCAATGGCGCCCATAAGGGAGGTTTTCCAGTTAAGACACCTACCATCTCTAAGTGTACATTGAATATTGGTATTTTGGCCAAGTAAAGTCAAAGGTTTGAAAGCTACTTGGACTAGTCCTATATGAACATATTTATATTTTTGCAAAAAAGGATATAAATCTTCAACATGCAATAAATATAAAATTTCATCATTATTCTGTAAAAGAACAACATGTTCAAAGGTTTTAATAATGGGAATTGTTAAATCCACAACCTTTTTTGTTATTTCCACAACAAAGTATCGCTGTAGATGTATAGTGACGGTAAAAACCGTCGCTATACGATCTATAGCGACACTTTTGTTGTGGAAATAACATTTTCTATTGTTGATTTAACAATTCCCTTTAATAATTCTTTTAGTGATAAAATCAAAGGTTCCAATTTTATAAATTGTTTCTGGTTTGATTTTAGGAATGGTCCATTTGTCTAAGGCTTCCTTGACATCTTGATAGGCTATAAGTTCAGTTGCTTCCAAGGTAGAAGCTGAAGCATTAGCTACGATTAAAAGAGAGGTTGAAAACTCAGTCATTTTTTAAAAGCGATTATATATGCATAATTTATAAGTAACATATATCCAATATGTTAATAAACTAAACATGTCCCTGATACAAAAAGAGGCAGGACCGTAGAAGGATTTTGGATCAAGCACGTTTGTCAACGATTTACAGAGGATAAAAGCCATAACGCCAAAACACGGCTAGAGGCAAAGTCCTAAACGCGACTTAGGTGACGTTCCACATGATCAATCACTAAACTCATACTGTCTCATTTAATAAAATGGCATGGATATTTTAAAGGCATATTAAATATATATTAACAGATAAATTATTACATATATGATCTTATAAAGTTACTGTTGGTTTGGGGGTCTTCTCAAAACTATAAGCCGACAGGTCTCTTCCTGTATAGCGGTTTTAGTTAAAACAATATGATCTTATCCGCTTTACCTCAGGAGTTTGGAAATGACCTTCTTTAAATTACCCCACAATAAAAAAAGAATGTCTTTCAATAGTTAAATGTGTTTTAAAATTTCAGGATGATCTTTTGAATCAACACTTTTTAATCAGAGTTGATTGTTCAGCTGCAAAACAGATATTTAAAAAGGATGTTCAAAATTTAGCATCCAAACAAATATTTGCTACTTGGAAAAGTACTTTATCCGTATCTGACTTTGATATTGAATATATCAAAGGAAAACAAAATTCTTTACCGGATTTTCTAACCAGAGAATATTTGCAAGAATGACCAAAGAGAGGCCAGGTCACGTGGTCAATGAGGCCGTAGTAAGCGCGGTGGTTAACCTTTACTATCTGAATTTCCTAGCTTGAATACTCAATCTAGTAATTCTTGACTTCTTCTAGCCAACCCACGATAAAGATGTTCTTCTTTTACCAGAAAAGTATATTCCAAACAAATATGTGGAAGAACCAGTATTATTTATTGACCAGAATGATGAAAAATGGATGAAAGATCCATGGGAGATCAAAAGGCGTTATCTAATGACTCAACAGTCTCCTTCTCATTTTAACCAAAGATCGCTACGTATATGAGCAAATCATCATTGAAATAAAGATCCATGGACATCAAGCATACGCTTCATGATCCATCAAAACCAACCAGCCCAATCCAATACAGTAAAACAACCATCAAGAGCATCATGCCTCTTGCTAATTGGGGTATTAATCCTCATACTACCCGTACCATTGAATCTAGTCATACAACAAAAACAAGATACGACTATTGGGATTATATTGATTCCTTTACACAAGTATTTTATTACGTAATCCTATTCACAACCATACCGGTTCATCGTATCATCTGTCCGATGTTTTAAGAAACGAGATGCTTGTTACACCTTAGTACATGCCACCATTCACCATTTTGTTGGACCAGGACTTATGAATACTGATAGAAGTAGAGAACTCTTACAGAATCTTCGTTGTCCATCCTTAACCCATTTTTGATGGTATAAGGATGTCTTTTTAATGAAAGTAATGCAGAGATCGGAAGCCAACAGTGAACATTAGAAAGCCAAGTTTATTGATGGTCTCCCTATTTTCTTTGCTGAAAAAATCCACAAAAAACTAAGAGATAAACATGACCGTATGAGTATTCCTTATAACCAGTATTCTTATGGCCATCTCATTTCAGTAATTATTGAAGAGGGATTATCATTATGTAATGATATGAAACTTCAACAATTAATGAAAAAACAGAATCTTACTAAAAGACATGAGATAGGAGAATTTTGTGACCAATTCTCTTATGACAACAAATTACAGTATCCCCAAAAGGCTAAAAAACAGAAAAGTTCTAAACCCTCTAGGTCTTACCGCAGACGTTCTTCTAAGAAATCTTCTAAAAAAAAACTCCTGAAAAATCTACTAAAAAGAGAAAGAGTAGTAATAAAAAAGATAAATCTAAAATTCAATGTTATAAATGCGGAAAAACAGGACACTTCGCTAATAAATGTAAATCCAAACTAAAACAGAAACTCAATGAGATGTCCCTTGATGAAGACATTCAACAACAAATTCTTAATTGTTTGTCAAACAGTAATTCTGAATCAGATTCAAATTCAGAAGATGATTTAACAGAAATCTATTCTGAATCTGACAATGATTCTAACAATGAACAATGTCAAACACCATAACTAACAACCGTAATATAATATAACTCTGTTTCGATTATTGGAAAGCTATCGTCGAGATGAATGGTTTAGATATTGGAGGACCAAGTATCAATGTCTTAACTGACACCCAAAAATCTCTCCTCGACTTAGCCAGTCAAATTAAAGATCCCGAAATAAAATTAAAATTTTTAGAAATCTGTTATAAAAATAAAAAAACAGAAGATATTCTTCCTATTAATCAATATAGCATGAGAGAAGTCATGAAACGTATACAAGATGTTTCTACCACTGAAAAACCTACTACTATTTAGGATCTTAAAGGTGAAATAAATATTCTAAAATCCGAAATAAAGGCGATTCTGAGAATACTAATGTTATTATTTTCCAAGATTTAAATAATATTAAACAATGGTTAAATAATAAACAAGATAATTTTCTAGAATCTTCCAACTTGAATCTTCCGATAAACCGAGTCTTACGAACAATATTTGATGCTTATGAATCAAGTAGTTTTTGTAAATGGTATATCGTAATTACTTTTATTATCAAACCGGATTTTATTAAAAGATGCCATTGCCCTAGTAGATAGTGGTCTTTGACATGAATCGTATTCGGGAAGGATTAATCCTACCAAATACTTTGAGGAAAATCACTCAATCTTTAACTAGTGCAAGTGGAAATACCATGAATATTAAATATAAAATTCCTGAAGCCTTAATCTATAATCAAGGTCTTTGTTTACCTACTTCTTTTGTTCTTATCATAAATATGAATCAAAGTATCATCTTAGGCACCCCTTTCCTATGTCTTTTAATGCCCATTTCAAAAATTGATACTTTTAGAATTCATACTACTCTTAACAACAGACATTGTTTTTGAATTCATTACAGAACCTTATACTAAAGAATTAAATCAAGTTAAGCATATGATTTATTCTAAAGAAAAACAAATCAATTTTATTCAAAAAGAAATAAAATTTCTTACTACAGAACAAAGAATTTTACAACCTTCTTTGCAGGAAAAAATAAAATTAATCCACAAAACTCTTCAAACTGAAATCTGCAGTGATGTCCCGAATGCCTTCTGGAATAGGAAGAAACATATTATTTCTCTTCCTTATATCCCTAATTTTAATGAGAAAAATATTCCTACTAAGTCTCGACCCAGTCAGATGAAGAAGGAATATTTACTCCTTTGTAAAACTGAAATTGAGTCCCTTCAACAGAAAAATTTAATTAAGCCTAGTACTTCTCCCTGGAGTTGTACAACCTTTTATGTTAATAAAAATTCAGAAATTGAGCGAGGAACTCCACGTCTTGTTATCAATTATAAACCGCTTAATGAAGCCCTTCAATGGATTAGATATCCAATTCCGAATAAGAAGGACCTTCTAGACAGACTTCATGATGCCACTATTTTCTCTAAATTTGACATGAAATCAGGATTTTGGCAAATTCAAATTAGAAAACAGGATACTTATAAAACTGCTTTTACAGTCCCTTTTGGTCACTATAAATGGAATGTTCTTCCATTTGGAGTAAAAAATGAATCTTCAGAATTTCAACATATCATGAATGATATTTTCAATCCTTTTACTAAATTTTTTATTTGCTATATTGATGATGTCTTAATTTTCTCTTCACCTATTGAAGAACACATAAAACATTTAAATATTTTTAAAAATGTTATTATAAAAAATGGTTTGGTAGTTTCTGCTCCTAAAATGAAACTTTTCCAAATAAAAATCAGATTTCTTGGACATAATATTTCCAATGGAACTATTATTCCAATTGATAGATGTATTGAATTTGAATCTAAATTCTCAAATGAAATTAAAGATATTAACCAACTGCAAAGATTTTTCGGAAGTCTGAACTATATCCGTGATTATTATCCGAATCTTTCACAAGATGCTTCTATCTCGTATACTTGCTATAAAAAAAATCCTTTACCTTAGACTCTCGAATGAACATCTTTGTCGCAAAGAAGAAAGATTAAAAACAGGGTCAAATAGCTACCTTGTCTATCCCTCCCAAATCCTGAATGGAAGAAGATTGTTCAAACTGATGCTTCTAATACAGGATATGGTGGTATTTTAAAACCGTTTAATCCTAACAGTAAAAAAGAGGATCTTATCCGCTTTACCTCAGGAGTTTGGAAAAGACCTTTTTTAAATTACCCCATAATAAAAAAAGAATGTCTTTCAATAGTTAAATGTGTTTTAAAATTTCAGGATGATCTTTTGAATCAACACTTTTTAATTAGAGTTGATTGTTCAGCTGCAAAACAGATATTTAAAAAAGATGTTCAAAATTTAGCATCCAAACAAATATTTGCTACTTGGAAAAGTACTTTATCCGTATCTGACTTTGATATTGAAAAAATCAAAGGAAAACAAAATTCTTTACCGGATTTTCTAACTAGAGAATATTTGCAGGAATGACCAGCAGAGGCCATGGTCACGGTCAGCGAGGCCGAGGAAGGGCTAGCCTTTACTATACAGAATTTCCTAGCTTGAATACTCAATCTAGTAATTCTTCAGCTTCTTCTAGCCAACCTACAGTAAAAGATGTTCTTCTTTTACCAGAAAAGTATATTCCAAACAAATATGTGGAAGAAACAGTATTATTTATTGACCAGAATGATGAAAAATGGATGAAAGATCCATGGGAGATCAAAAGGCGTTATCTAATGACTCAACAGTCTCCTTCTCATTTTAACCAGTATCGCTACGTATATGAGCAAATCATCATTGAAACAGCATCCATGGACATCAAGCATACGCTTCATGATCCATCAAAACCAACCAGCCCAATCCAATACAGTAAAACAACCATCAAGAGCATCATGCCTCTTGCTAATTGGGGTATTAATCCTCATACTACCCGTACTATTGAATCTAGTCATACAACAGAAACCAGATACAGCTATTGGGATTATATTGATTCCTTTACACAAGTATTTTATTACCAAAATCCTATTCACAACCATACCTGGTTCATCCGTATCTGTTCCGATGATTTAAGAAACGAAATTCCCAATTGGTTTTTCGTTTGGTGGGATAAAATCGGTATCACTATTGACACTTTACCAGAATCAGTTCAAACAGCATTCAAGGAATGACAAGTCGCTTATGCCCATATACCAATAAACAAGGATCTATCTATGCTGAAATTGCTTGCCCATTTCATAATCCGTTTTGGAATCCCTTGGATCTGGAAATGGGAATTTTAGTGTGACTATCAGAATAAAATCCCTCGCCTAAAAAGGGTATTTTTTTACCAAGTGGTGGGATAAAGGGCGTAATCCTACACTACCAGAACTTCTTAAGACCATAAAGAATCATACCCAGGCCTGTTTGGATGTTATCCCTCAGAGCCCTCCATCACCAACACCAGTTAATCCTTTTGTTAAAATTTAAACAGATTTATAACAAAAGTTTCCAAACCTAACTGAAACTGAACTATTAGTTAAAACTAAGGATTATATGAAAACCCAATTCTTACAATCCTTAGTCCACGATGATGTTCCCATGAAAACAGTTAGCAATAATGAAGGATCTGAACAGGATGACAATGAGTTCAACGTCTTAGCTGGCGAAAGTCAAGAACCGGAGCCTACTATGGGAGACTTCAGAGATTCTCTCACCTCAATGATCTCTGAAAAGATGGAACAGGATAAAAAAGGAAAAGGAAAAGCATAAAGCACTACTGAAGACCAATAATCGAAAAAAGACAATCACATAACTTCACCATCGGAAGAAAGAAGCCGGTGCCCTCGATAATCGTAAGGCGACAACCACCTATCCTCAATAATTCCACTCAACCGATAACTTGCCTCTCATGCCTTCCACTTCTACTATTTGAGAGTTAAAGGAGAAAAGATAAGGATTATAGTTTGACTCCACTAGCTAGAGACACGCCTGATCCTTTCTTATCTTCTTTCTTGTATAAATAGGGAGACCTCACCCTTTGTTGAGGCAGAACTTTCCTTTGTATTTTCTCTGTACTCTCACTCTCTCTTATAAAATATTTGATATTTATATAATCTTGAAGTTTGAAGATATCAAAGGCTCTTCTGTAAGTTTTAATTATTTCTTATGTTAGATATTATGTTTCCTTACTTGAGCTTTTAGATTATTATACTGAAAACAGTAATTGTTATAAAACAACATATCAAACTGTAACAGACAATCATAATCGTTCTTATTTTTTAGAACAGTTTAATAAATCCGAACAATTTATTGTTTTAACTAAAACCGCTATACAGGAAGAGACCTGTCGGCTTATAGTTTTGGGAAGACCCCCAAACCAACAGTAACTTTATGAGATCATATATATAATAATTTATCTGTTAATATATATTTAATATGCCTTTAAAATATCCATGCCATTTTATTAAATGAGACAGCATGAGTTTGATGCTTAATTATGTGGAACGTCACCCAAGTCGTGTTTAGGACTTTGCCTCTAGCCGTGTTTTGGCATTATGGCTTTTATCCTCTGTAAATCATTGACAGACGTGCTTGATCCAAAATCCTTCTACGGTCCTGCCTCTTTTGGTATCAGAGCCATGTTTAGTTTATTGATATATTGGATATATGTTACTTATAAATTATGCATATATGATCGCTTTTAAAAAATGACTGATTTTTCAACCTCTCTTTCAACCATAGCTAATCCTTCAGCTTCTACCTTGGAAGCAACTGAACTTATAGCCTATCAGGATGTCAAGGAAGCCTTACACAAATGGACCATTCCTAAAATCAAACCAGAAATAATTTATAAAATTGTAACCTTTGATTTTATCAGTAAAAGAATTATTAAAACCTTTGAACATGCTGTTCCTTTACAGAATAATGATGAAATTTTATATTTATTGCATGTTGAAGATTTATATCTTTTTTTTGCAAAAATATAAATATGTTCATATAGGACTAGTCCAAGTAGCTTTCAAACCTTTGACTTTACTTGGCCAAAATACCAGTATTTAGTGTACACTTAGAGATGGTAAGTGTCTTAACTGGAAAGCCTCCCTTATGGGCGCCATTGAAACCAACCTTGCTCATGGACCAGTATATTTCAATATTTACCCGAATTTAAGTGTTGCTTTAACTGATAGTAATTTGTCAAAAGTATTAGAGATGAGAATTATATCTCATGGTTATGAGTACCTACCCGGATCTCCTCCTTTTGCTATATTATTCCGTATTCACCTTAAAGTTTTAACTACTTTAAACCCTTATATCCGAAAACAAAGCCAACAAGGACATACTGTCCTAATAGACACTAATCTCTTTAGTAGTCAAGTGGCTATTCCCAGGATGATCCCTTGGGAAGAAATTACTTTCCCGAAACAATGGCAAATTACAAACGCCGTCCCTATCAGGCCCATAATTCGACAATCCATTGAGGATGTTATCCAAACCAGTAATGGAAATGTTTTTTTAAAATTTCAAAGACCTTTTACCCGAAGTTGATCTATTAATAATATCTCTTACAATATTGATTTTCCTGAATCATCTAGACAATCTGTGTCTGATCCTTTAGAATCTGTTTATCAACAGTCTAAAAATCCCAGTAATGAGTCTATTAAAAATGAAGACTTAATTTGCAGACAGTAGCATACATCAGCATGTGATGTATGGTTTCATAAATCTGATATTCAGTCTTACCATCAATATTCCATTCGTAAATGGTTTTACCGTGGTAAGATTTTTGAGAATGAAGAAAGTCTTCTTCATACAGAATATCCTGGGGAGTAGGTCTGGGGTAATAATACCTACTAGGTCCAGATAAAGCCATTCGGTTTATAGGCTTCTGACTGTAAGTAGTCTTATTGATATTTTACATTTCCTGAAAATTATTTTGGATTTCTAAAATATGAATAGGAGAAATATCATCAGTATTATCTCCATCGCTATTAGTATTGTTATTATTGGTATGAGAAGAGGGTTGTCCAGACATCATATTAATTTGAGACGAGGATACAGTTGTAAGCTTTAAATCTTTCATTTTGTTTAAAAGATTATCAATAAATTCATTGTCAGCTTTAGAAGATTTCATTTTAAAATTACTAACTTCTAAAGGTGACTTAATGGTTACAGGTTGGAGATCAATTTTTTAGGGAACAACTTGGCAATTATCATTAATATGGTTTATTTGTTCTTCTATCTTGGTTAGCTGTTTTCCTACAGTTTGAAGGAATAAATTAGTATAATTATTCTATTTGGACAAGGCTAAAATATCGTTTAGTTTTACCTCTTCTTGTTGATGGGATATATCAGATATATCAACATACGGATTGATAACTAAGGGTTTTAAATTTTTATTTCCTGAGCTAAGTTCAAGAGACTTAGGAGGGGGATGAATAGATTGAATTATGCTACCACTTGTGGTAATCCAATCCTTTTGAATTCCAGTTAACACATTCAGTTGACTTTCAGTGTAAAATTCAGACTTTGAAACAAAATCATAATACTATTTAGTAAATGATAAAATACACTGGTTTTTGTTCAGATAAGCATAATAATTAGCTTTAATATCTGCTAATTTGTTATTATCATGATTATTCAAATACCAATTTCTAAAGTTCTGGTATTTATCCTGTATAAACTCCTGGTTTAAACATTGACGAATTTTACTATTAGGAGAAAAATCCATTAACATTCAAAATTCATATCACTAGCAGTTGGACCATAAGGTCTTCTATTTTGAGGAGTATTTGCTGTAAAATCCCAAATTTTACGAATAAAGATTTAATTTTTTCAAAATATTTTTTTTAATATTATGGTGTGAATTTGAGATAATGTTATAGTTGTGGGTAGTATTTATAAATATTATAAAGTATGCAAGTTGTTATATAATATTCGATTGGTCGGGGAATATTTGTTTTAACAGGGAATATTCGTACGACGGCACAATCATTTGTGGACCCCACAACGGAATTATTGTCGGATTGAGAAAATGACAAAAATATTTTTATGAAAATAACGGCGGAAGTTTTATCGTTAACACTGTTGAACTACTTGGTAGTAAAAGTACAGTAATATGTGTGGTTGCATAGTAGAACACGATATTGATTATTGATGTTTACGTGAGAATTCACTCAGTTTTGTTCAATTATTACTACAGTAGTTGCTGCATAGTATCTCACGTTATTGGATTCAATTATTGTCGATTGTTATATATATATATATATTATATATGAGTTTTGTTTTATTAATATTATTAATGTAATAAAACAGAAAAACTTTTTATATAAAACAGAATACTTTTATAAAGTTATTCGTTTATTAGGCTAATAGTAAATTTTTTCTATATAAAACAGAATACTTTTATAAAGTTATACATTTTATTAGACAATAATTAGAATATATTATATTTTATTATGTATAGTATTTGCATAGTACCTACATAGTGTTTGTATAGTAAAATCTTTTTATATAAAAGCAGAATACTTTTATAAAGTTATTCGTTTTATTAGATTATAAATAGAATATATTATATTTGATTTAAAAGATTTTGTTTTATTAGAATATTTTATTAAATCAATCTGGACCGTCCGTTTAAAAGTAAATCAATACAGATAGTTCATGAATTAGTTCTTATTCAGGTCCATTCTTCTATAAATAGAAGCTCATTCCTTCATTATTTCTTACGAATTCCTTTGAAACTCTAGAGAGAGAAGCGTAGAGAGAATTCTTTTCTATAATCTTAAGCATATTTCTTTAGCGTTTAAGAAAGCTTTGAGCGTAGTGCAAGTTTCTTCAAGTATATCCCCACTTCTGATTGAGTACTCTTCTTTATAAGGTAAGGGGTTTTTTTTCATATTCATGAAGAGAGCTTCATTATTCCGGTCTTTATTATTACATTGGAATAACTTTTGTATACACGGCTACCCTATACTTGGTGAAATTCTTACGTTATTCCATTATTTATTATTCTCTTTGGAATAACTGTCTATGCAATACCGCATACATGGCAAAAAATTCATTATTATTCCATCCTTTATTATTCGTTGGAATATCATCATGCATGCGTTTTCACATGGACACAGTCCCATCTTTATTATTCTTTTGGAATATATCACATGCATGCGTTTCTGTGGGACTCTGGTTTCATGTTTATTATTACATTGGAATATCACATCATGCGTTTTCTGGCGGATGGTTACATTATTTATTATTACATTGGAGTAACTTTATACATGCAAAGTACCGCATGCATGGTGATTTCTGTTGTTATTCCATTCTTTATTATTCTGTTGGAATATCCTGTCGGTGCGTATTACGCCTGACCTAGTTTCGTTATTTATTGTTCTGTTGGAATAACTCATCATCACAATCTACCGTATGCATGGTGATTTCTTTTGTTATTCCATTCTTTATTATACTTAGTTGGTTAAAGTTTTGACTTCTATACTCCATGAAATTAGTGGAATATCCTTGATATTTGCTCTTCATCCAGTATCTTTCATGGAAATATTCTTTTGAGCATTCTTAAATTTTACTCTACAAAGAAGTATCATGTTGACAATTTGGACGTTATTAGTTCCTGGATAAATTAATTCTTGAACTTGTTTTATTGAATTCTTATATCATTGTCATCATCCTCATGTTTATATTTTATTGAAAGTTATCTGTGGCCTTTAGTGCATAGATGGACTTTGTATGATTATGACCAGGGATTATTCGGTGTAATCATGACCGTAATATTACAAATGATGTGGTAAAATTCCTCATTGGCCCGTAGTTCATTGATGGAAAGTTGTTGGCATGATCATGACCATTGATGAATACACGAATATCCTTGGCCCGTAGTGCATGGATAATTTATGGTTGTGATACTTATGAATATCCTTGGCTGTAGTGCAGGGATGAGGTGGATTATTTATTAAGCTGAGTCCCAGCGATAAAAGTGATGAAAAACCTTTTAAATCATAAAAGATAATAGATTTTATTCTCTACTTGACTCTTTTAATGGATTGCATGTTTCGATGCAGTTAAACTTGATGTCTATTGTATTTTATCAGTTTAACATTGTTGAGGACTAATGATAATTTTTTCTACATTATCTTAGTCATAATATTTCTTACTAGGCTAGTTGAGCTCACCCTTTTTTTCTTTGTTCTCTTTGAAATGAGAACGTGGCGGGACTAGTCGGGGGAGCGGAGTGACGGTCCGGATGATAGTATTAGTAGTCCTCACTATTACATTAAATAGTGTGACAATAAATATAATGAGGACTTATTACGAGAGTGGATATTGTCTAGAAGACAATATTTGTATTAAAACTCACAGCTTTCTTGTTGTATATTAAAGATTGTATTTGTATTATGTACCATGTATTTGGCGACTCAGAATAGGTTATGTATACCTATTTTGGGGGTGTCACATTTGCCTCATAAATACCATGAGGTATTTGATTTTCAAAAATATGAATTCCTCTAATTAAGTCTTCATTTTTAATACTCATTACTGGGATTTTTAGACTCTTGATAAACAGATTCTAAAGGATCAGACACAAATTGTCTAGATGATTCAGGAAAATCAATATTGTAAGAGATATTATTAATAGATCGACTTCTGGTAAAAGGTCTTTCAAATTTTAAATAAACATTTCCATTACTGGTTTGGATAACATCCTCAATGGATTGTCAAATTATGGGCCTGGTAGGGACGACGTTTGTAATTTGCCATTGTTTAGGGAAAGTAATTTCTTCCCAAGGGATCATCCTGGGAATAGCCACTTGACTACTAAATATTCAACTCCGAACTCAAATTTAATTTTTAATAACATTCATCATTAATATTATAACTCACAATATTTAACAACCAGGTCGTTCCCAGGAAAGAGGGGGCTTTCCGATAAGGATTTCTCTTTATTGACGCGCAATTTGGTGACCAAAGCTCTTCTTAAAAGAACTTCTAGACATTGTCAATATTGCAAATAATAATATGGATAACTTTGTCATCTCAATTATTGATTTAATAATAATAAATATTATGCAGATGATACTGTGACAATAATTGAATCAATAATATGAGAGATATTATGCAGCAATTACCGAAAGAGGTAGGACCGTAGAAGGATTTTGGATCAAGCACGTCTGTCAATGATTTACAGAGGATAAAAGCCATAACGCCAAAACACGGCTAGAGGCAAAGTCCTAAACGCGACTTGGGTGACGTTCCACATGATCAAGCATCAAACTCATACTGTCTCATTTAATAAAATGGCATGGATATTTTAAAGGCATATTAAATATATATTAACAGATAAATTATTACATATATGATCTCATAAAGTTACTGTTGGTTTGGGGGTCTTCCCAAAACTATAAGCCGACAGGTCTCTTCTTGTATAGCGGTTTTAGTTAAAATAATAAATTATTCAGATTTATTAAACTGTTCTAAAAAATAAGAACGATTATGATTGTCTGTTGCAGTTTGATATGCTGTTTTATAACGATTACTGTTCTCAGTATGATAATCTAAAAGCTCAAGTAAGGAAACATAATAGCTAACAGAAGTAATAATTAAAACTTACAGAAGAGCCTTTGATATCTTCAAACTTCAAGATTATATAAATATCAAATATTTTACAAGAGATAGAGTACAGAGAAAATACAAATGAAGGTTCTGCCTCAACAAAGGGTGAGGTCTCTCTATTTATACAAGAAAGAAGATAAGAAAGGATCAGGCGTGTCCTAGCTAGTGGAGTTGAACTGTAATCCTGATCTTTTCTCCTTTATCTCTCAGCCGTAAGAAGTGGAAGGTATGAGACAAGTTGTCGGTTGAGTGGAATTATTGAGGACAGGTGGTTGTTGTCTTCTGATTATTGAGGGCAGCTGGCTTCTTTCTTCTGATGGTAAAGTTACTATAATTATCTTTTGTTGATTATTGGTCTTCTGTAGTGCTTTATGCTTTTCCTTTTCCTTTTTTGTCCTGTTCCATCTTTTCAAAGATCATTGAGGTGAGAGAATCCCAGAAGTCTCCCATAGTAGGCTCCGGTTCTTGACTTTCGCCAGCTAAGATGCTAAACTCATTGTCATCCTGTTCAGATCCTTCATTACTGCTAACAGTTTTCATGGAAACATCATCCTGGACTAAGGATTGTAAGAATTGGGTTTTCATATAATCCATAGTTTTAACTAATAGTTCAGTTTCAGTTAGGTTTGGAAACTTTTGTTATAAATCTGTTTGAATTTTAACAAAAGGAATAACTGGTGTTGGTGCTGGAGGGCTCTGAGGGATAATATCCAAACAGGCCTGGGTATGATTCTTTATGGTCTTAAGAAGTTCTAGTAGTGTAGAATTAAGCCCTTTATCCCACCACTTGGTAAAAAATACCCTTTTTAGGCGAGGGATTTTATTCTAATAGTCACACTGAAAATCCCATTTCCAGATCCAAGGGATTCCAAAACGGATTATGAAATGGGCAAGCAATTTCAGCATAGATAGATCCTTGTTTATTGGTATATAGGCATAAGCGACTTGCTATTCCTTGAATGCTGTTTGAACAGATTCTGGTAAAGTGTCAATAGTGATATTGATTTTATCCCACCAAACGAAAAACCAATTGGGAATTTTGTTTCTTAAATCATCGGGACAGATACGGATGAACCAGGTATGGTTGTGAATATGATTCTGGCAATAAAATACTTGTGTAAAGGAATCAATATAATCCCAATAGCTGTATCTGGTTTTTGTTGTATGACTAGATTCAATGGTACGGGTAGTATGAGGATTAATACCCCAATTAGCAAGAGGCATGATGCTCTTGATGGTTGTGTTACTGTATTGGATTGGGCTGGTTGGTTTTGATGGATCATGAAGCGTATGCTTGATGTCCATGGATGCTGTTTCAATGATGATTTGCTCATAAACATAGCGACACTTGTTAAAACAAGGAGGAGACTATTAAGTCGTTAGATAACGCCTTTTGATCTCCCATGAATCTTTCATCCATTTTTCATCATTCTAGTCAATAAATAATACTGTTTCTTCCATATATTTGTTTGGAATATACTATTCTGGTAAAAGAAGAACATCTTTTCTTTGTGGGTTGGCTAGAAGAAGTCAGAAGAATTCTTTGGATTGAGTATTCAATCTAGGAAATTTCATATAGTAAAGGTTATACCTTATAAACCTCATTGGCCAGTAACCACGACCTCTCTTTGGGTCATTCTTGCAAATATTCTCTGGTTAGAAAATTCGATAAAGAATTCTGTTTTCCTTTTATATATTCAATATCAAAGTCGAATACGGATAAAGTACTTTGCCAAGTAGCAAATATATGTTTGGATGCTAAATTTTGAACATCCTTTTTAAATATATGTTTTGCAGCTGAACAATCAACTCTGATTAAAAAGTGCTGATTTAAAAGATCATCCTTAAATTTTAAAACATATTTAACTATTGAAAGACATTCTTTTTTTATTGTGGGGTAATTTAAAGAAGGTCCTTCCCAAACTCCTGAGGTAAAGCGGATAAGATCCTCTTTTTTACTGTTAGGATTAAATGGTTTTAAAATACCACCATATCCTGTATTAGAAGCATCAGTTTGAACAATCTTCTTCCATTCAGGATTTGGGAGGGATAGACAAGGTAGCTGTTTGACCCTGTTTTTAATCTTTCTTACTACGACAGTATGTTCAGTAGTCCAAGGTAAAGGATTTTTTCGTAACCGAGTATACAGAATAGAAGCATCTTGTGAAAGATTCGGATAATAATCACGGATATAGTTTAGACTTCCCAAAAATCTTTGTAGTTGGTTAATATCTTTGATTTCATCTAGGAATTTAGATGCAAATTCAATACATCTATCAATTGGAATAATTGTTCCATTGGAATTATTATGTCCAAGAAATCTGATTTTTGTTTGGAAAAGTTTCATTTTAGGAGCAGAAACTACCAAACTATTTTTTATAATAAAGTTCATGTCAGGACCACTATTTGGTAGGGATTAATCCTTCCTAAATACAGTTCATGTCAGCACCACTATCTACTAGGACAATGACATCTTTTATAATAAAATCCGGTTTGATAATAAAAGTAATTCTGATATACCATTTCTGAAAAACTACCTGATTCATAAGCATTAAATATTGTTCAGAAGACTTTGGTTTATCAGAAGATTCAGGTTTGGAAGATTCTAGAAAATTATCTTGTTTATTATTTAACTGTTGTTTAATATTATTTAAATCTTGGAAAATAATAACATTAGTATTCTGTAATTGTCTTATTTCGAATTTTAGAATATTTATTTCACCTTTAAGATCCTGAATAGTAGTAGGTTTTTCAGTGGTATAAACATCTTGTATACGTTTCATGACTTCTCTCATGCTATATTGATTAATAGGAAGAATATTTTCTGTTTTTTGATTTTTATAACAGATTTCTAAAAATTTTAAATTTAAATAAACATTTCCATTACTGGTTTGGATAAGTATTTTATTACCAGAATTCTATTCACAACCATACCTGACTTTTTTATCACTACTCTTTCTCTTTTTAGTAGATTTTTCAGGGGTTTTGTTTTTAGAAGATTTCTTAGAAGAACGTCTCTGGTAAGACCTAGAGGGTTTAAAACTTTGCTATTTTTTAGCCTTTTGGGGATACTGTAATTTTGTGTCATAAGAGAATTGGTCACAAAATTCTCTTATCTCATGTCTTTTAGTAAGATTCTGTTTTTTCGTTAATTGTTGAAGTTTCATATCATTACATAATGATAATCCCTCTTCAATAATTACTGAAATGAGATGGCCATAAGAATACTAGTTATAAGGAATACTCATACGGTCATGTTTATCTCTTAGTTTTTTACGGATTTTTTCAGCAAAGAAAGTAGGGAGACCATCAATAAACTTGGCTTTCCAATGTTCACTGTTGGCGTCCGATCTCTGTATTACTTTCATTAAAAAGACATCCTTATACCATCGAAAATGGGTTAAGGATGGACAACGAAGATTCTGTAAGAGTTCTCTACTTCTATCAGTATTCATAAGTCCTGGTCCAACAAAATGATGAATGATGGAATGTACTAAGGTGTAACAAGCATCTTCTCTTCTTGTTTCAGTTTTAGTAATGGGATCGGTTTCATTCTTATAGGCTTTGAGAACTTCTGTTCTCTGTATATCAATAAGAGCATTATCCCACCATCCTTTAAGAATGCCGGTGAAGCCAATAACTAAGAAACGATAAATTTGGTGATTAGTATTATCATTCTGTTTGCAGACAGTAGCATATATCAGCATGTGATGTATGATTTCATAAATCTGATATTCAGTCTTACCATCAATATTCCATTCGTAAATGGTTTTACCATGGTAAGATTTTTGAGAATGAAGAAAGTCTTCTTCATACAGAATATACTGGGGAGTAGGTCTGGGGTAATAATACCTACTAGGTCCACATAAAGCCATTCGATTTATAGGCTTCTGACTGTAAGTAGTCTTATTGATATTTTGCATTTCCTGAAAATTATTTTGGATTTCTAAAATATGAATAGGAGAAATATCATCAGTATTATCTCCATCGCTATCAGTATTGTTATTACTGGTATGAGAAGAGGGTTGTCCAGACATCATATTAATTTGAGGCGAGGATGCAGTTGTAAGCTTTAAATCTTTCATTTTGTTGAAAAGATTATCAATAAATTCATTGTCAACTTTAGAAGATTTCATTTTAAAATTACTAACATCTAAAGGTGGCTTAATGGTTACAAGTTGGAGATCAATTTTTTGGGGAACAACTTGGCAATTATCATTAATATGGTTTATTTGTTCTTCTATCCTGGTTAACTTTTTTCCTACAGTTTGAAGGAATAAATTAGTATAATTATTCTGTTTGGACAAGGCTAAAATATCTTTTATTTTTACCTCTTCTTGTTGAGAAATGGACCATTCCTAAAATCAAACCAGAAACAATTTATAAAATTAGAACCTTTGATTTTATCAGTATAAGAATTATTAAAACCTTTGAACATGCTGTTCCTTTATAGAATAATGATGAAATTTTATATTTATTGCATGTTGAAGATTTATATCCTTTTTTGAAAAAAATATAAATATGTTCATATAGGACTAGTCCAAGTAGCTTTCAAACCTTTGACTTTACTTGGCCAAAATACCAGTATTTAGTGTACACTTAGAGATGGTAGGTGTCTTAACTGGAAAGCCTCCCTTATGGGCGCCATTGGAACCATCCTTGCTCATGGACCAGTATATTTCAATATTTACCCGAATTTAAGTGTTGCTTTAACTAATAATAATTTGTCAAAAGTATTAGAGATGAAAATTATATCTCATGGTTATGAGTACCTACCCGGATCTCCTCCTTTTGCTATATTATTTCGTATTCACCTTAAAGTTTTAACTACTTTAAACCCTTATATCCGAAAGCAAAGCCAACAAGGACATACTGTCCTTATAGACACTAATCTCTTTAGTAGTCAAGTGGCTATTCCCAGGATGATCCCTTGGGAAGAAATTACTTTCCTGAAATAATGGCAAATTACAAACGCCGTCCCTATCAGGCCTATAATTCGACAATCCATCGAGGATGTTATCCAAACTAGTAATGGAAATGTTTATTTAAAATTTCAAAGACCTTTAACCCGAAGTCGATCTATTAATAATATCTCTTACAATATTGATTTTCATGAATCATCTAGACAATCTGTGTCTGACCCTTTAGAATCTGTTTATAAAGAGTCTAAAAATCCCAGTAATGAGTCTATTAAAAATGAAGACTTAATTAGAGGAATTCATATTTCTGAAAATCAAATACCTCATGGTATTTATGAGGCAAATACTCCTCAAAACAGAAGACCTTATAGTCCAACTGCTAGTGATATGAATTTTAAAATATCAAAGACTTTTTACCCGAAGTCGATCTATTAATAACATCTCTTACAATATTGATGTTCCTGAATCATCTAGACAATCTGTGTCTGATCCTTTAGAATCTGTTTATCAAGAGTCTAAATGTGAGACCCCAGATTTTATGAATAAAGATTTAAATTCCTCGAAATATTTTTTTGAATATTATGGTGTGGATTTGATATAATGTTATAGTTGTGGGTAATATTTACAAATTTTGCAAAGTAAGCAAGTTGTTATATAATATTCGATTGGTCGGAGAATATTCTTTTTATCGGGGAATATCCGTACGACGGCACAATCATCGGTGGACCCCACAACGGAAGTATTGTCGTAGTTAGAAAATGACAGAGTTATCTTTTTATAAAAATAACGGCGAAAGTGTTACCGTTAAAACTGTTGAACTACTCGGTAGTAAAAGTACAGTAATACGCGTGGTTGCATAGTAGCACACGGTATTGATTATTGATGCTTACGTGAGAAGTCACTCAGTTATACTCAATTATTGCTACGATAATTCTTTGCATCATATCTCTCATATTATTGATTCAATTATTGTCACAAAGATTATCATCAGATAATATGTTATATTATTAAATCAATAATTGAGGCGACAAAGTTATTCATATTATTATTTGCAATATTGACAATGTCTAGAAGTTACATTAAGGAGATGTTTGGTCACCTAATTGGCGCTTGATAAGGAGAAATCCTTATCGGAAAGCCCCTCTTTCCAGGAGCGACTGGTTGTTAAATATTGTGAGTTATAATATTAATGATAAACAAGTTCGTGTTGATTAAAGATGAAATTGATAGTTCCATTGTGTTGGAATTATTAGAGTGAAAATCGACATTTATTTCGATAATAATTGATGTCTAGAAGTTATCGGGTAATTAATCGGATAAATGAGGAATTAATTGCTATTAATTCACATGATTATAACTATTTGTTCACATGTGTGTAGTATTGATTCACATTCATGTACTATTAGGGGAGTTGGTGAAAGGTTGATAATACTTACATGACTAAGTTAAAGATGGAGGTATAGATGGAGGTACTATACTGTTATTCATATTTTCACATGATTATAACTATTGAATCATATGATTGAACTATTGATTCACATTATTTACTATTAGGGGAGGTGGTGCAAGTTTGATAATACTTGCAGGACTAAATTAAAAATGAAAGAAAAGTTGGAGGTATTGTCTTTGTAATATTTGAGCCCCAAAGCGTGCAATTATCGAAACTATATTTTCCTATAAATAGAAGCTCATTCTTCCTTCATTTCTCACCAATTCACTAAAGCTATAGAGCAATTATTATAGAGAGAAATTATAGAGAGAACAAAGAAGAGAAGTTTGCTACCTCTCTACTCCAGTATCCAGTTTCTTTCTAAGGTAAGGGGTATTATTTCTTTTGTATTCATGAAGAGAGCTTCTGTTATTCCATTCTTTATTATTATGTTGGAATAACCTATCTATGCGAAGTACCGCATACATGGTGAAATTCTTCTATTATTCCATTCTTTATTATTATGTTGGAATAACTTTGTCATGCATCTGAAATACCGCATACGTGGTGAAATTCTTATGTTATTCCATTCTTTATTATTTTGTTGGAATATCACATGCATGCGGATTACGCTAGACTGGTTCCATTCTTTATTATTACTGTTGGAATATCACATGCATGCGGATTACGCTAGACACTGGTTCCATTCTTTATTATTACGTTGGAATAACTTTTATGCATGCGATTCTATCGCGCGCACATGGTGAATTCTTTGTTATTCCATTCTTTATTATTTTGTTGGAATATCACATGCATGCGATTACGCTAGACCTGGTTCCATTCTTTATTATTCTGTTGGAATAACCTGTCTGTGCGGTCTATCGGATGCATGGTGAATTCTTTGTTATTCCATTCTTTATTATTTTGTTGGAATATCCTGCCTGTGCGAATTATGCTAGACCTGGTTCCATTATTTATTATTCTATTGGAATAACCTGTCTGTGCGGTCTATCGCATGCATGGTGAATTCTTCTGTTATTCCATTCTTTATTATTCTGTTGGAATATCCTGTATGTGCGGATTATGCATTACCTAGTTCCATTCTTTATTATTCTGTTGGAATAACCTGTCTATGTGGATTATCACATGCATGGTGAATGATCATTCGTATTCATTCCTTATTAAATTTTGAAAATGATCTGTCTACGTGGATTACCGCATGGCGGGTGAAAATCTATTTGCAGTTTCATATATTCTGTGATACTCATTTGGTTAAAGTTTTGGCTTCTATACTCCATGAAATTAGTAGAATATCCTGGATATTTACGCTTCATCCGGTATCTTTTCATGGAAATATTCTTCTGAACATTCTTGAATTTTACTCTACAAAGCAGTATCATGTTGACAATTTGGACGTAATTGATTTCAAGATAAATTAACTTATAAATCTTTAAAATTTATTCTTGAACTTGTTTTATTGAATTATTATGTCATTGTCATCATCCTCATGCTTATATTATGATGAAAGTCATCTTTGGCTTACGTGCATAGATGGACTTGGTATGATTATGACCAGGGATTATTCGGTATAGTCATGACTATTGATGATTTAATGAATATCATTGGCCCGTAGTGCAGGGATGACTCGATGATGTGGTTTATTTATTAAAATTTGAGTCTCGTGCCGATAAAAATTGATGAAAACATTTTAAATCACGAGAAGATAGTAGATATCATGCTCTACTTGACTCTTCTAATGGATTGCTTATTCGCTACTGATTAAACTTGATGTCTATTGTATTTTATCGGTTTAACATTGTTGAAGACTAATGATAATTTATTACGCATTATCTTAGTCATAATATTTCTTCTTGGGCTAGTTGAGCTCACCCTTTCTTTCACCTTTGTTCTATTCAGGAAATGAGAATGTAGTAGGGACTAGTCGGGGAATGGAGTGATTGATCAGGATGATAACATTAGTAGTCCTCACTATTACATTAAATAGTGTGACAATAAATGTAATGAGGACTCCATTGAGTGTGGATATTGTCTAGATGACAATATTCTTATTAAAACTCTTAGATTATGTTTTGTCGTATTTTACACGACTATTGTATAATTAAGTTGTATTTGAATTTTGTACCATGTATTTGGTGGCTCAAGATGGGTGATGTATACCTATTTTGGAGGCGTCACACTAAAATTCAGATTTCTTGGACATAATATTTCCAATGGAACTATTATTCCAATTGATAGATGTATTGAATTTGCATCTAAATTCCCAGATGAAATCAAAGATATTAACCAACTACAAAGATTTTTGGGAAGTCTAAACTATATCCGAGATTATTATCCGAATCTTTCACAAGATGCTTCTATTCTGTATACTCGGTTACGAAAAAATCCTTTACCTTGAACTACTGAACATACTATCGCAGTAAGAAAGATTAAAAACAGGGTCAAACAGCTACCTTGTCTATCCCTCCCAAATCCTGAATGGAAGAAGATTGTTCAAACTGATGCTTCTAATACAGGATATGGTGGTATTTTAAAACAGTTTAATCCTAATAGTAAAAAAGAGGATCTTATCCGCTTTACCTCAGGAGTTTGGAAAGGACCTTCTTTAAATTACCCCACAATAAAAAAAGAATGTCTTTCAATAGTTAAATGTGTTTTAAAATTTCGGGATGATCTTTTGAATCAAAGACTTTTTAATCGAGTTGATTGTTAAATTTGCAAAAAGCGAGATATTTAAAAAGGTTGTTCAAAATTTAGCATCCAAACAGATATTTGCTACTTTGCAAAGTACTTTATCCGTATTTGACTTTGATATTGAATATATCAAAGGAAAACAGAATTCTTTACCGGATTTTCTAACTAGAGAATATTTGCAGGAATAACCAAATAGAGGTAGTGGTCGCTGGATCGGAGGCCGAGGCAGGGCTAACCTTTACTATACAGAATTTCCTAGATTGAATACTCAATCCAGTAATTCTTCGGCTTCTTCTAGCTAACCTACAGTAAAAGATGTTCTTCTTTTACCAGAATAGTATATTCCAAACAAATATGTGGAAGAAACAATATTATTTATTGACTAGAATGATGAAAAATGGATGAAAGATCCATGGGAGATCAAAAGGCGTTATCTAACGACTCAAAAGTCTCCTCCTTGTTTTAACCAGTATCGCTATGTATATGAGCAAAACATCATTGAAACAACATCCATGGACATCAAGCATACGCTTCATGATCCGTCAAAACCATCCAGCCCAATCCAATACAGTAAAACAACCATCAAGAGCATCATGCCTCTTGCTAATTGGGGTATTAATCCTCATACTACCCGTACCAGTGAATCTAGTCATACAACAGAAACCAGATACAACTATTGGGATTATATTGATTCCTTTACACAAGTATTTTATTACCAGAATCCTATTCACAACCATACCTGGTTCATCCGTATCTGTCCCGATGTTTTAATAAACGAAATTCCCAATTGGATTTTCATTTGGTGGGATAAAATCGGTATCACTATTGACACTTTACCAGAATCAGTTCAAACATGATTCAAGGAATAAAATCCCTTTCCTAAAAATCCCTTGTCTAAAAAGGGTATTTTTTACCA
Source organism: Panax ginseng (assembly GCA_020205605.1). Lineage (NCBI taxonomy): Eukaryota > Viridiplantae > Streptophyta > Magnoliopsida > Apiales > Araliaceae > Panax > Panax ginseng. The sequence goes on along the minus strand of CM035130.1, from coordinate 41,974,094 downwards.
AGTGGTGGGATAAAGGGCTTAATCCTACATTACCAGAACTTCTTAAGACCATAAAGAATCATACCCAGGCCTGTTTAGATGTTATCCCTCAGAGACCTCCAGCACCACACCAGTTAATCCTTTTGTTAAAATTCAAACAGATTTAAAACAAAAGTTTCCAAACCTAACTGAAACTGAACTATTAGTTAAAACTAAGGATTATATGAAAACCCAATTCTTACAATCCTTAGTCCACGATGATGTTTCCATGAAAATAGTTAGCAATAATGAAGGATCTGAACAGGATGACAATGAGTTCAACGTCTTAGCTGGCGAAAGTCAAGAACCGGAGCCTACTATGGGAGACTTCTGGGATTCTCTCACCTCAATGATCTCTGAAAAGATGGAACAGGACAAAAAAGGAAAAGGAAAAGCATAAAGCACTACAGAAGACCAATAATCAGAAAAAGACAATCACAGTAACTTCACCATCAGAAGAAAGAAGCCAGCTGCCCTCAATAATCAGAAGACGACAACCACCTATCCTCAATAATTCCACTCAACCGATAACTTGCCTCATGCCTTCCACTTCTTACGGCTGAGAGTTAAAGGAGAAAAGATAAGGATTACAGTTTGACTCCACTAGCTAGGACACGCCTGATCCTTTCTTATCTTCTTTCTTGTATAAATAGGGAGACCTCACCCTTTGTTGAGGCAGAACTTTCCTTTGTATTTTCTCTGTACTCTCTCTCTCTCTTGTAAAATATATGATATTTATATAATCTTGAAGTTTGAAGATATCAAAGGCTCTTCTGTAAGTTTTAATTATTGCTTCTGTTTGCTATTATGTTTCCTTACTTGAGCTTTTAGAATATCATACTGAAAACAATAATCGTTATAAAACAGCATATCAAACTGCAACAGACAATCATAATCGTTCTTATTTTTTAAAACAGTTTAATAAATCTGAACAATTTATTATTTTAACTAAACCGCTATACAGGAAGAGACCTGTCGGCTTATAGTTTTGGGAAGACCCCCAAACCAACAGTAACTTTATGAGATCATATATGTAATAATTTATCTGTTAATATATATTTAATATGCCTTTAAATTATCCATGCCATTTTATTAAATGAGACAGTATGAGTTTGATGCTTGACCATGTGGAACGTCACCCAAGTCGCGTTTAGGACTTTGAATCTAGCCGTGTTTTGGCGTTATAGCTTTTATCCTTTGTAAATCATTGACAGACGTGCTTATCCAAAATCCTTCTACGGTCCTGCCTCTTTTAACACCAGTAGCCCACATGTTGTTAATCAAAGTGGGTCCCACCCATAAATTTAATAAATTTTTTTTTATTTTCCGAAACTTCAATAATTCATAGAAAATAGCCCGTTTATCAGAAAAATACGAATTTTATGTCCATTCTTCCTGAAATTGAATTCTCTACAACTTTGTAGCTTTGAGTTTTTCCAAATTCTGAACAGAAAATATCCAAAATCCACAAACGGGTGATTTTTAATACCTCCATTCCGACAAAATACTGATAAAACACCTCAACATTAATTTCTTCATTTATAACCACATAAAATAAATAAATCCATCATTTATATCCATATCAAATAAATATTTCCTTATCATATAAATCAATAATTAACTATTCACAAATAATATTACAGAATTACAATTATGACAACTAGGTAGTTCTCAGAAAGAGGGGCTTTCAATAAGGATTTCTCCTTCTCGACGCCATGCAATTAGGTGACCAAGCCTCTCCTGATGTGAACTTTCTAGACATTGCCAATAATGCTATCTAATAATATTATTCAAATAATATAAATTATTGATCCGATAATGTGAAAATTTGGCGTTGACAATTATTGAAACAACAATAATATAAAATATAAACCAAAGCAATTATTGATTCAATAAAATAAAATATTGAGCGTTGATTCTTTGTAACAATTATTGAGTAGTGCCTTCTTACGTATGAATCAATAATTCAGCAATAATATGCAATACCATGTGCTCTTCATTGTGCCACCACGCCAGACATTTGTATTTTAACCACGGGTAACCCAACGGTGTTAATAATGGTAACAACTACGTAATTAATTATAAAAACTCAAACTTTTCGTTTTCTTCATCAAAGCGGTTATTCCGTTATGGGACCCATAATTGACTGCACCGTTGTACGGATATTTCCGACAAAAAGAATATTCCACGACCAAACGAATATTCCCTGACAGAATGAATATTTTATAACCACTTGCTTATTTTGCAAAATTTGCACATTTCACCCATAACTAAAGCATTATATCAAATTAATACCTTATTAATTTAGAATAATGAATAGAGGAAAATTTAATTTTATTTATAATAAGTTGGGGTCTTACAGTTAATATTGTAAATAATAATATTAATAACTTCGTCGTCTCAATTATTGATTTAATAATATATAAAATATCGACAATAATTGAATCAAATAACGTGAGATACTATGCAGCAATTACTGTTGCAATAATTGAACAAAACTGAGTGACTTCTCACATAAGCATCAATAATCAAAACCGTGTGCTACTATGCAACCATGCGTATTACTGTACTTTTAACACCGGGTGTTTCAACAGTTTTAACGGTAAAACATCCGCCGTTATTTTAATAAAAATATTTTGTCGTTTTCTCAATCCGACAATAATTCCGTTGTGGGTCCACCAATGATTGTACCGTCGTATGGATATTCCCCGATAAAAAGAATATTCCCCGACCAAGTTTAACAACTGATAGAATACAATAAACATCAAGTTTAACTGCAGCGGAATAAGCAATCCATTAGAAGAGTTAAGTAGAACATAATGTCTACTATCTCTTCTAGATTAAAATTCCATCGTTAATATTTTATTCCTGTAATACTCATCATCAGTTCTTTGTTATACAAAAAAAGAACTCTCATCACCTGTCTTTACCTGAGCCACCAAAGATTATAGTTAAATCCACAATTCATATTTATAATCATGTAAATCAACAATTTCTCCTTGCCACAAAGGCTTAATAGAACGTTTACTCAATATCCTTACCCCAAAGGCTAAAGATATTCAAATGTAATAACAATGATCATACTAATCAGTTGTCTACTTTTGACTACGGGCCAAAGATATTCAACTATAAAACCAATGGTCATGATCATACCAATCAATTGTCTGTCAGTGCACTACGGCCAAAGACATTCAACTGTTAACTAATGGTCATGATCCTGCCAATCACATCATCGAATTATCTATGCACTACGGACCAAGGATATTCGTTATTATCACCAGTGGTCATGATCATGTCACACACCTGTCCATCTTTGCACTACGGGCCAAAGCTTTCAATCAACAGTTCGTCTTTGCACGTAAGCCAAAGATATACAATTGTAAAATCAATAATCAACAGTCCATCTTTGCACGTAAGCCAAAGATATACAACCATAAAACCAATAATCAACAGTCCATCTATACACGTAAGCCAAAGATATATAACTGTAAAACCAATAATCAATAGTCCATCTATGCACGTAAGCCAAAGATGACTTTCATCACAATATAAGCATGAGGATGATGACCATGATATAAGCGAAAACAAGGATAAATATTAAAGACTTTAAATTTATCCAAATATTATCAATCACTTAATAAACTCATAATCTAATATTATTAATATTATAATAATATTTTAATCACTTCTTAAACTTATAAACAATTTATTGCAATTGTTTACACTTTACCAAATAATGCATTTTAATCATTCAAAAATGCCATACTCATAAGATTTCATCACCAAAGATCAAATCCTCATCAAAAATCAGATATATACCTATATAGGATTCCAAGCCATAAAATCATATTTTCCAATTTTGTTACTTCACATAAGATATTTAATTCATTTACTCATAACTAGTTCATTCATGTGACTCAATAGTTATAATCATGTGAAAATACGAATTACAGTATAGTACCTCCATCTATACCTCCATTTTTAACTTAGTCATGCAAGTATTATCAATCTTGCACCAACTCCCCTAATAGTACAAGAATGTGAATCAATAGTACAAACATGTGATCATATAGTTATAATCATGTGAATTAATAGCAATTAATTGCTCATTTATTTGATTAATTACCCGATTGGTCATTATAACCTCCAAACATCAATTATTATCAAAATAAATGTTGATTTCCATTAACACTAACAATCCCAACACAATGGAAATATTTTTCTCAAAAATTTTATTTTTGAAATTTTGAAGTTTGACTTTTTCTGAAAAAAGTCAGCTGTTGACTTTTTTGGCTAAAAAGTCAACCCTGACAAATTTTGTGTTTATAGTCTATTTCTACTAATTTCATCGTTCCGAACTCAAATATCACGTCCGCGTCTCCAAATTCAACTCCGAACTCAAATTTAATTTTTAATAACATTCATCATTAATATTATAACTCACAATATTTAACAACCAGGTCGTTCCCAGGAAAGAGGGGGCTTTCCGATAAGGATTTCTCTTTATTGGCGCGCAATTTGGTGACCAAAGCTCTCCTTAAAAGAACTTCTAGACATTGTCAATATTGCAAATAATAATATGAATAACTTTGTCATCTCAATTATTGATTTAATAATAATAAATATTATGCAGATAATACTGTGACAATAATTGAATCAATAATATGAGAGATATTATGCAGCAATTACCGAAAGAGGTAGGACCGTAGAAGGATTTTGGATCAAGCACGTCTGTCAATGATTTACAGAGGATAAAAGCCATAACGCCAAAACACGGCTAGAGGCAAAGTCCTAAACGCGACTTGGGTGACGTTCCACATGATCAAGCATCAAACTCATACTGTCTCATTTAATAAAATGGCATGGATATTTTAAAGGCATATTAAATATATATTAACAGATAAATTATTACATATATGATCTCATAAAGTTACTGTTGGTTTGGGGGTCTTCCCAAAACTATAAGCCGACAGGTCTCTTCTTGTATAGCGGTTTTAGTTAAAATAATAAATTATTGATTTATTAAACATTCTAAAAAATAAAACGATTATGATTATGCATTGCGAGTTTGATATCTTTGTTTTATAATGATTTTTTTTTTCGATATGATAATCTAAAAGCTCAAGTAAAGAAACATAATAGTTAATGAAGTAATAATTAAAACTTATGAAGAGCCTTTGATATCTTCAAACTTCAAGATTATATAAATATCAAATATTTTACAAGAGAGAGAGTACAGAGAAAATACAAATGAAGGTTCTGCCTCAACAAAGGGTGAGGTCTCTCTATTTATACAAGAAAGAAGATAAGAAAGGATCAAGTGTGTCCTAGCTAGTGGAGTCGAACTGTAATCCTTATCTTTTCTCCTTTAACTCTCAGCCGTAAGAAGTGGAAGGCATGAGGCAAGTTATCGGTTGAGTGGAATTATTGAGGATAGGTGGTTGTTGTCTTTTGATTATTAAGGGCAGCTGGCTTCTTTCTTCTGATGGTGAAGTTACTATGATTATCTTTTTCTGATTATTGGTCTTCTGTAGTGCTTTATGCTTTTCCTTTTCCTTTTTTGTCCTATTCCATCTTTTCAGAGATCATTGAGGTGAGAGAATCCCAGAAGTCTCCCATAGCAGGCTTCGATTCTTGTCTTTCGCCAACTAAGACGCTGAACTCATTGTCATCCTGTTCAGATCCTTCATTACTGCTAATAGTTTTCATGGAAACATCATCCTGGACTAAGGATTGTAAGAATTGGGTTTTCATATAATCCATAGTTTTAATTAATAGTTCAGTTTCAGTTAGGTTTGGAAACTTTTGTTTTAAATCTGTTTAAATTTTAACAAAAGGATTAACTGGTGTTGGTCTTTGGAGGCTCGAGGATAAACATCCAACAGAGCTTGGGTATGATTCTTTATGGTCTTAAGAAGTTCTGGTAGTGTAGGATTAAGCCCTTTATCGCACCACTTGGTAAAAAAATACCCTTTTTAGGTGAAGGATTTTATTCTGATAGTCACACTAAAAATCCCATTTCCAGATCCAAGGGATTCCAAAATGGATTATGAAATGGGCAAGCAATTTCAGCATAGATAGATCCTTGTTTACTGGTATATGGGCATAAACGACTTGCCATTCCTTGAATACTGTTTAAAGTGATTCTAGTAAAGTGTCAATAGTGATACCGATTTTATCCCACCAAACAAAAAACCAATTGGGAATTTCGTTTCTTAAAACATCGGGACAGATACGGATGAACCAGGTATGGTTGTGAATAGGATTCTGGTAATAAAATACTTGTGTAAACGAATCAATATAATCCCAATAAATGTATCTAGTTTTACATTTGTATGACTAGATTCAATGGTGCGGGTAGTATGAGGATTAATACCCCAATTAGCAAGAGGCATGATGCTCTTGATGGTTATTTTTTCTTGTATTGGATTAAATTTGGTTGGTTTTGATGGATCATGAAGTGTATGCTTGATGTCCATGGATCTTTATTTCAATGATGATTTGCTCATATACATAGCGATACTAGTTAAAATGAGGAGGAGACTGTTGAGTCTTTAGATAACGCCTTTTGATCTCCCATTGATCTTTCATCCGTTTTTCATCATTCTGGTCAATAAATAATACTGTTTCTTCCATATATTTGTTTGGAATATACTGTTCTGGTAAAAGAAGAACATCTTTTACTGTAGGCTGACTAGAAGAAGCCGAAGAATTACTGGATTGAGTATTCATGCTAGGAAATTCTGTATAGTAAAGGTTAGCCCTGCCTCGGCCTCGCTAACCGCAACCACGACCTCTGCTGGTCATTCCTGCAAATATTATCTGGTTAGAAAATTCGATAAAGAATTCTATTTTCTTTTGATATATTCAATATCAAAGTCGAATACGGATAAAGTACTTTGCAAAATAGCAAATATCTATTTGGATGCTAAATTTTGAACATCCTTTTTAAATATCTTATTTGCAGCTGAACAATAAACTCTAATTAAAAAGTGTCGATTCAAAAGATCATCCTGAAATTTTAAAACATATTTAACTATTGAAAGACATTCTTTTTTTATTGTGGGGTAATTTAAAGAAGGTCATTTCCAAACTCCTGAGGTAAAGCGGATAAGATCCTCTTTTTTTACTGTTAGGATTAAACTGTTTTAAAATACAACCATATCCTGTATTAGAAGCACCAGTTTGAACAATCTTCTTCCATTCAGGATTTGTGAGGGATAGACAATGTAGTTGTTTGACCCTGTTTTTAATCTTTCTTACTACGACAATATGTTCAGTAGTTCAAGGTAAAGGATTTTTTCGTAACCGAGTATACAGAATAGAAGCATCTTGTGAAAGATTCGGATAATAATCACGGATATAGTTTAAACTTCCCAAAAATCTTTGCAGTTGGTTAATATCTTTGATTTCATCTGGGAATTTAGATGCAAATTCAATACATCTATCAATTGGAATAATAGTTTCATTGGAAATATTATGTCCAAGAAATCTGATTTTTGTTTGGAAAAGTTTCATTTTAGGAGCAGAAACTACCAAACCATTTTTTATAATATCATTTTAAAAAATATTTAAATGTTTTATGTGCTATTCAATAGATGAAGAGAAAATTAAGACATCATTAATATAGCAAATAATAAAGTCAGTAAAAGGATTGAAAATATCATTCATGATATGTTGAAATTTTGAAGGTCCATTTTTTACTCCAAATGGAAGAATATTCCATTTATAGTGACCAAAAGGGACCGTAAAAGCAGTTTTATAATTATCCTGTTCTCTAATTTGAATTTGCCAAAATCCTGATTTCATGTCAAGTTTAGAGAAAATAGTGGCATCATGAAGTCTGTCTAGAAGGTCCTTCTTATTCGGAATTGGATATCTAATCCATTGAAGGGCTTCATTAAGTGGTTTATAATTTATAACAAGACGTGGAGTTCCTCGCTCAATTTCTGAATTTTTATTAACATAAAAGGCTGTACAACTCCAGGGAGAAGTACTAGGCTTAATTAAATTTTTTACATTGAAGGACTCAATTTCGGTTTAAAAAGAGTAAATATTCCTTCTTCATCCGATTTGGTCGAGACTTAGTAGGAATATTTTTCTCATTAAAATTAGGGATATAAGGAAGAGAAATAATATGTTTCTTTCTATTCCAGAAGGTATTCGGGACATCACTGCAGATTTCAGCTTGAAGAGTTTTGTGGATTAATTTTATTTTTTCTTGCAAAGAAGGTTGTAAAATTCTTTGTTCTGTAGTAAGAAATTTTATTTCTTTTTGAATAAAATTGATTTGTTTTTCTTTAGAATAAATCATATGCTTAACTTGATTTAATTCTTTAGTATCATGTTCTGTAATGAATTCAAAAACAATGTCTGTTGTTAAGAGTAGTATGAATTCCCAAAGTATCAATTTTTGAAATGGGCATTAAAAGACACAGGAAAGGGGTGCCTAAGATGATACTTTAATTCATATATCTGATAAGAACAAAAGAAGTAGGTAAACAAAGACCTTGATTACAGATTAAGGCTTCAGGAATTTATATTTAATATTCATGGTATTTTCACTTGCACTAGTTAAAGATTGAGTGGTTTTCTGAAAGTATTTGGTAGGGATTAATCCTTCCTGAATACAGTTCATGTCAACACCACTATCTACTAGGGCAATGACATCTTTTATAATAAAATCCGGTTTGATAATAAAAGTAATTCTGATATACCATTTCTGAAAAACTACTTGATTCATAAGCATCAAATATTGTTCAGAAGACTCTTGTTTATCAGAAGATTCGGGTTTGGAAGATTCTAGAAAATTATCTTGTTTATTATTTAACTGTTGTTTAATATTATTTAAATCTTGGAAAATAATAACATTAGTATTCTATAACTGTCTTATTTCAGATTTTAGAATATTTATTTCACCTTTAAGATTCTGAATAGTAGTAGGTTTTTTAGTGGTAGAAACATCTTGTATACGTTTCATGACTTCTCTCATGCTATATTGATTAATAGGAAGAATATCTTCTATTTTTTGATTTTTATAACAGATTTCTAAAAATTTTAATTTTATTTCGAGATCTTTAATTTGACTGGCTAAGTCGAGGAGAGATTTTTGGGTGTCAGTTAAGACATTGATACTTGGTCCTCCAATATCTAAACCATTCATCTCGACGATAGCTTTCCAATAGTCAGCTTCAGTAGTTATATTACAATTGTTAGTTGTACAGGTTTGACATTGTTCATTGTTAGAATCATTGTCAGATTCAGAATAGATTTCAGCTAAATCATCTTCTGAATTTGAATCTAATTTAGAATTACTGTTTGACAAACAATTAAGAATTTGTTGTTGAATGTCTTCATCAAGGGACATCTCATTGAGTTTCTGTTTAAGTTTGGATTTACATTTATTAGCGAAGTGTCCTATTTTTCCGCATTTATAACATTGAATTTTAGATTTATCTATTTTATTACTATCTTTCTCTTTTTAGTAGATTTTTCAGGGGTTTTGTTTTTAGAAGATTTCTTAGAAGAACGTCTCTGGTAAATCCTAGAGGGTTTAGAACTTTGCTATTTTTTAGCCTTTTTGGGATACTGTAATTTTGTATCATAAGAGAATTGGTCACAAAATTCTCCTATCTCATGTCTTTTAGTAAGATTCTATTTTTTCATTAATTGTTGAAGTTTCATATCATTACATAATGATAATCCCTCTTCAATAATTACTGAAATGAGATGGCCATAAGAATACTAGTTATAAGGAATACTCATACGGTCATGTTTATCTCTTAGTTTTTTGCGGATTTTTTCAGCAAAGAAAGTAGGGAGACCATCAATAAACTTGGCTTTCCAATATTCACTATTGGCGTCCGATCTCTGCATTACTTTCATTAAAAAGACATCCTTATACCATCGAAAATGGGTTAAGGATGGACAACGAAGATTCTGTAAGAGTTCTCTACTTCTATCAGTATTTATAAGTCCTGGTCCAACAAAATGGTGAATGATGGCATGTACTAAGGTGTAACAAGCATCTTCTCTTCTTATTTCAGTTTTAGTAATGGGATCGGTTTTATTCTTATAGGCTTGGAGAACTTCTGTTCTCTGTATATTAGTAAGAACATTATCCCACCATCGTTTAAGAATGTCGGTGAAGCCATTAACTAAGAAAGGACAAATTTGGTGATCAATATTATTATTCTGTTTGCAGATAGTAACATACATCAACATGTGATGTATGGTTTCATAAATCTGATATTCAGTCTTACCATCAATATTCCATTCGTAAATGGTTTTACCATGGTAAGATTTTTGAGAATGAAGATAGTCTTCTTCATACAGAATATCGTGGGGAGTAGGTCTGGGGTAATAATACCTACTAGGTCCAGATAAAGCCATTCGGTTTATAGGCTTTTGACTGTAAGTAGTCTTATTGATATTTTGCATTTCCTGAAAATTATTTTGGATTTCTAAAATATGAATAGGAGAAATATCATCAGTATTATCTCCATCGTTATCAGTATTGTTATTACTGGTATGAGAAGAGGGTTGTCCAGACATCATATTAATTTGAGGCGAGGATGCAGTTGTAAGCTTTAAATATTTCATTTTGTTGAAAAGATTATCAATAAATTCATTGTCAACTTTAGAAGATTTCATTTTAAAATTACTAACATCTAAAGGTGGCTTAATGGTTACAAGTTGGAGATCAATTTTTTGGGGAACAACTTGGCAATTATCATTAATATGGTTTATTTGTTCTTCTACCCTGGTTAACTGTTTTCCTACAGTTTGAAGGAATAAATTAGTATAATTATTCTGTTTGGACAAGGGTAAAATATCTTTTATTTTTACCTCTTCTTGTTGATGGGATATATCATATATATCAACATACGGATTGATAACTAAGGGTTTTAAATTTTCATTTCCTGAGCTAAGTTCAAGAGACTTAGGAGGAGGATGAATAGATTGAATTATGCTACCACTTGTGGTAATCCAATCCTTTTGAATTTCAGTTAACACATTCAGTTGACTTTCAGTGTAAAATTCAGACTTTGAAACAAAATCATAATACCATTTAGTAAAAGATAAAATACACTGGTTTTTGTTCAGATAAGCATAATAATTAGCTTTAATATCTGCTAATTTTGTATTATCATGATTATTAAAATACCAATTTCTAAAGTTTCGGTATTTATCCCGCATAAACTCTGGTTTAAACATCATTTAATTTTACTATTAGGAGAAAAATCCATTAACATTCAAAATTCATATCACTGACAGTTGGACTATAAGGTGTTTTGTTTTGAGGAGTATTTGCCTTATAAATATAATGAGGTATTTGATTTTCAGAAATATGAATTCCTCTAATTAAGTCTTCATTTTTAATAGACTCATTACTGGGATTTTTAGACTCTTGATAAACAGATTCTAAAGGATCAGACACAGATTGTCTAGATGATTCAGGAAAATCAATATTGTAAGAGATATTATTAATAGATTGACTTCGGGTAAAAGGTCTTTGAAATTTTAAATAAACATTTCCATTACTGGTTTGGATAACATCCTCAATGGATTGTCAAATTATGGGCCTGGTAGGGACGACGTTTGTAATTTGCCATTGTTTTGGGAAAGTAATTTCTTCCCAAGGGATCATCCTGGGAATAGCCACTTGACTACTAAAGAGACTAGTGTCTATAAGGACAATATGTCCTTTTTGCCTTTGTTTCCGGATATAAGGGTTTAAAGTAGTTAAAACTTTATGGTGAATACGGAATAAGATAGGAAAAAGGAGGAGATCCGGGTAGGTACTCATAACTATGAGATATAATTCTCATCTCTAATACTTTTGACAAATTATTATATGTTAAAGCAATACTTAAATTCGGGTAAATATTGAAATATACTGGTCCATGAGCAAGACTGGTTTCAATGGTGCCCATAAGGGAGGCTTTCCAGTTAAGACACCTACCATCTCTAAGTGTACACTGAATACTGGTATTTTGGCCAAGTAAAGTCAAAGGTTTGAAAGCTACTTAGACTAGTCCTATATGAACATATTTATATTTTTGCAAAAAAGGATATAAATCTTCAACATTCAATAAATATAAAATTTCATCATTATTTTGTAAAGGAACAACATGTTCAAAGGTTTTAATAATTCTTTTACTGACAGATACGGATGAAACAGGTATGGTTGTGAATAGGATTCTGGTAATAAAATACTTGTGTAAAGGAATCAATATAATCCCAATAGTTGTATCTGGTTTCTGTTGTATGACTAGATTCAATGGTATGGGTAGAATGAGTATTAATACCCCAATTAGCAAGAGGCATGATGCTCTTGATGGTTGTTTTACTGTATTGGATTGGGCTGGTTGGTTTTGATGGATCATGAAGCCTATGCTTGATGTCCATGGATGCTATTTCAATGATGATTTGCTCATATACATAGCGATACTGGTTAAAACGAGGAGGAGACTATTGAGTCGTTAGATAACGCCTTTTGATCTCCCATGGATCTTTTATCCATTTTTCATCATTCTGGTCAATAAATAATACATGCGTGTCCTAGCTAGTGGAGTTTAACTATACTTTGATTCATATTTCTGTTAAGAACAAAAGAAGTAGGTAAACAAAGACCTTGATTACAGATTAAGGCTTCAGGAATTTTATATTTAATATTCATGGTATTTCCACTTGCACTAGTTAAAGATTGAGTGTTTTTCTGAAAGTATTTGGTAGGGATTAATCCTTCCTGAATACAGTTCATGTCAGTACCACTATCTTCTAGGGCAATGGCATCTTTTATAATAAAATCCGGTGAAGAAGACTTTCTTCATTCTCAAAAATCTTACCATGGGAAAACCATTTACGAATGGAATATTGATGGTAAGACTGAATATTAGATTTATGAAACCATACATCACATGCTGATGTATGCTACTGTCTGCAAATAGAATGATAATACTGATCACCAAATTTGTCGTTTCTTAGTAAATGGCTTCACCAGCATTTGTTAAATTGGTACAAAATTATTTTATGTCATTTTTGTAGGTCAAAGATGGACTACTGGAATCCTAGGCCAATTTACCAAAGTGTTTTGTATGACCAAATAAATCATATGGTTGAGGGCATATATAAGGCTAAAGATAGGAAAAAACTAACACCATCCCAATTAACTTAACAATATATACGACAAATGGAACTGAACAAAAACTAAAAAACTCTTCTAGATAAGTGTGGTTTTGGAGTTTTTAAACACGCGATAGTTGTACACCAAACTGATCTTGGTCTCGTCTTTGCCCTGATGGAAAGATGGCGGTCGGAGACTAATAGTTTTCACCTAAACTGTGAGAAAATAACACCCTAGAGGATGTCCATTTTATTTGTGGGTTGTCGTTGGTGGGAAAACCCTTAACTTGTCCCCTATTTGACACCACACTGTCTCATTTTAGGGATTATTTTGGGCCTGAACTTGTCGTTGAATATCAACAATCCTAAAAAAGAAGTTCTATTTCACTGATCTGGCTGGACAAACATTTTTTAAATATCCCTTCTAGAGCAGGTAAGGAAGTTGTAGGCCGATACACAAATTCCTACATTCTTTGATTGTACGAGTGAATATTTTTCCCTACTAGGTCCAAAAATATTGTCCACCCTAGGTATATGCATTTTTTAGCCAACATGGAAGATTGTGTTACGTATTCTTGGGGTACGACTTTATTGGGGTATTTGTATAGCATTTTATATACAACCAGCAAGAGAGCTGTATATGTGTATTACTTGATCTTTTACTTAAATAAATTGAGATATGTACGTGTTAATAACAAACATTTTTGTACATGTAAGTACAATTGATACTGTTTTGTTTGCGAATTGGTAATCCAATGTGTTGGTCGCCTAAAGAAGATTCTGGCATGCATGTACCACATAAGCGACCTATGCAGGATAACATATCGAATTGCGGCATTTTGGTATGCAAGTACGACGACTACTTCGTGAGAGGCAGTGTTAATGTGCGTAAAGAGAAATGATCCATGCAAGATGTAATTGATGAGTGGGTTCCATACCTATGAATCGGGTTCCTATTTAGACTTAAATAGTGTTTATTATGTCTATTTTTGTACAGTTTGATGTGTTTTGTGTCTAGGCTGCATTACATGTTAGTTGTGGTATAATGGTGGCATTACGGCGAGAAAACAACTTTGAAAGCAAGAAAACAGTTTTTGTGATTTTGACTTCACGGGAGAGGACCTATAAAGAAGAAAAAACCGTAAATGCATCATCATAAAAAAACCCTAAGCAAGGGGTACTGTGAAGCAAGAGAAAAGAAGTTAGTTTTAATTCTAACACTACAGATGCTGGGACTGGAGAACTTTGGCTTGAATTGGGATTGTATATGGTCTTCTTTTATCAGCTATTACGTGACTTAAGTAAATATAACATAGAATTGAATCAAAAAAATAAGGAATTAACAACTTTGAGCCTTAATTCTTTGAAGATCATTGGAGGAGTGGAGCAGAAGATTAAGATCATGAAGATTGCAGATTTGAGAGTAAAGAAGGGTGGTTTTATACTATTCTATTTCTTTATTTCAGTTCTGTAAATTGGGATGATGAATTCTTTACTTTATTCAGTTTTTAATTCATCTATTATGAACTAAATTACTTATTAAGCTTGCAATGGATCTTTAATGTGGAACAATGATTGTCATGCGTTAATTTCAGTTTAATAAATCTATCTATTCAGTTCATCTATTGTGACTTATGCTTAATTTACGAATTGCTTGATTACTAATTTTATGTGGATTTTTATGGACTCGAGAGATGATGTATGAATCTAGACGTAGTCACAATAGCATGTGTTCATGATTTCTGCGTTTTAATGGAATTCTCGATGTATATTAAGGATAGAGATATACCTAACATCGCATGTAATCATAAAAGAACTTGGATTTTAAACCTTATTTGATTTTAATTCACATAGAGATATAGTGAATTAGTTAATTAGGGTATTTGGCTTAAATATATCAATTGTGGATTTAAGTTAATATGGGGTTAGTGCATTGAGAGATGACTAATTCTACCTTAGTGTTCTTGATTAATGAACTGAGATAGTTAATTAAATTGAAAAGAAGTGTGATAATCAGAGTGAAACTTAAAGTCAAGTTGTCAGATTAATTCTCCATTATCTGATTGGAATTTGTGGTAATTTGTAAGACCCCGAATTTTATGAAATGAAAGTATTAAATTTTCTTATAATTATTATTTTATTTAGTAAATGGTTAAATTGAGAAAGGGTTAAAATTAAGGGTGATATGTGAAAATTTTTCAAAGTAAGCAAGTTGATATAAAATATTCGTTGTGTCGGGGAATATTCGATTGGTCGGGGAATATTTGTTTTAACAGGAAATATTCAGACGACGACATAATCATTGGTGAACCCCAATAACGGAAGTATTGTCGTAGTTAGAAAACCACGTAAATATCTTTTATAAAAATAATGAAAGTTTTACCGTTAAATTATTGAACTACCGGTAGTAAAAGTACAAAGAATACGCTGGTGGTTGCATAGTAGCACGGTATTGATTATTGATGCTTACGTGAGAAGTCACTTAGTTATACTCAATTATTATTGCTACATAATTGCCGCATAAATCTCTCATATTATTGATTCAATTATTGTCACAGTATCATCTGCATAATATTTATTATTATTAAATCAATAATTGAGACAACAAAGTTATTCATATTATTATTTGCAATATTGACGATGTCTAGAAAGTTCTGTCGAGGAGAGGTCTGGTCACCTAATTGCGCGCCAATAGGGAGAAATCTTTATCGGAAAGCCCCTTTGTGACGCCCCCAAAATAGGTATACATCACCCATTCCGAGTCGCCAAATACATGGTACAGAAATAACTACAACTTTATTAATACAATTATCGTGCAAAATATGACAACACATAAACTGTGAGTTTAAATACAAATATTGTCTTCTAGACAATATCCACACTCAAATAAGTCCTCATTACAATTATTGATACATTATTTTACAAAAATAGTGAGGACTACTAAAACAACTTTCTAGAACCATCATTCCATACCCCGACTAGTACTCGCTACATTCTCGCCTCCTAAGAAGAAAAATGGAACAAAAAGGAAAAGGGTGAGCTCAACTAGCCCAGTAAAGAACATTATGACTAAGATAATATAGAACAATTTATCATTTGTCCTCAACAGGGAAAAATCTGATAGAATATAATAGACAACAAGTTTCAGATCTATATTCGCAGCGGAAATAACAATTCATTAGAAGAGTTAAGTAGAGAATGAAATCTACTATCATCTATGAATTTAAAAGTCCATCATCAATATTTTATCCCCGTAACATCAATCAATATTCATCTTGAACCAAATATTCATCTTTGCACTATAGGCCAAAGATATTCATCAGTTGGTCATGTTCATCTCAACACCTGTTCATCTTTGCACTACGGGCCAAAGATATTCATCAGAAAATAATTCATCTTTGCACTACGGGCCAAAGATATTCAGTTATATCATCATTTAGGATTGAGGATGATGAAAAATATTTTAAAGAAAACGAATCCAGTGAGACAAAAGAATAAATATTAGGGATTCGTACTTCAGTTTATCCATGTTCAAAAACACTCCATAATATACTATGGTGGAGAAAAATTCAAGAATAATAATCAAAACATGGATACAATCAAAGATAGTAACAAAAATAGACATCTGGAATAAAGAACGAAAATTTAATTTTTTTTGTGAATAGTGAATGAATATGTCGATTCGTGAATAATAGTGTCGATACGTGAATAGTGCCATATACGTGAATAGTAACCCGACACACAAAAGACAAGAATTTAACAAGAAAAATCTTACCAATATTTCTAAGATAATGATATTGAAAGAAATATTATCATTTATAAAAAAAATAGCATCCCTTACCTCAAAATAATAAGACTTTCTACCGAATATCATATATATAATTTGAAAGGAACTTGACAATCAGATATAGCAACACTCAAAGTATCAAAATACTCACAAGAATATGCTCGATAATATAGAGAGAGAAAACTTCAGTTTCTAGTGTGATTTTCAATTCTAACCTAAGCACCCTATTTATAGGAAAATGCTTAGAACACCAAAGCAGAAAATTTAATAAAATATTAATATTTTTTTTTAAATTCCTACGCACACCTCCTTTGATCAAAACATCGGCCACCAAGTGGGGCCCACCTCACCAAAATAAAAAAAACATTTTTCTTATTAAAAATATTTATAACTCCAAAAATTAATTATTCGGGAACTTTAATAATTCATAATAAATAGTTCTTTTATCATAAAAATTCAAATCTTATGTCCATTCCATAGGAAATTCAATTCTCTACAACTTTGTAAGTTTAAGTTTTTTCAAATTCCAAACAGAAATTGACCGAAATCCATATACGGACGATTTTATAGGCTATAATCAAATTTCAGTCAAAAATGGGGCCCACCAACATGCTTAACATGTTTTTAGCATTTATTGTAACAAAAATACTCGTGTTCCTCATTTATTCATATATCACACATTCATTATAAAAATATCACCATTATTATATTATTATAATATAATAATATATTTAAATGAATTATTTTATCAGAAAAGATAAAATATCAATTTTCAACAATTGTCATTTTTCTAAAAATTCCTCCATTTCTATCCACATAAATAAATATTTTTCTTATCATATAAATCAATAATTAATTATTCACAAATAATATTACGTAATCACAATAATGACAACCGTGTCGCTTTCTCGAAAGAGGGGCTTTCCAATAAGGATTTTCTCATCGGCGCAAGCAATTAGGTGACCAAACCTCTCCTTAGATGTAACTTCCTTAGACATTGCCAATAATGCTATCTAATAATATTATTCAAATAATATGAATTATTGATCCGATAATGGGAAATAATGTGCAAAGTTGACAATTATTGAAACAACAATAATATAAAATATCAACGTAGCAATTATTGAATCAATAAAATATTGAACAATAATTATCGTAACAATTATCGAAAAGTGCCATCTTACGTAAGAATCAATAATTGGTGCAATACCGCAGTGCCATCATGTAACACCGCCAGACATCGTGTTTTAACCACCGGTATTCCAACAAGTTGTTAATTCAGAATAACTACGCCGTTATTTATAAAAAAACTTATACTTGTCATTTTCTTCATCCAATCGCTCGTTATGGGGCCCCACAAAGCGTCATCATCGCATTTAATATTCTCCGCATTTAATATCCACGATCAAATGAATATTCCCTACAAACAAGAATATTCCCACCAAAAACTAATATCCCCACAACAATGAATATTTTATAACCACTTGCTTATTTAAGATATTTATGATTTTACCCATAACTAACCACATTAATCAAATCAACCCTTACTATTTCAAAATAATAAATAGAGGAAATTCAATTTCATTTATAATAAGTTCAGGGTCTTACAACCTCCCTCCTTATGAAATTTCATCCTCAAAATTGACGACGTACTGTGTTTTGAAAAGGTGAGGATACCTCACTTTCATTTTCGCTTTCCAACTCCCGTGTCATTTCTCAATAGCATGGTTCCTCCATAAAACTTTGACTTATGGTATGACCTTTGTGCGTAGGACATGCTCCTTCTTATCCAAGATCTTGACAGGTACCTCTTCGTACATTAAATCTTCGACTATTTCGTCTGGTTCTAACTCAATAACGTGGTTCGGGTCTTTCACATATTTATTAAGCTCAGATATGTGAAAAATATTATGAACACGAGACATACTTGGAGGTAACGCGAGTCTATAGGCCACATTTCCTACTCGGTCAAGAATCTAAAATGGACTAATAAATCATGGATTGAGCTTTCCTCTTTTCCCAAATCTTGTAACTCCCTTCCATGGAGCAACACACAATAATACATGATCCCCAATACTAAATTCCACGCCCTTTCGATGAAGATCCAGATAACTCTTTTGTCGATCCTGTGCCGCTTTGTATACGTTGTCAAATCATTTGGATATTTTTCAGTAGTAATACGTATCAACTCGTCCCAACAATGTTGCTTCACCCACCTCATCCCAACATACATCCGAGAGAGCGACACTTTCGCCCATACAATGCTTCAATGGAGCCACACCTATACTTGCTCGATAATCGTTGTTATAGGAGAATTCCACCAATGGTAAATACTTATCCCAACTCCCTTTGAAGTTCAGGACACGAGTCTTAATAGATCTTCAAGAGTTTGAATAGTCCTCTCGATTTTCTCATCCTGCTTGAGGATGGTATGTCGAATCAATCGTAAATCCGCGCCCATAGCTTTTTTCGTAAGCTAACCCAAAATCATGAAGTAAATCTTGGGTCACGATCCGAAACTATGGATACTGGTATGCCATGAAATCTCATAATCTCATTTATATACGTACGAGCAAGACGTTCAAGGGAATAAGTCTCCTGTATCGGCAAGAAATGAGCAGACTTAGTTAATCTATCAATAATAACCCAAATCGCATCTATGCCTTGAGAAACCGTGGGAAGACCCGTAACGAAATCCATAGTAATGTGTTCCCACTTCTATTTCGGAATCTCAAGTGGTTGCAATGGACCCTTAGGCACTTGATGCTCTGCCTTTACACGTTGACAAGTTTAACACCTCGAGATAAACTTCGCGATCTCTCTCTTCATATTGTTCCACCAAAATGTATGTCGAAGATCATGATACATTTTGGTACTTCCAGGATGGATTGCAAACGGTGTATTGCGTGCCTCCATCATGATATTGTACTTCAAATCAGAGTCGTTAGGAACACAAAGTCTGGAGTTGACTCGAAGTATTCCTTCTTCATCGATTCTTGCTTCTGGGATAACACCTTCTTGTACTTTCTTCTTTATACGCATCAGCTCCGGGTCTGTGGCATGAGCAACTTTAACTTTATCGATTAAAGTTGGTTCTATGCGTATACTTGACATCATCGCATGGGTCCCCGGAGTCTGGAATTCTATCTTCATCTTTTGTAAATCACAAAAAATGGGCCTTTGTGTTGACAACATCGCACTCGTTCCCGCATATGATCTTCTACTCAACGCGTCAGCTACCACGTTATCTTTTCTAAGATGGTATTGAATGGTGTGGTCATAATCTTTCAATAGCTCGAGCCAACGTCGTTGCTGCATGCTGAGTTCTTTTTGGGTGAAGAAATATTTGAGGCTTTTATGGTCTGAATATATCTCCACTTTCTCCCCATATAGATAGTGCCTCCAGATCTTTAGTGCGAAAACGACTGCTGCCAACTCTAGATCATGAGTAGGATAATTCCTCTCATATTCTTTAAGTTGTCGCGAGGCATAGGCTATGACTTTCTCATGTTGCATGAGAACACATCCTAACCCTTTGCCTGAAGCATCACTAGAGATAACAAATCCATCCGAACCAGATGGTATTGTCGTAACAGTGTCAAATGAGTCTCCTCTTGAGCTCTTGAAAACTCTTCTCGCATTCCTCGCTCCATACAAATTTTGTATCCTTCCGAGTCAACTAAGTTAACGGAGTAGCGATTCGAGAAAATCCTTCCACGAATCTCCGATAATTACCAGCTAAGCCTAGAAAGCTACGTACTTCGGTCACCGACTTCGGTTGCTCCCAACTTTGTATTGCTTTAATCTTCGCCGGGTCAACAGATACTCCATGTTTTGACACCACGTGCCCAAGGAATGCTACTTCCTCAAGCCAGAACTCTCATTTCTTCAACTTGGCATATAACTTATTTTCACGAAGCCTTTAGAGTACCAGCTTCAAATGGTGTTCATGATCTTCACAACTTTTGGAATATGTGAGGATGTCATCAATAAAAATAACAACGAACTGATCCAAATATTCCTTGAATACTCGGTTCATCATATCCATGAAAACCGCAGGAGCATTAGTCAATCCAAAAGACATGACTAAGAATTCATAATGCCCGTACCGAGTTCTAAAGGTAGTCTTCGGAATATCCTCAGTTCTAATCTTCAATTGATGATATCCAGAACGAAGATCGATCTTTGAAAAGAATTGTGCTCCTTGCAATTGGTCAAACAGGTCATCAATGCGAGGTAGCAGATACCTATTCTTGATGGTGACATGGTTCAATTCTCGGTAGTCAATACAAAGTCGCATACTCCCGCTCTTTCTTCTTTACAAATAAAATAGAGCACCCCAAGGAGATGTACTAGATTTAATGAAACCGATGTCCAACAACTCCTCGTAGTTGGACCTTTAACTCCTCAAGTTCAATAGAGCCATTCGATATGGGGTTTTAGAAATGGGCTTTGTACCTGTGTTCAAGGTCAATAAAGAATTCAACTTCACGCTCGGGGTAGACCGGAAGTTCTTCAGAAATACATCAGAAATTCACTAACAATAGAAATATTATTCAAATCGACGTGTCTTTATTCAAATCCATAACATGGGCTAAGAAAGCTTGACATCTATTTTTCAATAAACGAATGGCTTTATGGCTTGATATGATGTTGATTGATTTTAGTGGTTTAGTTGCTTGAATTCACATAATAGGTTGGTTAGAATATGAAAACTAACAACCTTATTTAAAACAATCAATTTTGGCATGATGAGTAGTTAACCAATCAATCCCTAAAATCACGTCAAATGCAAGTATCTTTAAAGAGATAAGATCAATGTGTAATGTGATGGTGCCAACTTGGATCAAACAAGATTTATAAACAGTGGATGTAATGAAAGTTTCTCCTAACGGAGTCTCCACAGATAAGTCAAAGTCTAATTTCTTCGGAGTCAAGTTTAAACGTTGAGCACAAGCAGGAGAGATAAATGAATGGGTAAAACCGATATCTGGTAAGGTATAAACGTCGCAAGAGTTTATGATTAGCTTACCCGTGATCACCTCATTCGGGTTCCTCATATTTTATCCAGTCATGACAAATGCTCTTCTAGGAACTGCTAACTTTAACTTTCTAGAACAGCCTTTTGAGTCACCATCCCCGCTGGACTTGGTTTCGCTATAGTACAATCTTGAGCGATATGTCATTCATTTCCACAATTATAACATACCTTGAACTGCTAGGACAATTTCAATGATGTGTCCTCTTTTCCACATTTATAGATAATGACCGGTGGTCGCTTCTCCTCCCTTAGAAACAGCTTGATGTCGGTGTCGACGTCTTCACATTGTCATTGTTGAATCTCTCTTTTAAAATTTCACTTGACTCGCCTCTCCTATTATCATGGCCACGATTACCACCGAGTGGTTACCGCTTTTGTCTCAATTTTTCCTCCCCACTGGTTATCATTGTTCGATGATCGCTTGTCACCCAGATGACCTCGTTGTGGTCCCTCGGTTGAACGTACTCATTATCTCACCTAATAATTGAGCCATGTTGACAACATCCGAATATAGAAAAATTTGTGAGAAATGAGATATCGACGTATGTCGGGTTTCAAACCTCTCAGAAACATCCGCGTCATACGTTCCTCATTCTCCACCAAATGAGGTGCAAACCTGGATAACTCCGCGAACTTCGCCTCATACTAGGACACCGTCATGTTTTTCTGTTCCAGTCTAATAAACTGCACCTCCTTCATATGACGAATACTTTTAGGAAAGTGTTTATCGTTGAATAGTTTTTGAAATGTCTCCCAAGACATGCTGAGTGCGGTTGGCTGGGTACGCTTCACAGATTCCCACCAGTAATTTGCCTCACCACGGAACATAAAGGTGGCGAATGGAACCTTCTGTTCCTCCATGCATCCCAAGACATCAAATATCTTGGTAATTTTCTTGACCCACGTTTCTGCTTTGATCGAATTTGGATTTCCCCAAAACTCTGGCGGTCCCAACTCCTTGAATTGCTTATCAGTGACCAGCTGTGAGTTGCCATTGTTTCTACCCGCATTTTGAAAATGAGTCTCCCTCATCTAGTTTTACATGAACCGCAAAAAGCTTCTAAACATCTCATCGTTCATCGTCTGCTCAGTGGTGTTATTTATAGGAGGAACATTGCCATCATGTTGTACGTTCTCCGGTTTGTGAGTAAAGGTGTTTCCACTGGCCTCATTCACTCCATCATTAATATTTTCAACCGCCATTCTTAAATACTACCACAAAACAAGGGTTAATTAAAGAAATTGACATGCAACATAATAACCCTATACTCCCGACCAACCAACAAATAAGCTTAGTAGGACATACTAATAAGGATTTACTGCTCTCTCCCTCCTAGTTCTATTCCCCGATCTCCGCCAGAGACCATATCCCTAAGCTCGATACCAACCGTGATGCCCCAAAATAGGTATACATCACCCATACTGAGTCGCCAAATACATGGTACAGAAATAACTATAACTTTATTAATACAATTGTCGTGCAAAATACGACAACACATAAACTGTGAGTTTAAATACAAATATTGTCTTCTAGACAATATTCACACTCAAATAAGTCCTCATTACAATTATTGATACATTATTTTACAAAAATAGTGGGGACTACTAAAACAACTTTCTAGAACCATCATTCCACACCCCGACTAGTACTCGCTACATTCTCGCCTCCTAAGAAGAAAAATGGAACAAAAAGGAAAAGGGTGAGCTCAACTAGCCCAAAGAAAGAACATTATGACTAAGATAATATAGAACAAATTATCATTTGTCCTCAACAGGAAAAATCTGATAGAATATAATAGACAACAAGTTTCAGATCAATATTCGCAGCGGAAATAACAATTCATTAGAAGAGTTAAGTAGAGAATGAAATCTACTATCATCTATGAATTTAAAAGTCCATCATCAATATTTTATCCCTGTAACATCAATCAATATTCATCTTGAATCAAATATTCATCTTTGCACTATAGGCCAAAGATATTCATCAGTTGGTCATGTTCATCTCAACACCTGTTCATCTTTGCACTACGGCCAAAGATATTCATCAGAAAATCATTCATCTTTGCACTACAGGCCAAAGATATTCAGTTATATCATCATTTAGGACTGAGGATGATGAAAAATATTTTAAAGAAAACGAATCCAGTGAGACAAAAGAACAAATATTAGGATTCGTACTTCGGTTTATCCATGTTCAAAAACACCCCATAATATACTATGGTGGAGTAAAATTCAAGAATAATGATCAAAACATGGATACAATCAAAGATAGTAACAAAAATAGACATCTGGAATAAAGAACGAAAATTTAATTTTTTTTGTGAATAGTGACGTATTCGTGAATAGTGTCGTATACGTGAATAGTGCCATATACGTGAATAGTAACCCCGACACATAAAGACAAGAATTTAACAAGAAAAATCTTACCAATATTCTGGCATAATGATATTGAAAGAAATATTATCATTTATAAAAAAAATAGCATCCCTTACCTCAAAATAATAGTACTTCTAAATCGAATATCATATATAAATGAAAGGAACTCAAACCAGATAAGCAACACTCAAAGTATCAAAATACTCACAAGAATATGCTCGATAATATAGAGAGAAAACTTCAGCTTTTAGTGTGATTTTCAATTCTAACCCAAGACCCTATTTATAGGAAAATGCTTAGAACACCAAAAAAGTAAAATTTAATAAAATATTAATATATTTTTTTTTAAATTTCACACACACCTCCTTTGATGAAAAACATTTACCACTAAGTGGGGCCCACCTCACCAAAATAAAAAACATTTTTTCTTTAAAAAATATTTATAACTCCAAAAATTAATTATTAAGGGAACTTAATAATTCATAATAAATAGTTCTTTTATCATAAAAATTCAAATCTTATGTCCATTCCATAGGAAATTCAATTCTCTACAACTTTGTAAGTTTAAGTTTTTCAAATTCCAAATGTAAATTGATCAAATTCATATACTGACGATTTTATAAAGTTATAATCAAATTTTAGTCAAAATGGGGCCCACCAACATGTTTAACATGTTTTTAGCATTTATTGTAACAAAAATACTCGTGTTCCTCATTTATTCATATATCACACATTCATTATAAAAATATCACCATTATTATATTATTATAATATAATAATATATTTAAATGAATTATTTTATCAGAAAAGATAAAATATCAATTTTAAATAATTGTCATTTTTCTAAAAATTCCTCCATTTCTATCCACATAAATAAATATTTTCTTTATCATATAAATCAATAATTAATTATTCACAAATAATATTACAGAATCACAATAATGACAACCAGGTCGTTTCCTGGAAATAGGGGGCTTTCCAATAAGGATTTCTCCTTACTGGCGCGCAATTAGGTGACCAAACCTCTCCTTAGACATAACTTCCTTAGACATTACCAATAATGCTATTTAATAATATTATTCAAATAATATGAATTATTGATCTGATAATGGGAAATAATGTGTAGTGACAATTATTGAAACAACAATAATATAAAATATCAACGTAGCAATTATTGAATCAATAAAATATTGAACAATAATACTGTAACAATTATTGAGTAGTGCCTTCACGTAAGAATCAATAATTGGTGCAATACTGCGTGCTATCTTCTTGTGTGCAACACCGCCAGACATCGTGTTTTAACCAACCGGATATTCCAACGTTGTTACCAGAATAACTACGCCGTTATTTATAAAAAAACTTATACTTATCGCTTTCTTCATCCAATCACTTTTCGTTATATGGGCCCCATAATAAGGTCATACTAATATTCCCCGACAAAGAAGAAGATTTCACGACCAAAACGAATATTCCCCACAAAAAGAATATTCCACGACAAAATGAATATTTTATAACAACTTGCTTATTTAAGATATTTACGCATTTTACCCATAACTAACCACATTAATCAAATCAACCCTTACTATTTCAAAATAATAAATAGAGGAAATTCAATTTTATTTATAATAAGTTAAGTTGGAACGACACGGTTTTAAATATTATGAGTTATAATATTAATGATGAATAAGTTCGTGTTGATTAAAGATGAAATTGTTAGTTCCATTGTGTTGGGATTATTAGTGTTAGTGGAAATCGACATTTATTTCGATAATAATTGATATATAGAAGTTATACTGACCAATCGGGTAATTAATCGGATAAATAGGCAATTAATTGTTATTAATTCACATGCTTATAACTATGTGTGTACTATTGATTCACATGTATGTACTATTAGGGGAGGTGGTGAAAGATTGATAATACTTGCATGACTAAATTAAAAATGAAGGTATAGATGAAGGTACTATACTATAATTATTTTTTTCACATATATAGAACTATTAAGTCACATGATTTTACTATTGATTCACATGATATACTATTAGGGGAGGTGGTGCAAGTTTGATAATACTTGCAGGACTAAATTAAAAATGAAAGAAAAGATGAAGGTATTATACTATAATATTTCGAGCCCCAAAACGTGCAATTATCAAAACTATATTTTCCTATAAATAGAAGCTCATTCTTCCTTCATTCTCACCAATTCACTAAGACTCACAAGAGAAATTATAGAGAGAGAAGCTATAGAGAGAAAGAAGAAAAGTAGTCTGCTACTTCACTATTCCAATATCTAGTCTTCTTCCAAGGTAAGGGGTATTATTTATTTCATATTCTGAAGAGATATTAATTTCGTATTCGTATGAATATTATTTTCATTCAATATTCGTAAGGAATATCATCTTCGTTCAATATTCATAGGAATATTGTTTTCGTTCAACAGTCGTAAGTGGTATTATTTTTTTCGTATTCACGAAGAGAGTTATTTCTTTCAATACTCGTAAGGGTTGTTATTCCATTCTTTTTCTATTGGAATAACCTGTCTATGCGGACTACCGCATGCATGGTGAAATTCTTCTGTTATTCCATTCTTTATTATTCTGTTGGAATAACCTGTCTACGCGGACTACCACATGCATGGTAAATGACCCTTCGTATTCATTCTTTATTAAATTATGGAAATGATGTGTCTACGTGGATTACCGCATTGCGGATGAAAATCAATTTATAGTTTCGTATATTCTATTATACTCGTATGAGATATTCTTTCTTTTGTACTCGTCATGGAATATCATTTTCTTTTGTATTTTCCTTTTATGGGTACTATTCACGTATACAGTACTATTTATGAATACGGGTACTATTCATAAAGTACTATTCACGGGGTACTATTCCTGAAGAACTATTCACGAGGTACTATTCATGACAAAAAATTATTTCTTTTCGGTTCAAATCATTTTTGATACAATATCATTCTTGAATTTTACTCCACAAGTAGTATCATGTTGACAATTTGGATATGTTTAAACTCTGGATAAATTTAAAGTCTTTAATATTTATCCTTGATTTCGTTTGTTTAATTCTTATATCATTGTCATCATCCTCATGCTTATATTGTGATGAATATCTTTGGCTTACGTGCATAGATGGACTGTTGATTGGTATGATTATGACCAGGGATCATTCGGTATAATCATGACCCATAATGTTATAAATGATGTGGTAAAAGTCCTCATTGACCCGTAGTGCATTGATGGACAGTTATTGGTATGATTATGACCAGGGATTATTCGGTATAATCATTACCATTGATGATTACATGAATATCCTTGGCCCGTAGTGCAGGGATGATTCGATGATGTGGTTTATTTATTAAGCTGAGTCTCAGCTATAAAGTTGATGAAAAACTTTTAAATCATAGAAGATAGTAGATATCATGCTCTACTTAACTCTTCTAATGGATTGCTTATTCCGCTGCAGTTGTTGATCTAAAACTTGTTGTCTATTGTATTCTAACAGTTGTTATACTGTTGAAGGCTAAGGATAATTTATTATGCATTATCTTAGTCATAATATTTCTTACTGGGCTACTTGAGCTCACCCTTTTCTTTCACTGTTCTCTTCAGGAAATGAGAATATAGCTAGGACTGGTCGGGGAACGGATTGACGGTCCAGATGGTTGTTTTAGTAGTCCTCATTATTCTGTTAAATAGGGTGATAATAATTGTAATGAGGACTCCATTGAGAGTGGATATTGTCTAGAAGGCAATATTCTTGTTTAAACTCTCAGCTATGTTTTGCCGTATATTACCCGACAGTTGTATAATTAAGTTTGTAATTGCTTTATGTACCATGTATTTGGCGAGTCAGAATGGGTGATGTATACCTATTTTGGGGGCGTCACAGTTGGTATCAAAGCTTAGGGATATGATCCCTGGCTGAGATGTGAGACAAGAACTAGGAGGGGAGAGACGGGGAATTCCTTCCCTAGTATGACCTACCTAAGTTTATTTGGTATTTAATTGGTCGGTCAGAGTATAGGGATAATATGTGATATGTCAATTAATCCTTGTTTTGTGGCAGTGTTTGAAAATGGCAGCTGAAAATGTTAACAATGGAGTGAATGAGATCGTTGAGACACCTTTAATCACCAACCAAGTTAATGTGATGTCAGACGAAGAAGAAATTAGAGATATCTACGTGGTGAGTGAAGAACTAATAGTTGCACCCTAGCTAGTTGCAGAGGTAGCAGCTGAGAGTGAGGAAGAAGAGGAAGAAGAGGAACCCGAGGAGAATTTATTAGAAGAATTTTATGATCTAAATTTAGAATTACAAAATCATATTCATGAGTTAGAAGAGCAAGCTGAAGAACAGCAGGCGGTCGTGGAGCAAAGAGATGCAACAATTAAAAATTGTGTTACCCGATGTGCGATGCTTGAACAGAAGCACTCTTTAGCAGAGTAAAAGATATTAGAGCTGGAATCTTAGAATGCTAAGATCAAAGTTCTGATGAAAGAAGAAGCAAATGAAAGAATGAGAATAGATGATGCATGGGTAAAATCCGCATGACGCATTGATATTGTAGAAAAAGACGTCTGATCCAATAAGGCCAAAATAAATGAAATGGATTTTGCTTTTTGGACATTAATTGGGAGAATCCAACATCGATTTTGGAATTACCCTGTGCAGAGCGGTCAACCGCAATTCGATATGGATCGAAGAGTAATGATTTGAATCATGGATCAGGATGCCAAAGGATATGGATTGGAGAGTAAGGGTGGAATGCTCTATAGCAAAGTTAAGTCCAACTGGAATGGTGATGCCAAAGGATGTCTCAGGCAAGTTAAATTCGGTAGTTTAAGTGAGAGCATTTATCGAGGAACCCGAACGAAGTTATCACGGGTAAGTTAATCAAAAACTCTTGCGAAGTCTATACCTTATTCGATACTGATTCTACCCACTCTTTTATTTCACCTAGTTGTTTTCAACGTTTGAACTTGGCTCTTGAGAAATTAGACTTTGACTTATCTGTTGAAACTCTGTTAGCAGAAACCTTCATTACATCCACTATTTATAAATCTTGTTTAATTCAAATCGACACTTTCACGTTACCTGTCGATCTTATCTCTTTGAAAATACTTGCATTTGATGTGATTTTAGGAATTGATTGGTTAACTACTCAGCATACTAAAATTGATTATTTTCGTAAGGTTGTTAAATTTCATATTCCTTGTGACGTCCCCAAAACAGGTATACATCACCCATCTTGAGTCGCCAAAAACATGGTACAAAAATCAAATACAAACTTCTTTAATACAACTGTCGTGTAAAAATACGACAAAACATAGCTGAGTTTTTAAAACGAATATTGTCTTCTAGACAATATCCACACTCAATGAAGTCCTCATTACAATTATTATCACACTATTTCACAGAATAGTGAGAAATACTACAACCACTTATCCTGGACCATCATTCCATTCCCTGACTCGTCCCAGCTATATTCTCATTTCCTGAAGAGAACAATGAAAGAAAAGGGTGAGCTCAACTAGCCCAGTAAGAAATATTATGACTAAGATAATGCGTAATAAATTATCCTTAGTCTTCAACAAAGATAACAACCGATAGAATATAATAGA
Source organism: Panax ginseng (assembly GCA_020205605.1). NCBI lineage: Eukaryota > Viridiplantae > Streptophyta > Magnoliopsida > Apiales > Araliaceae > Panax > Panax ginseng. The sequence continues at coordinate 41,944,105 of CM035130.1, read as the reverse complement.
CAACAAGTTTTAGATCAACAACTGCAGCGGAATAAACAATCCATTAGAAGAGTCAAGTAGAGCATGATATCTACTATCTTCTATGATTTAAAAAGTTTTTCATCAACTTTATCGCTGAGACTCAGCTTAATAAATAAACCACATCATCGAATCATCTCTGCACTATGGGCCAAGGATATTCATGTAATCATCAATGGTCATGATTATACCGAATAATCCCTGGTCATAATCATACCAACAACTGTCCATCAATGCACTACGGGCCAATGAGGACTTTTACAACATCATTTATAATATTACGGGTCATAATTATACCGAATGATCCCTGGTCATAATCATACCAATCAACAGTCCATCTATGCACGTAAGCCAAAGATGACTTTCATCACAATAATATTACTTACATACTACAGAGTATGGAAGAAAATATTATTTCAAGCGAATATTGAACAAAAATAACATCCCTTGAACGGAACTAATATTCCAACGAATATTTAACGAAGATAATATTCCTACGAATATTGAACGAAGATAATATTCTTTATGAATATTGAACGAAAATAATATTCATACGAATACGAAAAATAATATCTCTTTAGAATATGAAATAAATAATACCCCTTACCCCAGAAGAAGACTGGATACTGGAGTAGTGAAGTAGCAGACTACTCTTCTTCTTTCTCCCTATAGCTTCTTTTTCTATAATTGTTGTTGTGCGTCTTAGTGAATTGGTGAGAATAAAGGAAGAATGAGCTTCTATTTATAGGAAAATATAGTTTCGATAATTGCACGTTTTGGGGCTCAAAATATTACATTATAATACCTTCATCTTTTCCTTCATTTTTAATTAGTCCTGCAAGTATAATCAAACTTGCACCACCTCTCCTAATAGTATATCATGTGAATCAATAGTTCAATCATGTGAATCAATAGTTCTATACATGTTAAAATAGGAATTATAGTATAGTACCTCCACCTATACCTCCATTTTTAACTTAGTCATTCAAGTATTATCAATCTTGCACCACCTCCCCTAAGAGTACATGAATGTGAATCAATAGTACACACATGTAAACAAATAGTTATAAGCATGTGAATTAATAGCAATTAATTGCTCATTTATCCGATTAATTACCCGATTGGTTAGTATAACTTCCAGACATCAATTATTATCGAAATAAATGTCGATTTCCACTAACACTAATAATCCCAACATAATGGAACTATCAATTTCATCTTTAATCAACATAAACTTATTCATCATTAATATTATAACTCACAATATTTAACAACCAGGTCGTTCCTAGGAAAGAGGAGGCTTTCCGATAAGAATTTCTCCTTATTGGCGCGCAATTAGGTGACCAAACCTCTCCTTGACAGAACTTCTAGACATTGTTAATATTGCAAATAATAATATGAATAACTTTTTCATCTCAATTATTGATTTAATAATATAAAATATTGATATTGTGACAATAATTAAATCAATAATATGAGAGATACGATGGAGCAATTACTGTAGCAATAATTGAGTATAATTGAGTGACTTCTTATGTAAGCATCAATAATCAATACCGTGTGCTACTATACAACCACACATATTACTATACTTTTACTACTAGGGTAGTTTAAAGCTTTTAACAGTAAAACTTTTCATTTATTATTTTTATAAAAGATAATTATGTCATTTTTAACTACTTACAATAATACTTACATTGTAGGGTCCACCAATGATTGTGCCATCGTACGAATATTCCCTGACCAATCGAAGATTATATAACCACTTGCTTACTTTGAAAAATTTGTAAATATTACCCACAACTATAACATTATTTCAAATCCACACCATAATATTCAAAAATATATTTCGAGAAAATTTAATCTTTATTCATAAAAGTTGGGGTCTTACATTCCTAACCAACTGTAGACACTCGAATTTTTTTTTCCTGTTACTAACTGTGTAGGAGAGCAAAAGCGTCTTTTTCACACTCCAGATGTAATCCTGGAGGACCACAACATCAATTCTAACCTTAGAGATAACCCTGAGTACATTCAGAGTCAACAACATGATCATCTCAGAGATAACCCAGGGAAAAACCCGCTACAACTATACGAAAACCGGAGATAACCCCGGGAGGGGCAAAATTGTCATTTTGCCGACTCAACTTCACTTCAAGTCAAATACACTCATTTCAACTCAAATCTCTTCAAAAGAAGTCCCACAAGAACCATATCTTAACTTCGGAGCGCGAACTACGCAAAACAGCTTACCAAATTTTCTAAAGGAGACCCAGGAATGCTATTTTGATCATGGACCCATCTTTCTAGAATCAAAAAGGGCAAATCCCATGTCATTGCGTAACTCTCGACAAAAGCAGTCCGAAGAAGGTCTTATATACCTCGTTCGGATGCTCGGATTGAAGTTTTGCAAGTTCGAGTGAACATTACAGTGCACGAGTGCACGTACTTCGAGACAACGGGACCCACGAAGCCCGGGGACACCTCGACCAGCCGCAGGTGTACCTGCGGCAGTAGGTACACCTGCGGCTATCATTCTATAAATATAGACCTTGGGGTCAGTCATTTGGGGGACAAAAGGGAGAGAAAAGGCGAGGAAGCCCTGTCCAATTGGCTTTATACACACCCTATATTGAGTGCTAGCTCTTTTTAAACACATTAGCCCATATCTGATCATATATTTACCCATGGAGGCGAGTGTTTATCCATTTAGAGTCATAGAAGTCTGCATTGGCAACTCACTGTAGGCCTTATTACACTCTATAAAGCCTCTCTCTTCATATTGGCACACACTATTCTACACATTGAGAGTCGTGTTGTGTGCATATGTCCGGACTTTGGTCCGTGGCTTTCATTTCTGTCTGTATATATATACTTATATATGTATATATTTTTATACGGATTAACATTATCGAGTTATGCCTCGATTGAGCCTAGACTTATGTCTGGAGCGTTTACTTGTTTTTCTATATATATATATACTTATATATATGAACTGTTGTCAGACTTTGTTTGATGAGCTCGGATTTTACATCAAGGTGCATTTACTCGCTTTTTATATATATATATATATATATATATATATATATATATATATATATATATATATATATATATATAATTGTTGTCGGACATATCCGATGAGCACGGATTTTACATCCGGTGCATGTACTACTCGCTTATATATATATATATATATATATATATATATATATATATATATATATATATATAATTGTTGTCGGACATATCCGATGAGCCTGGATTCACATCAAAGTGTGTTTATCGCTTTTATATAAATATCTCATATATATATATATATATATATATATATATATATATATATATATATATTTATATTTCATTAGGCCTAGAGTTTCCTCCATGGCCTTTTACAGCTTTATTTACATTTCGTCCTGCCTGGAGTTTACTTCGTGGCAGTTGATCGCTTTTACAGCTTTATTTACATTTCGTCCTACCTGAAGTTTACATCGTGGCAGTTCATCGCTTTTATAGCTTTATTTAGATTTCGTCCCACTTGGAGTTTACTTCGTGGTGGTTGATCATGTCCATATATATATATTTACCTCTTTTATATATTTACATTTTCGATCCCCCATGGAGTTGCTTCGTGGTGGTTGATCAAGTCTGTATATATATATTTACAGCTTTTATATATTATAACTGCTTATTGCTTTCCATACAAACTGCAGTATTATATGAGCCTAGGAATCATGTGATCACAGATTCAGTCTACTGAATCTAGATTCGGTTCCCATGATGGACATTTTCAATTTGTGAGCGACTTGTACATTATTTTACGATTGTCGAATTTCCTTGGATGGTGTCATGTTTGGTGAGGAGTTTGGCATCTTGCCAGATATTATTTTCTTGAGAATGCCTCGCATCTCAAAAATAAAAGCAAACAAGCCAAACATTTAATAATAAAATGGAAGTATCAAAGGCCTCAATTACTATTGAGCATAGGGTTTGAAAAACCTCTTTTTATAAAACTTCATTGCTATATCCTGTTTAAAACTGAATTTTTCATAAATTCAAACCCTATGTATATAGGTGCGAACGAGGTATAACACTACTTCCAAATAATTGCACATTAACCCACACACACACACACACATTCATATACCAGTTTCTTTAAAAAGTGGCGGTCACCGTGGCAACACGGATGTCGGGGAGTGCCTAACACCTTCCCTCCGCATAATCAAGCCCCCAGACCTAAATGAATCTCGGTTTCACAAACCCGTTTAGCAGTGTCAAATCACTGGGTTAATGTGCAAACATTTTCTGTTGCGTTCGTGCAACCAGTTAAATACACCAACTGGCGACTCTTAAAGTCAAATCGTCGACATTATATATGTCGGACCTTTATCACTTGTTTTTTCAAACAAATCTCACATTAACATGAGAACACCAAAGAACAAGTAACGAAAAGGGACACTAAAAATCCCGACGTCGACAGGTGGCGACTCTGTTGGGGACTCTAGTAAGAGGGCTTAAGCCGCTATTACAAGCTTTTCAAAATTTTTATATGCTTGTGTGTGAATGTTGCATTTACATTTATGATGAATGTGTACGAATGCATTTTTACTTATTGAACTATACTATATCTATCTGCGATATTAGTGCTTTGCACATGTCATCATTTTGCATAAACGGTGAGACATGTTGTATGTGAATGTATGTTGTGTGGTTCCTCCATTAGGAGGCTATCCGGTCGGTGTTTGATTACTGGACTCGTAGGAAGAATAATTCCAACGGGGCTCAGGAAAGGCACCACCCAAATTCGCTCCAGTTGAAAGACCGGATTAACTTCCCGTCAAGTAGATTGCGATGATCTGGAAACCTTCATGCCAAAAATCCGCTAGAGAAACCCTAAGATAGGTCAACCTCTGATAAACCAAATGCGAAGGGAAGTCTCTTCATACTTTCCCATTTAAATTACTTGTAATTTCAATTACTTGTCAAATCTCAATGTAATGGAAAATATGAAGAAATATGTGTACATGCATATTAAAACCTTACATGATATAAACCGCTTGCATCCATTTTACAGGATAATATTCCTAAAATGGATACATCACATAACATGTAACATTTATACATTCCCTAAGGCTAAACTATGTAAGTCTTTTTGTAGGGAAGCAATTGATCCCGTTTCTCGTTTAAAGTCTAAAAGGGCATTAAGCCCACAGTCAGACATGGATAAAAGTGCCCAACCTGATCCAACTTATGTCTCTCGCGAAGAGTTTGAAAAATTAAGCTATCAAATGACAGAGTTGGATGTTATGCTCAAAGAACTACACCAATCTATTCAGGGTCCACAAATACCCATCCACACAGAATCCTCTGCACATGGAGGAATCCAGCGCCAAACAATTCCTACTCAACCAGAGTCATCCACAACAGGGGCAGTCAGGGTATTGGCAAAAAGATGAAAACCCAGATATCTAAACCTCATTCCAATAAAGGAATCACAAATCTTAGGGATGATCGAGAAACTAGGGATATAAGAAAGAAAGTCCAACAAATGGAGGAGACCATCCGGTCAATCAAAGGGACTGGAAATTATGGGAGTGTCACCTATTCAGATCTTTGCATATTCCCAGGGGCTCGCTATCCTGCCAAATTCAAAGTCCCAGAGTTTGAAAAGTACAATGGAGCAGGCAATCCCTACACACATCTGAAAGTATACATTGGCGAACTGGGGTCTTATGCTGAAGATGAAAGCCTCAGGATGCAACTTTTCCAAAAAAGTCTCACTAGAGAGGCTAATTACGCACAACACGCAAGTATACGTGGTCAACAAGTAATAAAGTGACAAGTTGAGTATCGTTCCCACAGAGAATTATTTAATAAAAATCACCAAGTACTAACCCATGACCAACTCAATCTTATTTAAACAAATGATTTAATAATTTAAATTAAAATAATTAAATAAACTATTACTAACTATCCCTAGAATGAAACAAGATATTGAAGACTTGAGATTACAATTTCACTTATTATTACATTTAAATCAACACACTTCCTGTTAAGCCAAATTATTTGTACTAGATTGTTAATCAAGAACACGAAAGTAAAATATGGCCATCTCTCAATGCACCATACTCATATCAAATCAAATCCACATATGATAGAATCAATTTGAACACCCTAATTAACTAACCCACTATATCTCTATGTGAATTACAATTAAAAAGGGTTGAAGTTCAAGTTCTTATTAGACTACATATGGCGTAAAGGCATATCTCTATCCTAAACACAAATCATGAATTCCATCTATGCAGAAATCACAAACACATGCTATCATGATCAGATCTAAATCTATACTTCATCTCTCGAGTTCATATAGATTATCACGGTAATTGTTAGCTAGGCAATTAAGCAATTAAGTTCAAATCATAATAGACAATCCAAATATAGCTAATAAGACTAACAAAGAAGCATATCAAAGTAAACTACACAAATAAGATCCATAGTAATCTCAAAATAGAGTTTAATTCATAAATAAACTAGAATCCATCATCCACAATTGATTAAGCATTAAAAAGATACAAATAAATAAGAAAAGAAATTAGAATTGAGATAAACAAATCTGCATTCTCTTACTTCCAATTTGATTCTCCAATGATAATCAATAGCTTCAATCTTCAATCCTAATCTAATCTAGGGTTCCTAATCTATGAAAGAAAGTAAAGAATTCGTTTCTAGAAATCTATCCCAAGAGGGATGTTATAAAGTCTTAGAATTAGTCTCTCAATCCAAGTTAAACTCAAGTAATTATAGTTCTAATAGATATCCTAGCAAGTTAGGCAACTAAGAATCCTATTCTAGCTCAATTTGGACATCAAATAACCAAATTTCACTCAAATCCCGCCTTCTAGGGCGCTCAACAATGCTCAAGCGCATCAAGGCCATTTGTACGGCTTTGTTGGCTTAGAAATCTTGATGTAGTAATATTTGTCGGTATGCAGTTCTGGCCTTGGTCCGCGCTAGTCTATTTTCTGCTGCGACGTCCTTCGGTAAAACAGGCATAACCTTTGATCCGCTTGGAGTTACGAGGCCTGTCACCTATCAAATTGAATATAACGACGAGATCTACAACTTTCATTCTTTGAGGATGGACAGATTAGGATTGGATTAAGGTGGAAATCGGGCTTGAAGTAGACGCTATGTAAATGGCAAACATGACAACTCTTAGCTTTGATCTTCATTGATAAAAAGGCCATAACTCTCACATCCGAGCTCCAATTGAGATGATTCAAGATGTTCCGGGAAGCTAAGAAGTAGAGTTATCATAAAATCCAAGTTCCAAGCCAAGAACATGCATCCAACTTGGTGTTAAAAGTCCTTCAATATTCCCTTCTTGCACTTGCTTGCGTATTTTAGTCCAAGAGATGTCTGAATTGCTTTTCCTTGCTTCTTCATGCCAATGTCATGTCATAGCCTACAAAATAACATAAAATGTATGAAAAGTAACTAAGAACATGAATATAAGCAACTAATTCAAGTAACAGATACTGGATAAGTGGGTTTAAAACCTACTTATCAAATGCCCGACTTGACAATGCCAAAATTCACAACTGGGAAGAATTGACCCACGCCTTTCTAAATCAGTACAGTTTTCAGTCACAAATGGCACCAGATCGATACCAAGTGACTAAAGTCAAAAAGCAAAGTACTGAATCTTTTCGAGAATATGCCCAAAGGTGGAGACATCTAGCAGCGCAAGTCATTCCATCAATGACAGAAACTGAGATGGTAATGACGTTTATTAATATCCAAGAGGCTCCGTACTACGAAAGGATCCTAGCAGGCATAGGAAAGCCGTTCTCGGAAATGATCAAACACGACGAAATGGCAGAGATGGGCCTCAAGGCGTGAAAGATTAAAGACTTCATCGCCTTTGGAAGAGCCGCCACATATACTGACCGGCACGTATGCGGCGATCCCAAGGTGTACCGATAAAGGCAATGAAGATGTATCCCTTGTTGTACAGGGGAAAGTTAGGAGACCAACCTACAGTCCCCCATTCAGAAAATACAAGATAATCTGCCATCTCAACAACAGGTTGCATTCAACCAATACCCAGATAGGAAAAGAAAATTTGAAAGAACGGAAAATCGGGTGTTCACTCCACTAAAGCGATTCCCTTGAACATGTGTTGGCGATATTAATGGATCACATGTGAAAATTCATTTAACCGGCTCCACCTCTAGAACCAGGGAGCAAAAGGTATAATCCAAGCCAAAGATGTGCTTACCACTCAGGGTCTCCAGGACACGATACAGAAGATTGTTGGTCCTTAAAGCATAAAATTCAAAATCTGATCGAAAGTGGAAATATTGTGATCCAACAACCTGATCAACAAAATGTCAACACCAACCGTCCGTTGCAGCATGATACAGAAGAAGTAAACATGATCAGATCAGGAAGCATTGAAATATATCCAATTCTTAAGTGCATACGAAGGATAGAGGACTACCCCCAAAGGCACAGAACAAATGTCCTAAAGTGGGAAAACTCGGAGAAAGGTATCATGGTAATGCAAAAATTAGAGACGATCCAGAGTCAAGTAAATCTTCTAGCTAAGTGGATAGTGCGCCAACATCAGGATACAAGGCATTTCTTCACTCAACTATCAGAAGGCCAAGAAAAGGGGGATGATAAAAATGCTAGCAGACCTCGCCAACGGAAAAATTGCTCGGTTGAATGCGAATTCTCAAAGAAGAAAGATCAAACAACCTCCACAAGAGCCCGAAAATTCACCCCTCTAAGCAAATCCAATGAAGAAATGCTACACTTTCTGATAAGCGAATGAAGGATTACTGAGTTATTGCCTCCTCTAAATCCTAAGATAAAGAGCTATGATTCCACCAAGATATGTCTCTACCATTCTAACTCACTTGGACATACGACTGAGGAATGCTGGTCTTTGCGACATAAAATCCAGGATCTCATTGAAAATAGAGAGCTGGAGATAGAAATTTCCATGACCAAAAAAGGCGAGAAGGCAATAAAAGACTTAAGATGTCCACTCGAGACAAGCATTGCAAATGAGGTGAAGGCTATAAGCGATAATCCTGGCAGAACACAAGATGGAGTGATCCTAATGCATGAAATGACAGAGGAGACAAGGGAATCCCCAAAGGAGATTCCTCCGCCAATCTCCAACATCCTGTGGTCCAAAGATGAAAACCACAGTCCAGATCTTATAACCTTGGATGATGCGGAGGAAATACTGATCCTTGCCAAGGAAGTAAAAGCAAAAAAGGAAAGTTCCTTACAAGAAATGTGACAATAGTTCGAGGGAGATTTCATGGTCGAATCCTCTCAAGCTCAGGAAAAGCGTGAAGGAACAGATGAAGGAAAAGGTGGTGAGGTTGTCGGGGAAATGCACCCATCAAAGAATCAAGAGTTCATACCTTTTTGCGATGGGTCCAACTCAAGCATCCCTGAGGAATGTACTAAAGCAGGAAGCGATCAAGTTATGGCCATAATTGAAGACATTCAAGACCAAGAAGTAACCTCTGTCGCGAGCCTTGAAGGCAACATAACCATTGACAACTGGACTATCAGGCCTTAATTAACCAAGAAGATGTAGATCCAGGGGATAAAGTTGCGAGTTCCAGAAGATGTTGGGACGATATCAATTTCTTCGTAGTATTCCTTTTATTTTCCATGTGTGTAAATATTGAAAAAAAAGGAAAAAAATCAAAAAATCAAAAATCAAGTCATTCAGGTTTCAGCTCAACAAGCCTGAACTACGAAAGACCTGATCTCCCCTCATCAATGGGAGTACGTAGGCAGCCATTTATGGTGCGGTCAAACCAAACAAAAACCCAAAAAACCCAAACAAATACTTCTCAACCAAACACTTCTCAACCAAACACTTCTCAAATAAACACTTCTCAAACAAAAACTTCTCAAACTGTTTATCGTATCAAGCAAGAACTACGCAAAAGAAATATCCAAACCCGAACATCAATCCCAAGTCTACACTCAAGAACAACCCTTCAAGTCAGCGACCCATGTTGAGAAGACCCAACAACACTTCAATGTCATTCCATCAAATCTGGCACAAATCCCAGAAAGAAAGAAACAGCGATACGCCAATACAACTAGCAACAAGGACCTTTAAAGAGCCGACACCCTCAATAAAAAAGTCTTCATAAAACCATCAAGGCTGATTGCGAGAACAAGTCAGGAATAATGATTGAAGACATCCAAGCCTAAATCCATTACCTACTCACCATCTGGTACGGAGGTAAAAGCCTCTTGCGATCTCGGTATCTTATCAGCCCATCTGTCAAAGTAACTATCCCAGACAACAAGCAAGATTGGGGCAATTTCAAAATCGGTGACAACCTGATATTGGGACCCTTACAACAAGATTGGGACAATCTCGAAAACAACGACAACTCAACACTGGGTCATTTATCAACCATCCTAAGGAGGAAAATGCACCCGTCAACACCATCAGCATGGTACATTATCATCAGAGCTTCCCTCATATCATCTCATTAGCGATTCGAATATTGCTCACTCGCTATTTGATCAACAAAGAGAGTTTTTAATATAAATCCCCGGGAACAACATGCGAAAGGACTGAGGCATTTTTCCGATTCTAGGAAAGTGAAGGATTTTAAGGCGGGATCAGGCCTCTCATCAAAAGAAAGAAAACTCCTGAAGCGTGCCCCTACGAAAGAAGGGGAAAATTCTCAAAAAGTTCTTAACTTAAGGCCAATGACAAAAGGTATGGCGAATGCAAACTACACCGTCAAACATGTTAATTTGCGTCAAATCCTCATAAATTGAGGCCTCTACACTGAAGTTTAAAAGTTCGATAGCGAAAGAGCGAGCTTCACCCTCCAGAAATATCAGCAGCATTTAGGTCATCAGTTCAGCCGGGTTGCGAATCAAATGTTCAAGGAAATGAGGCACAAGCACCTAACAGCGAAAAGAAACTCCAAATCACATCAAAAAGGGTGAAGTGCTACATCAACGTACATTTTTATCAAGCGTAACATCAGGCAGAGTCTAGCAAAGAAAACCTTTAAATATTACTTCAGCGAAGGTATCGGGAGATCCGGTATTCAAAACCATTGGCATCAATTCAGCGTAACATCAAGACAGTTCAGCGATGAAAGTATTGAATACCATTGTTTGAGTGGGAGCCGAAACAATTAGAAAATGTCAACGTATTCAACTACCAACAGGGTAGACACCGTTGCAAACTACCAGCGTATACATCGAAAAGGTCTGGTGATTTTAGAACGTCATCCCCATCAAAGATGTGGAAAACATCTCAACTTATCTTTATCAAACAAGCGTCAGCGATTAAATGCCAAACTATTGGAGTCAACACCAGCATATGCATCAGCAATGATCGGTAGAGGTAAAGAGATTTGTGAAAACATTTTTAACATGCATCATAACATTCATTACATTGCGATTTGTGATCTGCGATCTGCGCTATACGAAATGCGATGTGCGATTTGCGAAGTGCGATTGGCCAAATGCGAAAAGAAAAATGCGAAGTACAAAATGCGATGTGCGAACTGCGATTTGCGAAAACATTTTAAACATTCATCATCACATTCACTACATTGCGATTTGCATCATTAAATATACATTGTCATGTTTCAAGTGTCTACTAATCTTTATCATGTCCATTCCATTGAATTGCATGAACATGATAAAGAGGGGCATCTGTAGACACTCAAAATTTTCTTTTCTGTTATTAATCGCAAGGGGAGGGCAAAACATCTTTTTCACACTCCGGATGTAATCACGAGGAGGGACGACATCAATTCCAACCTCAGAGATAACCCTGAGTACATTTAGAGTCAACAGCATGACCATCTCAGAGATAACCCTGGGAAAAACCCGCTACAACTGTGCGAAAACTAGAGATAACCCCGGGAGGGCCAAAATGGTCATTTTGCAGACTCAACTTCACTTCAAGTCAAATACACTCATTTCAACTCAAATTTCTTCAAAAGAAGTCCCACAAGAACCATATCTTAACTTCAGAGCGCGAACTACGCAAAATAGCTTATCGAATTGCCTGATAGAGACCCAAGAATGCTATTTCGGTCATGGACCCATCTTCCTGGAATCAAAAAGGGCAAATCCCATGTCATTACGTAACTCTCGACAAAAGCAGTCCGAAGAAGGTCTTATATACCTCGTTCGGATGCTCAAATTGAAGTTCTGCAAGTTCGAGCGGACATTACAGTGCACGAGTGCATGTACTTTGAGACGACGGGACCCGCGAAGCCCCGGGACACCTCGACCTGCCGTAGGTATAACTGTGGCGCTTGCAGGTATAATTTGGCCGCCGCAGCAGTACACTGCTGACCATCGCCTATAAATATAGACCTTGAATTGACCATTTAGGGAGAAAAGGGAGAGAAAAGGCGAGGAAGCCCTGTCCAATTGACTTTATACACACCCTATATTGAGTGCTTGCTCTTTTTAAACACCTGTTAGCCCCTATACAGTCATATATTTACCTGCGGCGAGCTAAGTGTTTATCCATTTAGAGTCATAGAAGTCTGTATTGGCAGCTCACTATAAGCCTTCTTACACTCTATAAAGCCTCTCTCTTCATATTGGCACACACTATTCTACACATTGAGAGTCGTGTTGTGTGCGTATGCCCGAACTTCGGTCCGTGGCTTTCATTTCTGTCTGTATATATATACTTATATATATGTATATATTTTTATACGGACTAACATTAAAGAGTTATGCCTCGATTGAGCCTAGACTTATGTCTGGAGCGTTTACTTGTTTTTCTATATATATATATATATATATATATATATACTTATATATATGAACTGTTGTCAGACTTTGTTTGATGAGCCTGGATTTTACATCCGGTGCATTTACTCGCTTTTATATATATATATATATATATATATATATATATATAATTGTTGTCGAGATATTCGATGAGCCTAGATTCACATCCAATTGCATTTACTTCTTTTTATATATATATATATATATATATATATATATCTACATATATATATATTTACATTTCATTAGGCTTGGAGTTTCTCCGTGGCCTTTTATGACTTTTATTTACATTTCATTTCGCCTGGAGTTTACTGTGGCGCTTGTTGATTTTACTGACTTTATTTACATTTCATCATGCCTCGAGTTTACTTCATGGCAGTTGATCGCTTTTACAGCTTTATTTACATTTCGTCCCACCTAGAGTTTACTTCGTGGTGGTTAATCATGTCCATATATATATATATTTATCGCTTTTATATATTTACATTTCCGATCCCCATGGAGTTGCTTCGTGGTGGTTGATCAAGTCTATATATATATATATATATATATATATATATATATATATATATATATTTTTGACTTTTTTATATATATATCGCCATCGCTTTTCATACAAACCTGAGATCATGTGAGCCTAGGAATCATGTGATCACAGATTGATCTCATGAATCTAGATTCGGTTGCCATGATGGACATTTTTTTCATTGTGAGCGAAATTTTGTACATTATTTTACGAAAGGTCTCAATTTCCTTGGATGGATGTCATGCACAGTGAGGAGTTTGGCATCTGTCAGATATTATTTTCTCGAGAATGCCTCGCATCTCAAAAATAAAAGCAAACAATCTAACAGTTAATAATAAAATGGAAGTATCAAAGGCCTCAATTACTATTGAGCACGGGGTTTGAAAAACCTCTTTTTATAAAACTTCATTGCTATATCCTGTTTAAAACTGAATTTTTCATAAATTTAAACCCTATGTATATAGATGCGAACGAGGTACAACACTACTTCCAAATAATTGCACATTGACCCACACACACACACACACACACATTCATACGAGTTTCTTTAAAAGTGGCGGTCACATAGTAGCAACACGGATGTGAAGTGCCTAACACCTTCCCTCCGTATAATCAAGCCCCGGACCTAAATGAATCTCTTTTTTCACAGACCGTTTAGCGTTGTCAAATCACTTTGGGTTAATGTGCAAACCTTTTTGATTCGTTAATTGCAACCAGTTAATTACACCAACCGATGACTCTTAAAGTCAAATCATCGACATTATACATGTCGGACCTTTTCACTTGTTTTTTCAAACAAATATCACATTAACATGAGAACACCAAAGAACAAGTAATGAAAAGGGACACTAAAAATTCCGACGTCGACACCAACCTATTATGCGAATTCAAGCAACCAAACCACTAAAGTCAATCACTGTCATATCAAGCCATAAAGCTATTCGTTTATTAAAAATGGATGTCAAGCTTTCTTATCCCATGTCATGGATTTAAATAAAAATACGACAGATTTGAATGATATTTCTATTATTAATAAATTTCCTGACGTATTCCCTGAATAACTTCCTAGCTTACCCCCAGAGCATGAAATCGAATTTTGTATTGACCCCAGTACAAAACCCATTTCTAAAACCCTTAAATATTTCTTCACCCAAAATGAATGTATCATGCGCCAAAGACATTGGCTCGAGCTGTTGAAGATTACGACCATACCATTCAATATTATTGTGGAAAAAGCAAACGTGTAGCTGATGCATTGAGTAGAAGATCGCATGTGTTTACGATTGTAACATTGTTAACACAAAGACCCATTTCATATGACTTACGAATGATAAAGATAGAGTTAAAGACTCTAAGAACCCACGTGATGATGTCAAATAATACGAGTAGAATCGACGTTAACTGATGAAGTTAAAACCGCTCAAGCTACACACCCGGAGCTGATGAATGTGAAGGAGAAGGTTCAAGAGGGCGTTATTCTAGAAGCAAAAATCGACGAAGAGAGTAAATCTCAACCCTCGATTTAATTGGCCCATTTGTAATCCTCGATCGAGTAGGAACTGTGGCCTATAGACTCGCTTTACCGCCAAGTATGTCGCGTGTTCATAACGTTTTTCACATATCGATGTTACGTAAATATGTGGACGACTTAAACCACATTATTGAACTAGACGAGATAGCAAAAGATTTAACGTATGAGGAGATACCTATTAAAATGTTGGATAAGAATGAATATATTTTACGCTCAAAGGTTATACCTCAAGAGTTAGAATCTGACGAGGTTTCATCATCTCTTCGACATACCAGGTACGTACGTAAATTTCGAGGGCAAAATTTTATAAAGAGGGGAGATTGTAAGACCCCGAATTTTATGAAATGAAAGTATTCAATTTTCTTATAATTATTATTTTATTTAGTAAATGGTTAAACTGAGAAAGGGTTAAAGTTAACGGTGATATGTGAAAATTTTGTAAAGTAAGCAAGTTAATATAAAATATTCCTTATGTCGGGGAATATTCAATTGGTCGGGGAATATTCATTTTAACAGGAAATATTCGTATGACGACATAATCATTGGTGGACCCCACAACAGAAGTATTGTCGTAGTTAGAAATCGACAGAAATATCTTTTTATAAAAATAACGGTGAAAGTTTTACCGTTAAACTATTGAACTACCCGGTAGTAAAAGTACAGTAATACGCGTGGTTGCATAATAGCACATGGTATTGATTATTGATGCTTACATGAGAAGTCACTCAATTATACTCAATTATTGCTACAGTAATTGCTACATAATATCTATCATATTATTGATTCAATTATTGTCACAATATCATCTGCATAATATTTATTATTATTAAATCAATAATTGAGACGACAAAGTTATTCATATTATTATTTACAATATTGACGATGTCTAGAAAGTTCTGTCGAGGAGAGGTTTGGTCACCTAATTGCGGGCCAATAGGGAGAAATCCTTATCGGAAAGCCCCCTCTTTCCTAAGAACGACGTGGTTGTGAAATATTGTGAGTTATAATATTAATGATGAATAAGTTCGTGTTGATTAAAGATGAAAGTGATAGTTCCATTGTGTTGGGATTATTAGTGTTAGTGGAAATCGACATTTATTTCTATAATAATTGATGTCTGGAAGTTATATTGACCAATCGGGTAATTAATCGGATAAATGAGCAATTAATTGCTATTAATTAACATGCTTATAACTATGTGTTCACATGTGTGTACTATTGATTCACATGTATGTACTATTAGGGGAGGTGGTGCAAGATTTATAATACTTGCATGACAAATTAAAAATGAAGGTATAGATGAAGGTACTATACTGTAATTATTTTTTTCACATGTATAGAGTTTTGAGTCACATGATTGTACTATTGGTTCATATGATATACTATTAGGGGAGGTGGTGCAAGTTTGATACTATTTGCAGGACTAAATTAAAAATGAAAGAAAAGATGAAGGTATTATACTATACTATTTCGAGCCCCAAAACGTGCAATTATCGAAACTATTTTTTCTTATACATAGAAGCTCATTCTTTCTTCATTCTCACCAATTCACTAAGACTCACAAGAGCAATTATAGAGAGAGAAGCTATAGAGAGAAAGAAGAAGAGTAGTCTGCTACTTCACTATTCTAGTATCTAGTCTTCTTCCAAGGTAAGTGGTATTATTTATTTCATATTTTGAAGAGATATTATTTTCGTATTCGTATGAATATTATTTTCATTCAATATTCGTAAGGAATATCATCTTCGTTCAATATTCGTAGGAATATTATTTTCGTTCAACAGTCGTAAGGGGTATTTTTTTTTGTATTCATGAAGAGAGTTATTTCTTTCAATACTCGTAAGGGTTGTTATTCCATTCTTTATTATTCTGTTGGAATAACCTATCTACGCGGACTACCGCATGCATGGTGAAATTCTTCTGTTATTCCATTCTTTATTATTCTATTGGAATAACCTATCTACATGGACTACCGTATGCATGGTGAATGACCCTTCACATTCATTCTTTATTAAATTGTGGAAATGATGTGTCTACGTAGATTACTGCATTGCAGATGAAAATCAATTAGTAATTTTGTATATTCTATTATACTCGTATGAGATATTCTTTCTTTTGTACTCGTCATGAAATATCGTTTTCTTTTGTATTTTCCTTTCATGGGTACTATTTACGAATACGGGTACTATTCATAAAGTACTATTCATAAATTACTATTCATGAAGTACTATTTATAAAGTACTATTTACGGGGTACTATTCCCGAAGTACTATTCATGGGGTACTATTCACCCGGGTAATATTCACCCAAAGTAGTATTCATGACAAAAACTGATTTCTTTTCGGTTCAAATCATTTTTGATACAATATCATTTTTGAATTTTACTCCACAAAGCAGTATCATGTTGGCAATTTGGATATTTTTAAACTCTGGATAAATTTAAAGTCTTTAATATTTATCCTTGATTTCGTTTAATTAATTCTTATATCATTGTCATCATCCTCATGCTTATATTGTGATGAATATCTTTGGCTTATGTGCATAGATGGACTGTTGATTGGTATGATTATGACCAGGGATCATTCGGTATAATCATGTCCCGTAATGTTATAAATTATGTGGTAAAAGTCCTCATTGGCCCGTAGTGCATTGCTGGACAGTTATTGGTATGAGTATGACCAGGGATTATTCTGTATAATCATGACCATTGATGATTACATGAATATTCTTGACCCGTAGTGCAGGGATGTTTCGATGATGTGGTTTATTTATTAAGCTGAGTCTAAGCGATAAAGTTGATGAAATTTTTTTTAAATCATAGAAGATAGTAGATATCATGCTCTACTTAACTCTTCTAATGGATTGCTTATTCCGCTGCAGTTATTGATCTAAAACATGTTGTCTATTGTATTCTATCAGTTTTTATACTGTTGAAGGCTAAGAATAATTTATTCTGCATTATCTTAGTCATAATATTTCTTACTGGGCTAGTTGAGCTCACCCTTTTCTTTCACTATTCTCTTCAGGAAATGAGAATATAGTTGGGACTGGTCGGGGAATGGATTGATGGTCCAGATGGTTGTTTTAGTAGTCCTCACTATCATGTGAAATATGGTGATAATAATTGTAATGAGGACTCCATTGAGAGTGGATATTGTCTAGAAGGCAATATTCTTGTTTAAACTCTCAGCTATGTTTTGTCGTATATTACCCGACAGTTGTATAATTAAGTTTGTATTTGATTTATGTACCATGTATTTGCCGACTCAGAATGGGTGATGTATACCTATTTTGGGGGCGTCACATAATTAGTTAGGTTGATTTATTTTGATTTTTAGTTTATTAGTTTTAAATTATTTTAAATCCTTAAATCGATTAGTTTAATAACATTGGAATAATATAAAGCTGGTAATTGTTAGATTAAAATTCATACTTGTCTCTGTAGGAACGATACTCTACTTACTATTATATTACATGTTGATCACGTATACTTGCGTGTTGAGCGTATCTAGAATTTACCCAACAAGTTTTTGGTGCCGTTGTCGGGGACTAGTTTTGATTTTATTACTTTCAATATCAGTTTAATTAGTTCAGTTTTAGTTAAACAATTTTTTGTTTTTGTTTTTGCTATTTCTTGTTTCAGGTTCTCTGACTTAGTGTATGCAAACTTGGTCTAAAAAGCCAGACATGCTTCCTTTCGAGGACGAAATCGAACGAAGATTTCAGAGGCTTAGTAAGTGGATCAAGGAAAATCGAGAGAACTTTGATAAACAAGAAGATAATATGGCTGTAGAGGATCAGAAAGCGCTGAGGGATTATGCTACTCCCAGAGTCATTCAGATTCAGTCAAGCATTACTAGGCATGCAATAGCTGCAAATCACTTTGAGATCAAGCCTGGGATAATAAAAATGATACAAAATTCAGTCCAGTTTGGGGGATTAGCCAACAACGAATCGAATAAGCACTTAGTCAACTTTCTGGAAATTTGCAACACCTTTAAGTACAACAGGGTGTCGGATGATGCAGTCAGACTTCACTTATTTTCGTTCATATTGCGGGACAAGGCGAAAAAGTTGGTTACACTCACTTCCGCTAAGATCGATTACTACATGGGATGACCTTGCTCAGAATTTTTTGGCTAAGTTTTTCCCACCAGCGAAGACTGCTAAGATGAGGAATGAGATTACTATGTTTGAGCAGCAGTATGGGGAGTCTTTGTACGAAGCTTGAGAGAGGTAAAAGGAACTGCTAAGGAAGTGTCCACATCATGGATTACCCAAGTAGCTATAGATGAATACTTTCTATAATGGACTTAATGGTAATCTCTGTACTAGCATTGATGCAGCGTTTGGGGGAGCTTTTATGGCTAAGATTTTTGAGGAAGCATATGAATTAATTGAGACGATGGCGGCTAATAACTACCAATGGCCCACAGTGAGAATAACACAGCCAAAGGCAGCTGGGGTGTTAGAAGTAGATGGGGTGACAGCATTAGCGACACAGATTTCAGCTTTATCAAAGAAGATGGATGCTCTTATGGATGCACAGGCTTAGCAGGTAGCATTTGTTTATGAATTGTGTGTTGGGGAACATCCAACAAAATAGTGTGCCATTAATCCTACAATGGTATAATTTATAGGCAGTTACAATAGAATACCTCAGAATCCGTATCAGAATGCCTATAATTCGGGGGCTAAGAACCATCCCAACTTTTCGTGGAGTAATAATCAAAATCTGCAGGCTCCACAACCATCTTATCCCCACGGTTTCAAAGTCAAGATCAAACCAAATGACCCACAAAGATGAGAAAAGTCAAATTTAGAAGAGCTGTTGTTGAAGTACATATCGGGTAATGAGGCAGCGATGAAAATGCAAACGGCGATGATCAAGAATTTGGAAAATCAGATGGGACAGCTTGCATTAGCACTGAATAATAGGCCTCAAGGAAAATTACCTAGTGACACTGAGAAAAATCCGAGAGGAAATCATGAACAGTGTTAAGAAATTACTTTGAGAAGTGGAAAACATCTTGAGGGATAGAATGCAGAAAATTTGCAAAGGAATGATGTTAAACAAGGTGAAGACAAGTTGGTAGAAGAGAAACAGGGTGAGGACAAGTAAGTGGACAAGAATCAGACATATGTTGAGCCAGTTATCTATCCTCCACCACCATTTCAGCAGAGAGTACAGAAGCAGAAATTAGACAAGCAGTTCTCTAAATTTTTGGAAGTCTTTAAGAATCTGCAGATCAACATTCCTTTCACAGAAGCCCTAGAACAAATGCCGAGTTATGCCAAGTTTATGAAGGGTATTCTGTAGAGAAAGAAGAAGTTAGAAGATTATGAGACTGTGGCATTAATGGAGGAATGCAGTGCAGTATTATAGAGAAAGTTGCCTCTAAAGTTGAAGGATCCAGGGAGTTTTACTATTCCTTGCATAATTGGGAATATGGCCGTCAACAAGTGTTTGCATGATTTGGGGGAAAGTGTGAACCTCATGCCATTATCAGTATATACTCAGTTGGGTTTGCCAGCTCTAAAACCTATAAATATATCACTATAGTTAGCAGATAGATCAGTGACTTATCCAAGAGGGATTGTTGAAGATATTTTAGTTAAGGTGGATAAGTTCATATTTCTGACAAATTTTATTATTTTGGATTATGAAGAGGAAAATAATATTCTAATCATCTTAGGGAGGCCATTCTTCTACTGGTAGGACTCTCATTAACGTCCAGAAAGGAGAATTAACAATGAGAGTACAAGACTAAGAAATAAAATTCAATGTGTTCAAAGCCATCAGGTTCCCTACAGATGAGGAAGAGTGTTTCCAATTAGATGTGATCGACAAGATGTTTAACGAAGACTTGATTAGAGGTTTAGTCAAGGATCCGTTGGAAAACACTCTATTGGGGGATGATGAATTGGATGATCTAGAATTTGTAGACTACTTGCATATGCTAGATGCTTTTCCTAGAGTTAGCGCATTTAAGGTACCATTCGAGCCACTACACATGGAAGAGAATGAATCAGCACGAATGAAACCTTCACTTGAGGAACCACCCACTCTTGATCTTAAGCCTCTTTCTAAACACCTCAGGTATGCTTTTTTAGTTAATTCTAATACTTTACCAATTATTATTACATCTGCGCTTAACGAATTATAGGAAAGTAAGTTACTGAGGGTGCTTAAAGAGTACAAGTCTGTAATAGGATGGGCAATCGCTGATATTAAGGGGATAAGCCCTTTTTTCTGTATGCACAAGATACTCCTAAAAGAGGACTCAAAACTGACAGTGGAACAGTAGAGAAGATTAAATCCAATCATGAAAGAGGTTGTAAAGAAAGAAATTTTGATGTGGTTGGATGTTGGGATAATATACCCAATTTCAGACAGTTCATGGGTAAGTCCAGTTCAGTGTGTCCCGAAAAAGGGTGGAATGACGATTGTGACAAATGATGACAATGAACTGATTCCGACGAGGACAGTGACTGGATGGAGGGTTTGTATGGATTACAAGAAGCTTAACAAGGCAACCCGGAAATACCACTTTCCTCTACCCTTTATTGATAAGATGTTGGACCATTTGGATGGGCATGAATATTATTTCTTATTGGATGGATATTCGGGGTACAACTAGATCATCATCGCTCCAGAGGATCAAGAAAGGACTACCTTCACGTGCCCATATGGCACCTTTGTTTTCAAGAGGATGTCCTTCGGGTTGTGTAATGCACCAACAACCTTTTCAAAGATGCATGATGACCATATTTTTAGATATGGTAGAGCGTAATGTTGAAGTGTTCAAGGATGACTTCTCAGTTTATGGGAATACCTTTGATATTTATCTTGAAAATCTAGTCATGGTTTTGAAACGCTATGTGGAAACCAACTTGGTGCTGAATTGGGAAAAGTGCCACTTTATGGTTGAAGAAGGAATTATTCTTGGGCACAAAGTATTTACGAAAGGGTTGGAAGTTTATTGGGCAAAACTGGACACAATCGAGAATCTTCCACTACCGACTTCAGTTAAGGGAATCTGTAGTTTTCTTGGGCACGCCAGATTCTACCTCAGGTTCATCAAGGATTTCTTTAAGATTACAAAACCACTATGTAGTATATTAGAGAAAGATGCAGTTTTTAGTTTTGATGAGGAGTGTATGATAGTGTTTGAGCAGTTGAAGAAGAAATTGACTACAACTCCCGTGATCATAGCACCGGATTGGATAATGCCATTTGAGTTAATGTGTGATGCTAGTGATTATGCGGTAGGGGCTGTTTTGGGTCAACGTCGAGAGAAGATATTCCATGCCATTTATTATACAAGTAAAACCCTCAAGGATGCTCAATTGAACTATACAACCACCGAGAAGGAGTTACTTGCAGTCGTGTATTCCTATGATAAATTCAGAGGATATTTAATAGGAACAAAGGTAGTGGTATACACGGACCACTCGGCGATTCGTTATTTGATTTCAAAGATGGATGCAAAGCCTAGGCTTATCAGATGGATTCTACTCCTTCAAGAGTTTGATTTGGAAATCAAAGATAGGAAGAGGACAAAAAAATCAAGTGGCTGACCATCTTTCGAGACTAGAAAATTCGGATAAGGATAGGGAAGATAAGTGTTTGATCAACGAAATATTTTCGGATGAGCAGCTATTTGGAGTGAATTATGAATTTCCATGGTATGAGGATTTTGAAAATTACTTGGTGAGCAAGATCCTTCCCCCGAATTTGACACATCAGCAGAAAAAGAATTTCTTACATGATGTCAAGTGGTACATGTGGGATGAGGCCTATCCTTTCAGACAGTGTGCAGACAAGATGATTCGTTGATGTGTGCCTTATAGTGAAGTGAAGAATATCTTGCACGAATGTCATGCATCTGCGTATGGGGACACTATTGGAGTGAGCGGACAGCGGCTAAGGTTCTTTAGGCAGGATTTTATTGGCTTACTGTGTTCAAGGATGCCCACCAGTTCATGAAAAACTATGATAGATGTGGAAGGGTGGGCAATATTTCAAAAAGGAATGAGATTTCACTCAACACGATCATGGAAGTTGGGATTTTTGATGTATATGGGATGGACTTCATGGGACCTTTTCCACCGTCATACAACAACCTATACATCCTGTTAACTGTAGATTATGTATCAAAATGGGTTGAAGTTGTGACACTCCCTACTAATGATGTCAAGGTGGTTCTAAAATTTCTACAGAAAAATATCTTCACAAGATTTGGCACGCCGAGAGCAATAATAAGTGATGAGGGAAGTCACTTTTGCAATAGGTCCTTTATATCTCTCTTGGCAAAGTACGGGGTTAATCACAGGGTTACAATATCTTATCATCCCCAAACAAGTGGCCAAGCTGAGGTTTCAAATCGAGAGGTGAAGCGAATTTTAGAGAAAGTGGTGAATCCGAACAGAAAAGACTAGTGTCTAAAGTTAGACGACGCTTTATGGGCTTATCGGATAACATAAAAGACACCAATTGGGATATCTCTGTATTAACTGGTTTATGGGAAAGCATGTCATCTACCTGTGGAGCTTCAATATAAAGCGTATTGGGCCATTCAAAACTTAATTTTGATCAAATAGCAGCAAGAGAGAATAGATTACTACAACTGAATGAACTTGATGAATTTCAACTGCAAGCTTACAAGAACTCAAAACTATATAAAGAAAAGGTTAAGAAGTGGCACGATCAAAAGATTATGCAAATAAAGTTCAAACCAGGACAATCTGTGTTATTGTTTAACTCAAGACTGAGGTTGTTTCCCAGAAAGCTAAAATCCCGATGGTCGGGGCCATTTACGATCAAGACAGTCTACCCATATGGCATCGTTGAATTTTATAGTAGGAATCCTCTTGAAACATTCAAAGTTAATGGGCAATGTCTAAAGAATTATTGGGGTGGTGACATCGACAATGAAGCCACCACAATCACTCTTACAGATGCGCCATGAATAGGGAATAGTCAGGCTGAAAGACTAAAAAACAAGCGCTCATTGGGAGGAAACCCAATTCTTGTGTCATTTATAGTATTTTTGTTTTTTGTTATTCAATTCGTAGCCTAGTTGATATATTAGTAATATGTACTTCATTTTGGTAAAATTTGTAACTAGTTAGTTAGTGATTTTCAGTAATTTTCATCACTTTTGCTCCAACTATATTATTTTATCTTATATTTTGTGTTTCAGTGAATTTCAGGTATAAATGATGAAGTTGGACAAGCTTATGGGGTAAAATAACTGAAAAAGTCAAGTGTTGCAAAATCAAGATCCTCGCCCCGACGGGCAATTTCGACTGACACACCCGAAATTGAAGAGAATACCCACCGGTGGGCCTTTATAGTTCATTTACCCCCCCGGCCCAGTGGGGGTATGGGAATTCCAATTTTTTTAAAAGTGTCTTCTGAACTTAGTCTTCTCCACTTCTTCTCCCATAACCGAACCCAAGCACCTCCATTCGCCTACGATCTCCCTTAATCACCTCCATTAACCCACGAATTCAACCACTACTATCATACTTTATAAATTAAAACCCTAATTTCATCCATCACACACACATTACCCATCAATTCCATCGAATTTCTTCACCCAAAACTTAGGGTTTCACCATAATTCGGGTCTATAGAGAGAAAGAAGGGGGAAACTCTTAATTTGGGTAATTAACTACTACAACATCATCATTAAGAGGGGGGAAATAAGTGGGTAAGCTACTATTTTCAGTTTTTCATCATAATTTTGAATTCCACTTATCAGTTTTGGGGTTTTATGAGTGTGTGCACACCAAGTGTTTGTGTTATTTCCAAAGCCAAGTTTGGGGGATTAGTTTACTGTTAGTGTGATACCAATGGCACCAAAGACTCCTTCAAAGCGCAAAGAGGAGAATACTCTTCCCCACCCACACGCAGCTATGACAAGAGAAAATTTGTGAATGTCACTGCAGCGGACAAATACGACTACCTCGTGCCTAAAGCACTGACACCGGAGAGGGGATTGAGGCCGAATGCCTTTGATGGCTAGATACAGAGGGAGATACATGAACAAGGCTGGGAGGTGTTTATTGATGATCCCAATCCCGCCATTGTTAATGTGGTCAAAGAGTTCTACGCCAATACTGAGGATAGGGAACCTTATGTGGCATTCGTGAGGGGTAAGCATGTGCCATTCAGTCCTACAATAATAAATGAATATTATAATGTGCGAGCCCTTGCAGTGTGCCAGTATGTCTAGTTATGCAATAGCAACCCAGACTATGACCAGATCCTCTCTAAGATATCAAAACCTGGCACAGTTTGGGCGAAAGGGAGAAAAGGAGGCACCTTTTTCATGAGCAAGGATTTGTGCCTATACGACAAAATCTGGTATACGTTTCTATGTGCAAAGCTATATCCTTCAACCCATACCAGTGAGGTCACAAAAGAGAAAGTGTTGCTCCTCTATGCCATAGTAAAAGACTTCAATATCGACATTGTCTTTATCATCAGCTTCTCCATACGATGATGTCTGCGCGGGCCATTCTCAGGAGGACTGCCACACCCATCTCTCTTATGTGGGTTGTTAAGGCAGTCCGATGTGCGATGTTCAGGTGAAGAGCCCGTGCAGCAGCCCCTCCAGCTGCTAGATTCTAGGATGATTGCTCGATACAATGTATGGGCTGGAAGGGAGTCACTTCCTCAGGGGTTAGGCTTCATATTTCCAGATGCTCCTGAAGAAGAGGATGCAGAGGACACCTCTGAGAATGACGAGTTTAGGGCTAATGAGGTGACTGGCGAGGAAGAAGCTGGGGGGAGCAGTCGATCTGCAAAATATATGTTTAGTTCCCAGTTTTGCAGTCTTTAGAGGCATTTAGATGAGAGAGATAAAGCAGCTGATAGAAAGATGAAAGACTGGCGGCAAGGCAGGATCACATGTTCAACACCATGAATAGTTCCTTTGCCTCATTGAATGCAGCACTACAAAGATTGAATCCAGCCGCTACAGACCAGTTCCAAACTCCTGAGCCTATACCACAGTACCCTCCTTTAGATTTAGATGTGGAGGAGTTTTCAATTTTTGTTGCACAACCACCACCACCACCACAGGCTTAGCAGGATGCAGGGAAGTCCTCTATTCTTTTACAACAATATTTTTACAATGGGGACATTGTAACTTTTAAGTTTTGGGGAATTAGTCTAGTTTTTGTTTAATGTTTTAGTTTCTATGTTTGATAAGTATGTTTAGTTTGCATATGTTAGTTTTGCATTTAGATAGGCATTCAGTATGTTTGCATTCATGTAGTTGCATAGTAGTTTAATTTTGTAGTTTCATAATAAATAGTTTCCTGTTTCTATTTTTATGAGTTATACAAAAAAATAAAAAATTTACTATGTTTAAATTTCATTTAGTTCATACTTGCATGATTCCAGTTGTTAGATAGTTTAAGTCTGTTTTAGCCAATGATGAGATTAGAATTGTGTAGACAATTTTAGTATTGACTATTAAAGCTTTGATGTGATTTCTTATCATGAATTGAATCTTTATCTGTTTGAAACTGGTATAATCAGGTTAGCACCTTAGAAACAACTATGTTGACTAATTGAGTCTAAATGGATACATAATGGAACTCTAAAGGATAATGCTAGTTTGAATGAAAGAAACTCATGAATAGGTAGTGATGGCTAAAATTAGACAAGAAGCTAAGTTTGGGGGAAAATTTGGGGTATATAAGCTATATAAAAAAAAGAGAAAAAGAAAGAATTTTTTTTAATAAATACCGTGGCTAGTTTAGTTCTGTGGCCTTTGTTACTTGAGTAAGTACGCCCGAGGGGATGTCTCTACACCTAGCGCCCTAAAGCCTGACGGTTTGGGAGTCGTTGGTTGAAAGCTTGCTAAGGGGTAACATTGAAAAGTCTAAGAAGAATAGGCATTGCACATCCATAAGGAAAATACAAAGTGAAAAACGAATAAAAGAGCAAAAAGCCCCCGTATGTGAATAATAAAGCATAAGTATCCCATTTTGACCTTTAGATTTGGTAACTGTTGGGTTTTAGTCGGATCTTACTTCTTTTTGGATTTCTTGAGTTTATATTGTTTGAGTCCTTCAAAGAGGTTTATTATGTGTTGTATTTAGCTTTATATCAGTTAGCATGGTTGTTAAGCACATATGCACTATATCAGTTATAACAGTCTAAGATTTAATGATTGATTGAGAAGTTATTGATTTGCCTTGATATGATGTACTATCGTGTTTATTTGATTTCTCCGAGGCCGAGTGAATAGACTATGTTCTGTCTTACTGCTAGATTCATAGACATATAGTTGCATTGCATTGCATTACATATTTTGTTGTGCTCGAGGACTAACACTATTTAATTTTGGGGGAGTTTGATGAGTGGGTTTCATACCTACGAATCGGGTTCCTATTTGGACTTAAACGGTGTTTGTTCTATCTATTTTTGTACAGTTTGATATGTTTTGTGTTTTTTTTGTGTGTAGGCTGCATTACGTGTTAGTTGTGGTATAATGGTGGCATTGCGGTGAGAAAACAGCTTTGAAAGCAAGAAAATAGTTTATAGATTTTAATCCCATAGTAGTAGTGGGGGCACGCACGTGTGATTAACTTCATACCCCATCCAAGGCATCATCAAGGCAAAAACCCCCGTCGAGGCAGGGGTACGCGGACAGATAGAAGAAGTTGGTTGCAATTTTAACACTGCAGATGCTAGGACTGGAGAACTTTAGCTTGGATTGGGACTGTATATGGTCGTCTTTTATCGGCTATTACGCGACTTAAGTAAATATAACACGGAATTGAATCAGAAAACAAGGAATTAACAACTTTGAGCCCTAATTCTTTGAAGATCATTGGAGGAGTGGAGCAGAAGATCAAGATCACGAAGATTGCAAATTTGAGAGTAAAGAAGGGTGGTTTTGTACTATTCTATTTCTTTATTTCAGTTTTGTAAATTGGGATGATGAATTCTTTACTTTATTCAATTTTTAATTCATCTATTATGAACTAAATTACTTATTAAGCTTGCAATGGATCTTTAATGTGGAACGATGATTGTCATGCTTTAATTTCAGTTTAATAAATCTATCTATTCAGTTGAGGATTTAAGTTAATATGGGGTTAGTGCATTGAGAGATGGCTAATTCTACCTTAGTGTTCTTGATTAATGAACTGAGATAGTTAATTAAATTTAAAAGAAGTGTGATAATCAGAGTGAAATTTAAAGTGAAGTTGTAAGCTTAATTCTCCATTATCTTATTGGAATTTGTGGTAATTATTTAGGTTTATTTGTTTTGATTTTTAGTTTATTAGTTTTTAATTATTTTAAATCCTTAAATCAAAGTTTAATAAAATTGGAATAATATAAATCTGATAATTGTTAGATTAAAATTTATATTTGTCTATGTGGGAATGATACTCTACTTACTATTATATTACTTGTTGATAACGTATACTTGCATGTTGAGTGTATCTAGAATTTACCCAACAGTAATCACTACAAGAAAAAACATTAGTTCCAATGGAATTTTTCGTCAGAAATAAGCAAATTACGTCAGAATTCACTTATTTTTCGACGGAAATGTTCATAAAAAATTCAACCAAAAGTATGCTAGTCGGGGATAAGTTCGTGGAGAATTATGTTAGAATATTTCCCACGAAAATTCCTATTACGTCGTAAATAAGTTTTTTCCCAAGAAAAATTCTATCAAAAATAACCTTTTAAAAAATTTAAAAAAATTAATTATGTTTTCTTTTTTCCCTAGGTTTTTAAACCAATTCATGCCCTATAATATCCAACACAAACAAATATCCAAGACAAACAAATAATAATATGCAACACAAAGAAATATCACAAAGATAGTCTTGTATTAATCTCTTGAAATCAGATATTACAATAATAAGGAAGTAAAATTTTGAAATTCAAATATCAAAGAAATAAACAAAACTCATTAAGCTCATGGAATCCATATAATGTATGTTATGGTATAAGAACAAAAGATTACTTTTAAATAACTATCGACACATACATAACTTGATTATAATTACTGGCACATGCATAACTTGATGATCAAATTCATCAAGCTACTTTACACCATCTGTGACGCCCCCAAAATAGGTATACATCACCTATTCTGAGTCGCCAGATATCACACTATAAAAATCAAATACAAACTTCATTTATACAACTGTTGAACTGTTGTATAGAATACGACCATAGTTAACTGTGAGTTTTAATACAAATATATGTAACTCTGATGGTGCCTCGACCACAACCTTATAGTGATACTTTACATAAAAGTATAGTCAAAAACTGTTTTAGAAATTAAAATCTTTGGAAAGTGCTCAAGAAAACCTTCGTACATGGGAGGCTATGCATCTAGGTTATGATAGATATCATATGTTCACAGAATTATCCTTGGTTGACCCAATAGACCCCAAAGAAAAACGAGAAGATTACTATCATCTTCTTTCTAATGGTGAGTCTTCTCTTGACATATAATTATCTCCACTGTCTCCAAGTGAAAATTATATTTCAAATAAACTCCAAGATCATATAGGTAGTGCTCGTAGATATACTCAGCAAGTGGATGTGCACAACCCTGTCTTATGATAACACGAGGTTGTATGTTATTAGATATCTTGTATGATAGTGGCAAAACACCCTTCCAAAGTTGGGTTCACCTCACCCTATTCGGTTCACCAAAATTAAATATCAAATGACGTATACAATACGACACACTTATCTAAAGTTCTCAATAAATTTATTTCCATACTATTTAGGGATAACCTCAACAGCTATAGACCACCGTTTTATTCCCTTGTTATCCCCGCTCGACCCAACTACACTCTTATTACCTGAAAGAAATTGTGAAGAAAAAAGGGTGAGCATAACTAGCCCAGTAAAGAATATCATGACTAAAGATAATTTACATCATCAATAGCCTTCATCAGAAATAAATCAGAGATTTAGAACATATGGTAGATGATAAAACTTTTCAACCATAGTTGCAGCGGAATGAGCAATCCATTAGAAGAGTCAAATAGACCATCAGATCTATTATCTTCTCTATGTTAAAAGTCCACCGATAATATTTTATCCCTGTAACATCAATCAACAATTCCTGTCCATAATCATATGAATAAATCATAATCATAATTGTGATTCTAAATTCCTCTTCGCACCTAGGACGAAGATAATTTTCATCACCTATCTTCACCTGAAACATCAAAAATCATGGTTATACCAAATCACAATTTTTGCTCATAATCATACTAATAAATTCATCTTTGCACTACGGCCAAAGATATTCATTAACAATTCATCTTTGCACTACATGCCAAAGACATACAATTGTATTTTAGAAGAGTCAAGTAGAGCATAATATCTACTATCTTTTACGAATTAAAAATTTATTATCAATATTTTATCGCGGAGACTCAGCTTAATAAATAATTCACATCATCGAATCACCCCTGCACTACGGTCAAGGATATTCGTTAATATCACATCCATGAATTAATATTTCATTGCTGAGACTTAGCTCAATAATTAATCCATATCATCGAATCATCCCTGCACTACAGGCCAAGGATATTCGTTAATATCACAACCACAAATTATCTATGCACTACGGGCCAAAGATAATCGTTTTTTCATCAACGGTCCTGATCATGACATAAAACAATTCATCTTTTCACCCTTGGAGGAAGAGAATCCATAGCCATAATCATACAAAAAACTGTCCATCAATGTACTACGGGCCAATGAGGACTTTTACCACATAATTTGTAAGATTACGGTCATGATTATACCGAATAATCCCTGGTCATAATCATACCAAGTCCATCTATGCACTACAGGCCACAGATGACTTTCATCATAATATAAGCATGAGAATAATGACAATGATATAAAGAATCAATCAAATGAGATAAATGATAAATATTAAACATTTATAATACAATTTATCCAGTGTTCAATAATAATCAAATGTTATTAATCACTTAATAATCTCATAATCTAATATCATTAATGTAGACACTCAAAATTTTTGCACTCCCATTACTAACATTGCAAGAGGGTAGATTTGTCTTTTGGAGATAACCCTGAAAGACAGCTTATATCCATTCCGGATACTATCGAAAGTTCAGTTCCAACCCGGAACACAAACCGGGAACATCATCTCAAACCCGGAACACACACCGGGAATGTCATTTCCAGTCTCGGAGATAACCCCAAGATATACAGATCAAAAGACTGGCAACAACACCGGAGAGGACAGTTCTGTCTCAGCGATAACACCGCGACGTTCAGTTCCAGTCCCAGAGAAACACTGGGAATAGCAACCCCATCCTTGGTGATAGCCCCAAGAGATGCCATTGTAGTTCCTGCGATAACCCCAGAAATGCTTGTTTCAAACATATGCAATCAGCTTCAACCCCAGACATCCTGTCGAGGCACACACACCTCAGACCCGGAGTTGAAAACGGGTAGACAGGAACATCCACAGATGACAGTGAGACATACAAACAAGCAGCAGTCCAATCTCAGATGTAACCCTGAACAACATCTGTTCTCCGCTTAAACCGGCGATAACCCCGGTGAGGAGTCACAACGTCATCTTACCATCTCAACAAGATGATATCGCAACATACCAATAAGTAGTCCAATCTCAGCAGTAACCCTTAGTAACGTCTACTTTCAACTCAAACCAGCAATAACCCCGACGAGGAGTCAAACGTCATCTTGTTCCTTCGACAATGGCACGTCGTCTCAAAACTTCATACATACATACATACAACAATGTCCCACAAGAGCCGAGGATTGACAATCCTGAGTGACTATTATGCGTGGCAGTACTTTGGATAGAATTTGAAGCTTGAAGACCATGGGCATAGACCCCTCTTCCTGACTTCGTACAACCTCTAATCCATGTCATTGCGTAACTCTCGACACAAGCAGTCCGAAGAAGGTCAGATATACCTCGTTCAGATGCTCGGATTGAAGTTCTACAAGTTTGAACGGACATTATAGTGCATGAATGCACGTACTACGAGACGACAGGACCCGCGAGGCTCGGATGCATCATCACGACCAGTAGTAGGTACAATCATGCTGGCTTCATGCAGTGTACTGCAGACCATCCGTCTATATATACAAGCCTTGGAGTCAGCCATTTGAGAAGAAGAGGAAGGGAAAAAGGCGAGGAAGCCCTGTCCATTTTACTCTGCATACACATCTTTTGAGTGTTTCCTCATTTCTAAACACTAGTTAGCTCATATATAGCTATCTTTTATCCAACGGGAGTTGAGTGTTTATCCATTTAAAGTCATAGAAGTCTACTTTGGCAGCCCACTGTAAGCCTTCTTATATTCTATAAAGCCTTCTTCTCATATTAGCACACATTGTTGTACACTTTGAGAGTCGTGTGAGTGTGTTTGCCCGGACTTCGGTCCGTGGTTTTCATTTCTGTCTGTATATATATACTTATATATATATATATGTATATATTTCATATATGGACTAACATTATCGAGTTATGCCTCGATTGAGCCTGACTTTGATGCGAACGTTTAATTGCTTATATATATATATATATATATATATATATATATATATATATATATATATATATATATATAAATCGTGGGTCGACTACATTCGATGAGCCCGGATTTTATATCTCGTATGCGTTTAATTGCTTATATATATATATATAATTATTTTTCGGACATATTCGATGAGCCTAGATTCACATCCTATATGCGTTTACTACTTTTTTTTATATATATATATATATATATATATATATATATATATATATATATTTACATTCATGTTCTACACGAGTTTACTTTCGTGGCCTTTTACTAACTTTTATTTACATTTTAAGTCCGCTCTGGAGTTTACTTACGTGGCAAATGATCGCTTTTTGACTTTATTTACATTTCGTCCCACACAGAGTTTACTTTCGTGGTGGTTGATCATGTCCATATATATATATATTTACCACTTTTATATATTTATATTTTCGATCCCCCATGGAGTTGCTTCGTGGTGGTTGATCATGTTTGTATATATATATTTCTGTGTTTTATATATATATCGCCATCGCTTTCCATACAAATTGCAGTATCATGTGATCCTAGGAATCATGTGATCACAGGTTTAGTTTACTGAATCTAGATTCAGTTCCCATGATGGACATTTTTTAGTTGTAAGCAACTTGTACATTATTTTATAGTGTCTGAATTTCCTTGGATGGCTGTCATGCCCATGAGGAGTTCGACATTGTCTGATATTATTTTCTCGAGAATGCTTCGCATCTCGAAAATAAAAGCAAACAAGCCGAACATTTAATAAATAAAATGGAAGTATGAAAAGGTCTCAATTCCTATTGAGCACAGGGTTTGAAAAACCTCTTTTACAAAACTTCATTGCTATATCTTGGTTAAAACTGAATTTTTCTATAAATTCAAACCTTGTGTATATAGGTGCGAACGAGACCTCGCACTACTTTTAAATAATTTCACATTGATCCACACACACACACACACACACACATTCATATAACAATTTCTTTGAAAAGTGGCAATCACTGTGGTAACACGGATGTCGGGGGGTGCCTAACACCTTCCCTCCGCATAATCAAGCCCCCGTACCCAAAATGAATCTCGGTTTCACAGACCCGTCTAGCAGTGTCAAATCACTGGGTTAATGTGTAAACCTTTTCGGTTGCGTTGGTGCAACCAGTTAAATACACCAATTGGCGACTCTTAAAGTCAAATCGTCGGCATTATACATGTCGGACCTTTTTCACTTGTTTTTTCAAACAAATCTCACATTAACATGAGAACACCAAAGAACAAGTAACGAAAAGGGACACTCAAAAAATCCCGGACGTCGACGGTGTGGCTTACTCATTGGGACTCTCAAAGAAGAGGGCTTAAGCCGCCATTACAAGCTTTACAAAATTGTTATATACTTGTGTGTGAATATTACATTTACATTTATGATGAATGTATACGAATGCATTTTAAATACTTTACTGCTAAATATCTATCTGTGATATTAGTGCTTCGCACATGTCATCATTTTGCATAAACGGTGAGACACATTGTATGTGAACGTGTGTTGTGTGTTCCCTCCACCAGGAGGCTATCCTGTCGGTGTTTGATTACTGGACTTGTGGGAAGAATGATTCCCCGGGGCTTAGGAAAGGCACCACTCAGATTCGCTCCAGTTGAACGACCAAATTAACTTTTCGTCAAGTAGATTGCGATGATTTGGGAACCTTCATGCCGAAAAAGCCGCGAGAGTAACCCTAAGATAGGTCAGCCTCTGATAAACCAAACACGGAGGGAAGTCTCTTCATACTTTCTATTTTAAATTACCTGTAAAAACATTTACTTGTAGTTCTATTCCATGTTCATTCATATGTAATAGAAAATATGAAGAATAATTGTGCATGACATGTTATCAATTAACAACCGGTTTTGTAAGACAAAATTCCTAAACGGACATGTTATGATAACATTTATATTACCCTAAGACTAAACTACGTAAGTCTTTTGTAGGGAAGCAATTGGGCCTGTTACCCGTTCAAAGTCCAAAAAGACCACAGGCCTACAACCAATCATGTCTTCTTCTGATCAGTCTAATGATGTTTCCCGAGAAGAATTTGACGGATTGAGTAACCAAATCACAGACTTGGCTGTCCTACTAAAAGAATTACACCAGTCTACTTAGGGTACGAAGATACCTACACATACAGAATCCTCTACACAAGGAGAAGTTCAAGGTCAGGAAAAAATAGTTCCAGAACATCAGTTGGATACAACTAACAAAGACCCTGAAAACACCCATCCAGACACCGGTGATATCAGGAAGGTCCTCCAAATGGAGGAAACTATCTGCGTTCTCAAAGGGATTGGAACACATGTCAGTGTTTCATATACAGACCTTTGCATATTTCCTGGTGTTCAATA
Source organism: Panax ginseng (assembly GCA_020205605.1). NCBI lineage: Eukaryota > Viridiplantae > Streptophyta > Magnoliopsida > Apiales > Araliaceae > Panax > Panax ginseng. Next base: position 41,909,201 of record CM035130.1, on the reverse strand, counting down.
TCCAGAGAAATTCAAGACCCCTGATTTTGAGAAATATGACGGATTAGGGGATCCTTATACACATTTAAAGGTCTTCATCAGAGAACTTGGGTCTAACGCAGAAAATGAAAAGCTCTAAATGCAGCTGTTTCAAAAAAGTCTGACTGGAGAAGCCCGTTCATGGTATACCAGATTAGACAACTCTAAGATCCATAGCTGGGAAGAGCTGGCTCACGCCTTCCTTACTCAATACAATTTTCAATCTCAGATGGCTCCTGACCGGTACCAAATCACCAAGGTCAAGAAACAGTTTAATGAGTCATTTAGAGAGTATGCTCAAAGGTGGAGGCGCCTTGCTACTCAAGTTATTCCTTCCATGACAGAATCAGAAATGGTTATGACTTTCATAGATGTACAGGAAGCTCCTTTCTATGAAAGAGTTCTAGCTAGTATTGGCAAACCATTTTCTAAAATGATCAAACACGGCGAGATGGCTGAGATGGGATTGAAGTCCGGTAAAATTCAAGACCTAGCCGCTCTTAAAGTTGTTGCTGAGCACATCCAGTCCGGATCTTATGGAAACAAACCCCGGAGGGTCCATAAAAAGAAAGAGGAGGATGTTTGGGAGCTGTCGTTGACACTCCTAAATTAACCTCACTTTCACTTCACAATTTATAATAATTAGCACAGTAGCAAGTAAGGATCGATCCCACAGAGAGTAAAGTTGTTTTAGAATTATTCTATTATTTCAAGGGAAAATAAAGATGGGGGGTTTTTGAAAATTGTTTTTAAACTAAGAGAACAAGAATTAATGATGAAATTAACCAATTATGTAAAAAACTTTCTCATAGATTGGTTTCACCAAGTACAACAATCAATTAATCAAGTAATTATTATTTTCCTTCAATGAAATTATTAGCCCTAGATAACAATAAGCTCTGCTATCCGAAATTCTTCTTAGATTATCACTGTATGAAACAAGCTCTCCACCAGATTCTAACTAGCATACAACCTAGAATAAGCTCTCTAGATTTAATATGATAGAAGCATTAAGAAATGGAGAATTAGGCTAATTCAAGCAACAAACACATAAGCTCGATTTGTTTAATTTGTTTTCTAATAATCTTAGCAATAAACAAAAGCTTGTCCACAATTATTATTACCAAGTTGCTACTTGTTATGAAGAGAGATATCAATTACACGTAATACCAATCTTAATCTAGCATATGATAATGATCAAATTAACTCAATTGACCATATTAAATTAATTAGATCAATTAGCATGCAATCAATGAAAACAGATTATCAGAAGAAATTTCACACAAGAAGGAATAAATAATAATACTCAATTAATCAATCACTTGTAACAAGGATTCACCTCCCTTTAGAACTGAATAAAAAGAACTAGCCTGACATGCTCTTGAGTTTGCACTCCAATAGATGATATTTGATTATTGAATGAATAAAACCATGACTCTCATCCTCTATTTATAGTGCTAGACAAAGTCCTAAATCCTATGAGAAATAGAAATCCAAATCCTAAAAGAATTAGAAATTATACTAATTTCCATAGAGAAATAGAATTCAACTTGGAAATAAATCTTAGTTTAAAAGAAATCCTAATTACAATAGAATTGTATAAACTAATTTTCTAAAATCTAAAAATCAGATTTGAAATTGGAAATAAATTCCACAATATGACGTGTAAAATCTTCCATGCCGCGTTCGGATTCTGCAATGTCGCGTGAATCAATTTTTGTGTTTTGCATGAACCGAACTGGAAGCTAATTACCGTGTACAAGTTTTGCAGAGTTGGTTCCTTCTCATGTAATCCCACATAACATCCATGGCCCACTTGATGTAATAATCTAATATAAGGAAATCACTTGACTAGTTGACTTGTTGGATATTTGGTGAATAATGATGGCCCACGAGCTTAAATGTAAGATTTGCAAGTTTGTTGCATGAAAACGTGGCCCACATGATTAATATCTATCCATCCCATTCATGCTGGAACATTAATTGGGCTAGGATCTCATGTTGCCCATAATATTAGTTTGGAGTCCGTGCACTGCATTGCTTCTTCCATTGATCAAATTGTGAGAAAATTAACCATGGCCCACATCATATTTGTAATGTATTCACTTTATTGCTAGGAATTCTTTCTCCAGTTGAATATTTCGTGGCCCACTTGAATATTAGCTCCTTTAATCCAATAATACTCAATTTGTCTTCAACTTATTTCCAAATTCACAGAGCCCATCAATTGTACCTAAAATAAAAATATAAGAATAATGAGTTTATTTAGGCACAAAATAAATATAAAAGATTAAGCATTAAGAAATAAAAATATAACATATTTGATACTCATCAATATTTCCTTGATACTACAAGGACAAAAAGGCAATCCAAGCATGCCTATGCAAATGAGAAACTACTCCCCTTTTCCAGCACAATCTTCAAACCCTTTATTGCCTAAAAGTGGAGAAGTAAAGCGACCTCGAACGTTCACACCCTTAGGGGACTCTCTCGAGAATATTCTTGCTCTTCTGACTGCTCAGAAGAAAGTTACACATCTTCTTCCACCAGCCAACCCTAATGGGAGGGGTTTTAATGCTACTCGGAAGTGTGCTTATCATACCGGGGCACAAATTAAACAATTGGCAGAACTGGTGACCCACCAGCATCAAGTCACACGCCAATTAATCAAGCAGGAGCATGCCTATCTTCTTCCTTTTGTTATGAATGCCTCCTCACCACCTTCAGAAAGGGAAGCTATGTGAAGCGAGCAAATGCTAAAGCCTGTCGGGATTTTGCCAATCAGAGGGAATTCACCTATTTGGGCCAATCTATGGAGGAGATACTACAGATGATGATCAATGAAGGAAGAATTACCTTCCTTCTCCCTCCCATCAATCCCCGCTCAGGGCGGTTCAATCCTGATGAAATGTGTCAATATCATTCACATTCTCGCGGTCACAACATAGAAGAATGTTGGGCACTCCGCCACCTCATTCGTAATCTTATTGATAGCGGTGTCCTCGCAAATAGCGAGATGATTACCTTTGTACAACTCAAGGGTGGGAATGCATGTCCTACCAAATGGAAGGGATCAGTAGCAGTTATATCAGAAGTGGATGATGATACTGTCAAAGTATTTCCCATAAAACCAATTCAACTCAAATGAGCTGACAATCCTTTGAAAGTGACCGCACCAGAGCCAATTTCTTTATCTTTCAGACCACAATATCCTGTTGTCAGCTTACACAATGTTCCATAGAATTATGGAAACGCTGAAGGATCCACGTCTCATACTATTGCTACAGTGTCGAAGGAAAATCCACTGTACCTTCCTCAATGGGTTGTCAAACCTATTTGCAAAGCAAAGGGGAAATTGCCCGTGGAGAAGATTGAAAAATTCCTCCGCACTATGGGTCACAATGAAGCTAAAGTGGTTTTAAGCTTGCGAGAAGCTCCACACCAGATTTCAATACTGGACTTAGTTTTTTCTTCCGAAGATCATCGGAAGATCTTGCTGAAGGTTTTAGAAGAAGCTTATTTGCCAAAATCAGTGGATGTGGAAAAATTTCAACATTTGGTTGATCATATTTTCAACAACAATGTGATATCCTTCACTGATGACGACATACCTCCCGAAGGGACCGGTCATTGCAAGCCTTTGCATATTGCAATTTTGTCTTCCGGGTACATGCTAGAAAGAGTATTGATAGATGGAGGCTCATCTCTAAATATCTGTCCTTATGCCACCTTGGTAAAGATGAATATCAATCTCAAGAAGATCCAAAGCAGCCATATGGTCATCAGAGCTTTTGATGGATCCCAGCAAAATTCCGTTGGAAAGATTGAATTGCCAATTGAGATTGGTCCTAATACATTTAATGTATCCTTCCACATCCTAAAGATAGACTCAGGATACAACCTGTTATTGAGGAGACCATGGATACACATGGCTGGAGTTGTTCCCTCCACGCTACATCAACAACTCAAATACATTATCAACAACAGTCTAGTCACTGTCAACGCTGAGCCGAATTGTCCTGAACAAGGAACTCTACCAATTATCAGCTTCAATTCAGAAGTTGAACTGGCCAGTTTCCATATTTTGGAAGTGAGTAACACGCAATACCATTCTATTGGAGTGCCACTTCCCGTACCCAATATTTCTGCCAAGGTTATGTCAGCCACTCAAGAAATGATGTTATTGGGTCATCAACCTGGACAAGGGCTTGGTAAAGATAAGCAGGGTATTTAGCACCCTATTCAAATGTCCAGTCAAATTGGAACAGCCGGACTAAGCTATTCTACCAGTTCCAGTTATAGGAATCCTTATAAACACAAGCAGGTTCCTCAAGCTTTAGTCGCACGACGATTTTCTATACCTTTACCTCATGAGTTAATGCAATCTCCAGTAAAGGTTCCAACCCATGTTGTAGCTATGCTGTTTCCAAAACCAGTGCCAATCAAAGCAAAAGAGGTGTTGATTCCTGATCCCAAAGTGGAAGAAAAGGAACGAAAACGTAAACATGACCTTGCCTTGATGATGGCAGGCATTCGCGTCATTGTTCATGATGAACATACAAATAAATACACCCTAGACGATGATTGCCCAGATGTCATGGTTATCATTTGGGAGAAGGAGGACAATGGCGATCCTTCCATCATTGCAGTCCATCAGGACTTTTCCCTCGACAATTGGAGCAGCACTCCATTCATTGGTCGACGAGGGTAAAATGGGCAAAAAATCCCGTTGCCCTGTAGATAACTTTAATTGCTTGCTTTCCTTTACAGCACTAGCAGTTATTTTATCAAGTACATGCTAACACTTTTGTATGATCGAACAGTTGCATATATTAAGTGAAAGCATCTTTTGTTTCTGGACTCTGAATTTAGATGTGCCTGTCCTTGCTGATGATATGCTTCTCTCCACAAGGGCTGTAACTTTGATGTAAAGTTGGACTCAAACTTGATGGACATCCAAGAGGACATTGAGACACCTCAGGAGATTAAGGAATGGGTCACAGACGAACCCAAACCCAATCTTGATCAAACCACTCCTTTCAATCTTGGAACCTTAGACAACCCTAAGCTAATCCAGATTGGTTCAGACCTTACCACAAATCAACGGAATGACATGGTTGAACTATTAACCCAATTCCAAGATGTGTTTGCATGGTCTCATGAAGACATGGTGGTTTTGTCCACTGACATTGTTCTTCATTGCCTTCCCATTAAAGAAGGATTCAAGCCAGTTAGGCAAAAACTCAGGCGATTGAAACCTGAGTGGAGTTTAAAAGTTAAAGAGGAAATTATGAAACAATTTCAAGCTGGTATCATCATGGTGTCTATATATCCGGAGTGGATATCCAACATTGTTCCCGTGCCTAAACCAGGGGGAAAGGTGCGAGTTTGCGTGAATTACCGGGATTTGAACAAAGCTTGCCTTAAAGATATCTTTCCCGTGCCCTTTATCCACATTCTTATTGACAATACTGCTCAATACGACATGTACTTCTTTGCTTATTGCTTTATGGGGTACCATCAAATTATGGTCGCTGAGGAAGATCGTGAGAAAATTGCTTTCATCACACCTTGGAGAACTTTTTGCTATAGACGGTTGTCATTTGGCCTCATCAACACCGGGGCAACCTATCAACAAGCTATGATGGCTCTTTTCCACGATTTAATGCACAAAGAGATAGAAATCCCGGAAGGAGGATGACCATTTAGACCATCTCAAAAAGCTTTTCAACAGGTTACGTAAGTACAACTTGAAGTTGAATCCCTCCAAGTGCGCCTTTGGTGTTAAGTCAGGCAAGTTGCTAGGTTTCCTAGTCAGCCACAAAGGGATTGAACTGGATCCTACCAAAATCCAGGCCATCAAGGAAATGCCCATTCCTCAGACAAAGAAGGAAATACGGGGATTTTTGGGAAGAATCAACTTCATTAACAGATTCATTTCTCAACTCACAACAACCTGTGAGCCTATCTTCAAGCTGTTAAGGAAGAACTCCTCCATGAAATGGAACGATGAGTGTTAGAAAGCCTTTGTTACAATTAAAGAGCAACTAATTAATGCTCCTGTTTTGGTACCTCCCAGGGATGATGTTCCCCTGTTCATGTACCTGTCCATAAATGACAATGCCATGGGCTGCATACTGGGGTAAAAAGACAATAGAGGCCAAGAACGAGCTATCTATTACCTCAACAAAAGATTCAGCATCAGTGAACATAAGTACACTCTGATCGAGAAGACTTGTTGTGCTTTAGCATGGGCTTCCATGAGGTTACAACATTACCTCCATGGTCACACAACCCATGTGACAACCCGAGAATTTAGACCATTTATTAAAATCTTAAATGATTGATTTAAGGTCAAATATTAGACCTAGATAGAAAATAAGTGTATGCGTTTGATGTTATTGGGATTGAATTTTGAGAATTTCAAAAATTCGGTGAAGGATATAGGTGAATTATTCAAGATTAAGTGTTTATGTGATTAAGTTCGTGAATATGGTTAATGATGTGTTGAGAATGTGGTTAGGGTCAAGGGTTGACGGATAAATTATATCCGTGTCAAACCCTAAGAATATATATTAACGTCAACGTTAGGTTAGAAAACCCTAACATTTGATAAGAAACCCTAGAAATCGGTTCTCGAAAGCCTTAGTTTCAATTTCCGGAATCAAACCCTAATTTAAGTGCATGAAACTCTAAATCGGGAACTTAATGGCATAAGTGTAAATAACTATAAGATTAATTAGGGTTAATCTTAACTAATTGATTACAAAACCCTAATTCCAAATTTGAAACCCTAATACTTGATCGAAAAACCCTAGTTTGATTTCGATAAATGAAGCCCTAATGGGAAATTAATGGAGAATTATAATGCTCTCATCGCTATTATTATAATATTAATTAGGGTAACGCTTAATTAATTAGCAAACCCTAATTTCAAATTATCGAACTTAAACTTTTCCGTCAAAACCCTAATGATGGATTTGAAACCCTAATTTATAATTAGGAAAAATGAAAGTGTTAATTGAATATTTTAATGTTAATTAGGATATATTAATTCTAATTTTCAAGATTTAGTAATTAGAAAACCCTAATCTAATTACTTAATATTTAATTTCTATATTAGAAAATTATTTTCTATTAGAAACCCTAATTTGTGGGTTATAAACCCTAATGACCATTTTGAACCCTAATTGTACAGTGGTGGATTTAATTGCTATAATTGCAATGTTAATTAGGAAATATAAATCCTAATTGTCAAGTTATTAGAAACCCTAATCTAATTGAGAAATCTAATTTCTAAAATTTAAATATTATTTTTATATTTAAAACCCTAATTTTTGGGTTATAAATTATAATGTACAAATTTGACCCTAAGTGCTTAATTAGCAATTTTAATTAGGATAAAATTTGTCCTAATTAGCAAATAATGATTCATGATTAGGAAAATTATGATATAATTAGGAAGCCCTAACTATAATTAGAAATCAAAATTTTCTATTTTAAAATTTAATTAGAAAATTTTTGAAATCCAAGTTGCTAAATATTTGAGGGTTAAAACCTAAACCCTAAAGGGTCAAACCCTAAATCCTAGAATGCTCAAACCCTAAACCCTAAAGGTGTGCAACAAATGGAAATTCTAGAAATAAAAGGAAATGACTATTTTGTCCTTTTTATATTTTATTAAGTTGGTGTATAGGTGTTGACTATAGGTGAGTGGTTCACCAAATTCAAATTTCTAGCATGTGCTATTTATCTCAAACAAATCGGCTCCAAATGATGTACCAACATCACCATTCAATGAATCAAAGCATTATATATAAGATTTAGAGAGAAAGTTTATAAAAGTTAACCATTTTGTACACAAGCTCTCACCAACTCTCATTCTCTCTCAACCTCCAAAATTGCAAGCATATCGGTCCCAAATACCAAATTTCTAGATCAATCACAAACAACTTGGAGAGCTAAGATCAAAAATCAAAGCTTGAAGGTATACCCAAATTTTATTTTGATCTTTGATGCTTGAGAAATTTTTGTGTTTATGTGTTTAGAAAATTGCTATTGGATGTTATATGAAGATCTATGATGATCTATCATGAATCCATAGCATCAAAGTGCCTTAAAATAATTTTTTTCAAAAATTGTTCTTGAAAGCGATTTGTGTTCGACAATCTTATGTTCAGCCGCTTTCGGATCATGCTCGTAATTATGTATGTAATTTTTATTGTTTTGATCGGTAGTTCTGACATGTAGTCTTGGATCCGGAAGTGGATTTCTGGTGTTTTAATATCTAGATTTCATGTTATTAACGATTAAAGACCATTGACCAAAGCCATGATCGAAGCTAAAATCGGGCAAGCCCGTAAACCTGGCTGAAGTGGCGTCCGATGTAATTTTAAGCTTCTAGATCCATTCGGTTTGTGTTTTTTGTTGTTATTGTTGTGATAAATGTGTAGCTTGTAGTATGGAATACGGATCCGGGTTATTAGGACTCTTATAATGACTTTGGATTGCTCGTAAAATTTGGTCAAAGTAGGCGTCTCAAATGATTTTGAAAATGGGTAAAACCTGCAATTCAGGCAGCGAAGTTTTTCGACAACGTTTGACCAAAGATTATCTCTTGATTTAGTTGTTGTTGGACCTAGATATTGTTATGTCGTTATTCCTTGACATAAGAACTACAATTATGAACCAACAAAAGACTTAAAATAAGATCGAACATAACTTAAATCGAGCTTAAATATGGCAACTCGAATCGCCATCATGCCAGAAAATTCGAGTCACGTTGTCGGTGACTTTAGGGGCTTGGATCTTGTTAGTGTTTTGTGATATTACTTATATTGTTATTGATTCTTGTAGTGTTATATAAACTCTACAAGTTCGCGGCTTAACGATTTCGTAAACCATTTAGATCGAAAATGGCAAGTAGTCAAACCTAGCCCTAATTTCGACATGAAGATTTGGAAATTGGCCAAGAACACCAAGAACACCTATAGCGACAGTTGCCTCAAGCTATAGGCCCTCTTTATGACGCTTATTTTGAAAAATGCGAGAAAATTAATAAAAATTAAAATAAATGGTTTTAATTATTAAAAATACATAATAAATTATGAAAAATTATTTTAAAGTCTGAAAAATAGTTTTTAACTATTTTGAGCATATTTTGAAAATATTTAATATTTTTGGAATATAAATGGTATTTATTTATTTAATTATAATATTAAATAAATGATTTAAAAATAGTTTTAATTCAAGAAAAATCATGAAAAATAATATTATGGTAAAAGAAAATATTTTAAGTTATTTTTGATGACTTTTAATATTTTGTGATAAATTTCATTAATAATTTATTATTAATGGTAATTAGTTTATTTAATAAATATATTAAATAAATTAAGGAAAAATAGAATTAATGTTTTAAAAATCATATAAAAATGATTTAAGTGTTATAAGAATATTTTAAGTTATAAAATATAACTTTTGATATTTTGGCATGAAAATATTAATATTTTTTAATATTAATATTAATTATCGGATAATGAATTTAAGTGTTTAAAAATCAAATAATTATGATTTTAAGGTATTAAAAATATTTTGAAATATTATAATTACATTATAATATTATGTAATGATTTTCATTAATATTTTATATTAAATGAATATTATTGATTAAGGAATTATGTGGTATTTAATTCATTTAAATACGGTTTTAAGGATTGAAAAATGTTGATAAATGATATTAATTATCCGAAAATTATTACGAGCCTAGGAAAAATGTTTGACTGATCAGGAAATTATCTGTGATAATTGTTAAGTGTTTAGGAAGAGTTTAATTGAACTTAAACTCGATATTCGTCCGATTAGACCGTCGGGATGATAGAATTGTGTCAGTTTTAAGTCAGACTGAAATAGTTTGACATAATACTAAGTCTTATGTGTGCTGTATAGACTTATAGGGTTATGTGTTATGTGTTTAGGTTATTCTTTGTATTTAAATATAACAGAATTATACTGTGATGATATTATTCTAATATTGGAGATCTATATTATTAATATTAGGTCTTTGGTAAAGTGATATAAATTGCGCTTGCAGTAATCAAAGCAGTTCGAGCAAGTTTGTTCTTACTTAACTCTAATAAGAGTGTTTTATTCAAGCTTATGGTTAATCATTGCTGATTGCCATGAAAATTGTACTCTGTACATCTTGCATGTATAAGTCAGGTATGAAAGGCTGATCACCTTCATTACCAGTTGGTTCAGAAATGTTTGTTCATGTTTAAAACTTGTTCACCAAAAGTTTGTTCTCGCTTAGTTCTCAATTATATTGATGAATTATAGCCACTTTTATTATTCATACTCTTCAATCATGATATATCCTTATATTGTTGTATTTAAACTTGTTGGGCAACTTTCATGCTCACCCTTGCTATATCATGATAAACATTGCAGATAAAGCAAATGCGTTCGGATACAGGAAAAGATAATGCCAAGTTCAACTTGGGAGAAATTGTGCGGCTATTTTGTAATAGTATAGTTTGATAAATGTGATAAATGTTAGATCATTTATGATTGTGTAATAAGTAAAGGTTACTCGACCTTGGGGAATAGTGTGTAATGTAATGTATAAACAATTTATGTTTATATCTTCCGCAAACAGTTATAGAATGATTAGTTTACCGGATTCGTGGATTTGGGGCCCGGATTCGGGGATGCTACAACCCATCTCATATCCCGAATGGATCCTCTCAAGTATGTGTTTAGTAAGCCCATACTGAATTGTCGACTGTCCAGATGGCAGTTGATCCTACAGCAATTTGACATCATCTACGTGACGTAAAAGTCTGTCAATGGTCAAGGAATTGCGGATCAACTGGCCACCGCACCTGCAGGGGACTACAAACCCTTAGAAACATATTTTTCCTGACGAAGGAATAATGACAGTTCAGCGACAACATCAGTACGATACATCCCGTACGTGGAGAATGTATTTTGATGGAGCTGTTAACATAGAAGGCTCTGGAGCTGGAGTAGTTTTAATATCCAGAGTGCAGGGGGAGATATCCGTCGTCAGTCAAATTGCGGTTTGTCGACCGAACAACACGATTGAGTATGAAGGTCAGATCATGGGGCTAAAACTTGCCCGTTCAATGGGCATCAGGCGGTTAATTGTCATTGGAGATTCCGAATTGGTAATCAAGCAATCCACAAGAATCTATCAAACCAAAGAATTACATTTGCTGCCTTACCATCGGCAAGTTTTATAGATGGCTTTGGAGTTCGAAGAAATCTCCTTTCTACACATTCCTCACAATAGGAATGACTTTGCAGATGCATTAACAACGTTGGCCTCCTTGGTTTATATACCTGACAAGGAAAATATGCCAAACATCACGTTTGCTCTGCAAAAAGCCCCAATCTATGGCAATTACATTGGAGAAGTATCGGATGAGCTACCTCCCATCCACAACCGTTGGTATCAGCACATCAAGGAGTATCTACGAGATGGATCTACACCCGCTGAGGCGAGCCTAACTGAGAAGAGGCGGATTCATCGACTTACTATGAAATTCTACTTGAGCAGAGATGCACTCTACAAAAGAGATGCAGGATTAGGTCTCCTCAGATGTCTGGATAAAGACCAAGCTCAAAGACTCATGGATGAGATCCATGGTGGAGTATGTGGCCCACACATGAGCGGCCCCTAACTTGTCAAGAAAATTCTCAGAACGGGACATTATTGGCTTACACTCAAAGCTGACTGTGATGATCACGTTAAGAGGTGCTATCAATGCCAGATTCATGGGAATGCTATCCACGCCCCTCTAAGGGAACTCCAAAATATGAGTTCGCCATGGCCCTTCTCAATGTGGGGAATTGACGTGATCGGGCCCATCGAGCCCAAAGCCAGTAATGGACATCGATTCATATTCACCATGATCGACTACTTCACCAAATGGGTAGAAGTAGCATCCTTCCCCAAGGTTAATAAAGAAGTTATCATTGCTTTCATCAGAAATAATGTCATCTATCGATATGGACAACCAGAGGTCATTGTGTTAGACAATGCTAAGAACCTCAACAACAAAATGATGGAGGAGTTATGCAGAAAATTCCACATCAAACATCTCAACTCCGTCATCTACCGTCCAAAGATGAATGGTGCTGTTGAAGCGGCTAATAAAAACATCAAAAAGATCATGCAAAAAATGTCCGCCAATCACAAAGGATGGCCTGACCTCTTGCCTTTGACTTTATTAGCCTTCAGAACTTCCATACGAACTTCCACTGGGGCAACCCCCCACTCATTAGTCTATGGGATGGAATCAGTGCTCCCCAATTGGTACAAGATAGGTATCGCCAATTGTCTCTGATAGACGAAAAGAGAACCGCGATAATCTTCCATGGTCAGTTATATCAGCAAAGGATCGCATGGTCCTACAATAGAAAAGTCTGATAACGACAATTCAAATAATATGACTTGGTTTTGAAGAAGATCATTGACAGCCAAGATCAATCTAAGGGAAAATTCGCTCCTAACTGGGAAGGCCCATTTATTGTCAAGGAAGTATTGATAGGAGGTGCTCTCAGATTACAGGAAATGGATGGCGATGAATTTCCACAGCTTATCAACTCGGACACCGTGAAACGGTATTATGTCTGAAGTTACCATCAAACAAACATCCTGGTTTTGATCATCAAATCACCAGTTATTCCGATTTTGAACCCATTCCTTTTTTAATACTCTTCTGCCCCTCAGGGAAACATACACTTCAAACCAGCAGCCTAGTTTTACCTCATTTGGAATCAGCAGTCTGGTTCCACTTCATTTTTAAAATTTCATACAATTTCAGTTATCCTGAAGACGGGATTGAACCTTTCACACCTGCAATTTATCCTGAAGACGGGATTAAGCTTTTCTACGCCTGCAGTTTGTCCTGAGGACGGGATCAAACTTTTTACACACTTGTAGTTTGTTCCCATTATGGGATCAAACTTTCTTCTCCCCGCAGTATAGCCTGCACATGGGATTTACACTTCTCTTCGCCTTTAATTCGTCCTGAGGAGCGAACTACATCGACCTGATCTCCTCTTCAATAGGAGTACGTAGGCAACCATATTCTATATGGCTCAGTCGCAATAAAGAAAAATAACAAAAACATTTCTTCCCTTGCTCTACAAAACAACAAAAATAACAAAAATACTTCTACACCCATCTTCCTTCCGCATTCAGCGTTGAACCTCCTACACTAGGTTCGAACTACGCAGACTTGATCTCCTCTTCAATAGGAGTACGTAGGCAATCATTCATGGTGCAGTCTAACCCCTACCAGAACAACATACTTATCACACGGTACTGGGATCAATCTTCAATTTGCCCCATTTCATCGGTTTCAGATCAAAGGGATGGAATTAACCAACCTCTTCTCACAAATAGAAGATTCGGTGACCATCTAAGCTGTGATCGTGCCTCAAAGAGAAATACCAACCCATAAGAGATGGAATTAACTAGGTTTCTCATAAATAGAAGTGCTGGCGACCATCTGTGGTGCGGTCAATCTCAGAGAAGAAGAAACCATCCTCCTCTCCACATTCCATACAGATACCAGTCCCAAGACACCAAAGATGGTAGGGATATACAGAAATCAATGATCCGTTCTAAGAGATCTTGCGACGTCTCAATGTCCATCTATCAAGGATAAGTTCAGAATGCATCAAGATCACAAGGCCCTGGAGAAACAGGCAAATATCAAGCAAGTATCACGGCATAACTAAAAGGGAAGTGAATCAAAATATATTTCCCTGCCATATATAATACTGTTTGATATATACATCTGTGTTGTACATGACAAAATGGCTAAGCTAGTCTATGCATGAAAATACAAAGCTATCTACAGATCTGTGTGTATGCGGACTATCAGATCTAACATAGCATCCCTCTCTGAAGATGGAGGAAGCACCGCAAGCAAGCTCGCCCAAGGGTATCTCTACACGAGCTAGCAGATCGAGGCTAATGCATGGTGGCATAGTGCTCATCAATGTAAGCACTCATGTCGGCAAGACCGAGCGATCATCCGGGATCTCACATGAAGTGTCTTGTCTGCAATGGCCACATCCCTAGCAGATAAGGCGGCATCCCGCTCCACTATCAATACATCCTCGGTGATCTAGCCTCATCCCTCTCTAAAAGAGTAGTGTCTCTCTCATCAAGAGTCACAACATCGTGGCCCTAGCCCCGATCTCTCATAGGTCATCGGATGTAAGCTCTTGCTCCAAATGTTGTCTTAGAATATCGAGTACTTGATGGCACTTTCGGGGGTGAGAATCCATCACAAATGCTGGTAGCCCAGCAGTTAAATCATCGGTGGGAATAATAGCCTCCTCTATAGGCTCCTCATCGTCAGAATCAATCCCCTGCACTGTGGATACTGCTGCAGCTAATGCAGTCTCTGTCTCCATCCATGCGGAATACTCTATAGAACAACCTGGATGACTGATAGAAATCTCAGCCAGCTATCGCTGATCCCAACAGGCATACAACCTGGATCTGTCCTCCGTTGATAAACGGCGTGACGCGAAGCGCTGACTCACTGTCCCCTCATACGGATGAAAATCCTAAAACTGGTTAAACTAACACATCACGGCCAGTGGGTGGTAAGTAATCATGCCCCTCAATCCAGCCAGAGGGAGATAATCCATGCCCGGAGCATGAGTAATGAAGTTGTAGGGTGAACTAAGCCCTGAACACGGCAATATGGCAAACGGATCCCTAATCCCTGCCAGGAAAGCTGAGCACTTTGCAGGCTGAAAGGAGTATGACATAGCTATCTCCTAGGTAAAACAAAACCCCTACAGTCAAAATGTGCCAATCGGTCTTAAGTGTGACATAAACCACACATACAGCATGACCGAACTACCTATGAACACTCCTGCCGGATAAGTGCAGCAGTATGTGGTGACCTCGAGTCTCGCAATGATCATCAGACAATGGTATGACCCTCCACGAGAGCTCTCACCGCCATAATGACACCGATATCCAAATTTCATCCATGTACCATGCAGCGGCATGAAGACGTATGAAAATACGATAGAAGAAAAGACATCTACTCGGGTGAACGCCAATGGTCCTCTGGTGTGGTGAAATCCCGGAATGCCGTGCATAGCCGTCCTCGAGCCAAACTCATCAAACAGAAATATTTGGGATATCACGTGGCGGATGTAATCTCGCCCAGACCACTCTACGCCTCAATCCGGTGAGGGTTATGGGCTGAATACTCATGTCTCCAATAGCCATATACGCACGAAAGTGCATCCAGTGGTAGCATCGTCAACCGTACATACTCCTCCATAGTAGGAGTCAACTCATGGGTCCCAAATCAAAAACACATCTCTCCGATACCCAAAGGCACTAACATGCCTCTACAAAATCTGTGGGAACTCGAAACATCAATGGGTTATAGTATCTTCGCAACAAATCATCTACGATCACCATGTCGATGGTGATATACTATCATACCATGAGAGCATACATTTACCACCACAAATGGTGGGGTATGATCAATCTTAATCGTCAAGAAGACATCATCAGACGGGCCGTGTCATAAGACCATCCATGGGTCAATCTTTGAATATCTACGGACATACATATGCATAACATAATAACATGCATGATACTGATAGATGGCAATATGATATAGGAATGGAAAATTTTACATACATTCCTAAGTATATCATCATCTAATACATCTCTATCTGACTAAAATACTGAGGAAATGGGGCAAAGCTACCCAACATACAGCAGAGGCCTATCAAAAGAGATAGCAAAAAGAAATACATCGAAAAAAGTCAAGAGAGTGTCGATGTCTACATCATCGATCCTGTCCACCTGATGTAACTCCTCCTGAGTCACTGGATCTCTATCTATAGGGATGTCAGGTCGATACAAGGGAGGATCTGCGCCGGCAAAACCATATGGGTCACCTGAGGGACCAGCGCCAGAGCTGGAAGGATCAAAAGTATCTACCTCTGCAGGATCTCTGCCCAAATGCCGAATGAAAAGATGTGATCGGTCCAGCTGCCGAGTCAATCTGTGTCACATGAGTCGGATCTCTGACACAGGCTAGCCAATCCGTCATCATCACGGATCCTGGAACCATATCCCCCATAAACTATATGGCGCGGGTCTAAGCTCCAATGGTATGAGGGATCCACTAATGCTGGAACATCTCCTGAGAACAGGGGCCCTCTGACAATGTAAAATTGTCAATCCCCATCAATGGGATGTCAATGATAGGTAACTGCGAAACAGGCCAATAATGCCTGGCAGGAGGCAAGATCGGTATACAAATCTCTCTTGTAGTGCTCCTGATAGCACGCTCTCCTAAATAGAGCTCCCATCCTCCATCTATAAAGAGAGGAATCCTGCGGGTGAAAATGACGTACTCTACTCCAGTCGGGTACCCATCCTCAAAACCAACTCCCAAATGCTCTCCAGAGTAGGAAATCCTTGTGATGACATCGGCTGTCAATAACTCCAACTGTAGGTGACAATGAGTGAAACCCTCAGCAACAAGGACCTCCGCCAGTATGGAATGATGCCATCTCCGTCCTCATGGATAGGTATCTAAACCTAACACGCTCACAGGACGCAAACAAGGAAGCCTCTCATAGGCCCAAAACTGTCAACACAAAGGCAAACATCTGCTGTCAGTCAACACTCTTACCCATACATGGGAAAAGACAAGAGAAGCACTCACTAGCAGAAATGGGTAGAATCCTAACCACGCCTCGGTCAAGTCCTGCGATCGCATGCACATTCCCCTATAAAAGTAGGCAAAGGTGTAGGAACCCCAATCATACTCTCCTATACGGTCCACGTGTCGAGTGGTGCTGATCAAAGCGAAGGACACTGTAGAAGAGTTATCTGCTATGAAGCAGCCCCTAATGATCATCAGGAACAATCGCCGAAGAATGCGATCCCTGACTCTCACATCATCGGGTATGGGCTCACTCAATAGCCCGCTCATAGCATCTACGCTCAAAGGACCTGTACGAACAGTCCTGCCCTTAAGCACCTCTGCCGGAACTCCCAACAAGGATCTGATGGCAGTAGGGGTGATATTCGCTGCAAGGAATCTTTGGCTCCCCTCCAAACTCCATACACGTGATAAACCGCCAATCCATCGGCGTCATCATCACCTCACGATCCAAACCAAATGGAGTGATCGAGTGCAGTGAAACCACCGCTTAGACAATGCCACGAGGTAACCCGAGGACAATGACGGGGTAAAATGGAGAAGAACCTCCGAATCCTCACCATGGACGATCGCTCTGTAGTCATCATGCAAGGCCCGATACATAGAGTGGATGCTAAACCGATTCCTCGAGGTTTGTGTGAAGCGGGAACCTACATCAAATGCAGATCAACTTCAGACTCCTTGACTCCTCATCAATAGGAAATAATGAATATTAAAGATCTAACTTCATACCTCATTTGCGTATAGGTATACTGAAGGATGCCTACTCAAGTCACCGAGAAGATCTGGGTTCGCCACTTGAATACCTGGCAATTCCCTACGGGGAACACGTACAGCAGGAGCAGGAACCTCGATCGGTGCATCCTCCTCCTCGTCCTCGACATTTGGCACTTTAACCCGAATAGGATGTATCACCGCCTCTGCCAAGCGATGAGGCTGTCTAACAGAACGGCGCTAAGGCTCTTCAAAAGCCCTCCTACGTACACCAGAAGTGGTCCTGCAGGAACTACTCGGCTGATTTGGATCCATGATATCTGGACAGCAAGTCTCCAAATCACCTCAGAAAGGGTGTGGTAATTTCTTACCTGGAGTCTTTTCAAAATGCATTTTATGATTACATGCATGCATGCATTGCTTTAACATACATCTACAGTAGAGTTAAAAATGCGTGACTACCTAATACCTACATTTTGGGAAAATTTTGCCATAGCCCCCTTTGTAAATGGGACTATCCACATGCACATAGGCGTGACTAGGTGGCCATTCAGTAGCACACCAATACACAGTCATATACATCTTGTATGCATCAATATATTGCAATAAAAAATCCGTAAGTGTAGTCTAATTACCAGGATTATTTTGCTTGTCTACCTTTACTCATTTATCCTCATATAGGATAACAAATGACAGTAAAAGGTGCTAATTTGATTGTTTCAAAAGTTAAATTTTTTCACATCATTATGTTCAGCATGGTTTAATACTAACATTTTCTATGTTGAATATTTTTTATCATGTCATATCAGCATGCATATTCACTACTATGTGTCTAAATGCTTTTCATGCGATAAGTCATTTTCCAACGAACAGAAATTGGAAAAAAATATATGCATGTGTTACTGTGATGTTGAAGAACGCTTATGCGGTGGCGGAATATATGCGAAAGTTTCCCGAACTCAGCAGATCTGAAGAAGAGCTCTCGGATTTCCTTCACTGTGCAACTTAAAAATGACTTATGAAAGCAACCAGGCTAACCTACGGCTCCTGTAGGTACACCTGCGGCACTCCTACATGGGTCCCACACCTCCGGCTCACTCCAGTTAGAGTTGCAAAGGAGGTCTCACAAGCTGAAAGGGCCAAATCAGGAATAAAAGTGCTACGCGATTGAGCGGAATAGCCTGAAATCCTGATTTCTCGTCGGAAGAGTTAAACTCCCGTCATCTCAAAGGTATTCGCCTGAATGCATGGTATACTATACCAATGAGCTCAGCTTTCACAGATCATGCTCGGCAATACCCCACAAAGGTCTGATGTCGTCATTTGCAGGGTCACAACCCTAAAACATCCCCAGCGGGGGTTACAACGTAAAACCACGAAATATCAAACCTCCCCCGCAGGGGTTATAACGCCGAAGTTATCAACATCTACGTATCCCCGGCGGGGGTCACAACGCACATCTTTCAAGCATCTACGTATCTCCGGTGGGGGTTATAATGCTGAAGTTATCAACATCTACGTATCCCCGGTGGGGGTCATAACGCGCATCTTTCAAGCATCTATGTATCCCCGGCGGGGGTTACAACGCAATGCAACCATTGATACACTCATCAATGAAGGTCAAGCAGCCTTGACATCATGTCAGCCGATGGCAAGTAAACCCATTAAAGCAACCTTCCCCGCCGGGGGCTACAACACAATGCTACCATTGACGCATACATCAATGAAGGTTAAGCGATTTTGACAATGCATCCAAAGAGGATTTATCCAGATGATACACAATTCGCGAAGATCAGGCAACCCTGATAACAACAAACTATTGGCAGTAACTCCGACAAAATGAGGGAATATGTTATACACATCCTCAAATAGACAAAGCTTTATCCCCACAGATCTCTTACACACAAGAGGTACCTCTATGGAATATAAGTCAGTGTCTAGGATTCAAGACTTTGGTGATAGTCGCAACGTCAACATCCTTGGAAACTTGGATCGCATGTCCAAGCCATCATTGATTGTCATCCAGCAGGATTACCTGATAATCATTCATGCATTCTACATGCATTTGCATCATGTTGCTGCATATAGCATCATGTTTATCTTGCTTGTATTTCAAGTGTCTAGTATTCTTTATCCTATCCATGCCTTGCATTGCATGAATATGATAAAGAGGGGCATCTGTAGACACTCGAAATTTTTTGCACTCCTATTACTAACATTGCAGGAGGGTAAATTTGTCTTTTGGAGATAACCCTGAAAGACAACTTACATCTATTCCGGATACTACCGGAAGTTCAGTTCCAACCCGGAACACAAACTGGGAACATCATCTCAAACCCGGAACACACACCGGGAATGTCATTTCCAGTCTCGGAGATAACCCCAAGATATACAGATCAAAAGACCGACAACAACATCGGAGAGGACAGTTTTGTCTCGGATAACATGCCGCGATGTTTCGAGGCCCATCCCAGAGAACATCTGGAGTAAGAACCCCATCCTTGGTGATAGCCCCAAGAGATGTCATTGCGATTCGGCGTTAACCCTGAAAATGCTTATTTCAAACATATGCAATCAGCTTTAACCCCAGACATCCTGTCGAGGCACACACACCTCAGACCCGGAGTTGACAACGGGAAGACAGGAACATCCATAGATGACAGTGAGACATACAAACAAGCAGCAGTCCAATCTCAGAAGTAACCCTGAGAAACGTCTGCTTTCCACTTAAACCGGCGATAACCCCAGTGAGGAGTCACAACGTCATCTTACCATTTCAATAAGATGATATCGCGGCATACCAACAAGTAGTCCAATCTCAGTAGTAACCCTGAGTAACGTCTACTTTCAACTCAAACCGGCGATAACCCCGGCGAGGAGTTAAACGTCATCTTGTTCCTTCAACAATGGCACGTCGTCTCAACACTTTATACATACATACATACAAAAATGTCCCACAAGAGCCGAGGATTGACAATCCCGAGTGACTATTACATGTGGCAGTACTTTGGATAGAATTTGAAGCTTAAAGACCATGGGCATAGACCCCTCTTCTTGAATTCGTATAACCTCTAATCCATGTCATTGCGTAACTCTCGACACAAGCGGTCCGAAGAAGGTCAGATATACCTCGTTCAGATGCTCGGATTGAAGTTCTGCAAGTTCGAGCGGACATTACAGTGCATGAGTGCACGTACTACGAGACGACAGGACCCGCGAGGCTCGGATACATCACGACCACCACGGTATTAGCTGCTGGTGCGTTGCAGTGTACTGCTGGCCATCCATCTATATATACAAGCCTTGGGGTCAGCCATTTGAGAAGAAGAGGAAGGGAAAAAGGCGAGGAAGCCCTGTCCATTGCATACACATCTTTTGAGTGTTTCTTCATTTCTAAACACTAGTTAGCTCATATATAGCTATCTTTTATCCGGCGGGAGTTGAGTGTTTATCCATTTAAAGTCATAGAAGTCTACTTTGGCAGCCCACTATAAGCCTTCTTATATTCTATAAAGCCTTCTTCTCATATTAGCACACACTGTTGTAAACGTTGAAAGTCGTGTGAGTGTGTTTGCCCGGACTTTGGTCCGTGGTTTTCATTTCTGTCTGTATATATATACTTATATATATATGTATATATTTCATATATGGACTAACATTATCGAGTTATACCTCGATTGAGCCTGACTTTGATGCGAGGCGTTTAATTGCTATATATATATATATATATATATATATATATATATATATATATATATATACTTATATATATAATTGTTGTCGAACATATCCGATGAGCACTGGATTCATATTTGGTGCGTTATCGCTTTTATATATATATTTACATTCTGTTTCTACTGGAGTTTACTTCGTGGCCTTTTATAACTTTATTTACATTTTTCGTCTGCCTGAGTTTACTTTCGTGGTAGTTGATCGCTTTTATGACTTTATTTACATTTCGTCCCACCTAGAGTTTACTTCGTGTTGGTTGATCATGTCCATATATATATATATATATATATATATATATATATATATATACCACTTTTATATATTTACATTTTCGATCCCCTATGGAGTTGCTTCGTGGTGGTTGATCATGTTTGTATATATATATATATATATATATTTACTGACTTTTTATATATATAATCGCCATCGCTTTCCATAGAAATTGCGGTATCATGTGAGCCTAGGAATCATGTGATCACAGTTCGATTTATTGAATCGAGATTAGAGTTCCCATGATGGACATTTTTCAAATTGTATTGACTGTACATTATTTTATAGTGTCTGAATTTCCTTGGATGGTTGTCATGCCCATGAGGAGTTCGGCACTGCTGTATATTATTTTCTCTAGAATGCTTCGCATCTCGAAAATAAAAGCAAACAAGCCGAACATTTAATAAATAAAATGGAAGTATGAAAAGGTCTCAATTCCTATTGAGCATAGGGTTTGAAAAACCTCTTTTACAAAACTTCATTGCTATATCTTGGTTAAAACTGAATTTTTCTATAAATTCAAACCTTGTGTATATAGGTGCGAACGAGGCCTCACACTACTTTCAAATAATTGCACATTGATCCACACACACACACAAACACATTCATATAATAATTTCTTTGAAAAGTGGCGGTCACCGTGGTAACACGGATGTCGGGGGGTGCTTAACACTTTCCCTTCGCATAATCAAGCCTCATGACCCAAAATGAATCTCGATTTCGCAGACCCGTCTAGCAGTGTCAAATCACTGGGTCAATGTGCAAACCTTTTCGATTGCGTTGGTGCAACCAGTTAAACACACCAACTGGCAACTCTTAAAGTCAAATCGTCGGCATTATACATGTCGGACATTTTCCACTTGTTTTTTCAAAAAAATCTCACATTAACATGATAACACCAAAGAACAAGTAACGAAAAGGGACACTCAAAAATCCCGACGTCGACAATTAATATTATAACAATATTTTAATCATTTCTTAAGCTTATAAACAATTTATTTCAATTGATTATACTTTATCAAATAATGCATTTAATCATTCAAAAATGTCATACTCATAAGATTTCATCATCAATGATTAAATCTCTCATCAAAAATCTACATATACCCTATATAGGATTCCCAAGCCATAAAATCCTATTTTCCAATTTTATTACTTCACATAACATATTTAATTCATTTACTCATATTTAGTCTATTTTCATGAAAAATACCAAATCAGTCCCAAAAATATTTCTTTTCTGGAATTTAGCAGAATATAGTCCCATATTGAACATATATTTTTCTCAGAATTTTTAAAATTCATTTACTATTTTTATATGGCTAAAACTGCCGAATATTTAGACATTTATCATAAATTGTATTTTTGTCCAAAAATTCCAAAATTTACAGGATATACTCCTGTTATATACATGTATTCCCAATAAAAATTTCACCAATTTTGGAGTTAACCACAAGGAGTTATAAGGGTTTACTTTTAAAACAGTCTTTTCCTATAAAATTCATAACTCCTAATTTATACATCCAAAAATTGCCATTTTTGGACACAATCTAGAAAACTCATCAAATTATCATTTTAAATTTTTCCAGAATTTTTTAGGGTCAGAAAAATTATGAAACTGCCCCTGGGAGAAACCCCTTTTTGAATGAAAATACTATTCATATGAATACTAAGAATCATTCACCATGCATGCGGTAATCCACATAGATAGGTTATTCCAACAGAATAATAAAGAATGGAATAACAGAAGAATTCACCATGCATGCGATAGACCGCACAAAAAAAAAGTTATTCCCAATGTAATAATAAAGAATGGAACAACAACGGAATTCACCGTGCATGCGATGTAATCGCATGCATGAGTTATTCCAATAGAATAATAAAGAATGGAACGGTCATGCGTAAGCGCACGCATGTGGATAATCTGGACGTAATAATAAAGAATGGAACCAGGTCTTGTGTAAACGCACAGACAGGATATTTCGATAGAATAAAAAAGAATGGAGCCAGGCCATGCGTAAACGCACAGACAGGATATTCCGATAGAATAATAAAGAATGGAATAACAGAAGAATTTCACCATGTATACGGTAGTCCGCGTATACAGGTTATTCCAAAAGAATAATAAATAATGGAATAACAGAATCTTTCTTTATGAATACGAAAGAGATAATACCCCTTACGAGTACAACAAATAATATCTCTTACCTTAGAAGAAACTGAATATAGGAGTAGTGAAGCAGCCGAATACTTTTCTTCTTTCTCTCTATAGTTTCTCTCTCTAGAGTTTCAGTGAATTCGTAAGAAATAATGAAGGAATGAGCTTCTATTTATAGGAGAATGGACTGAATAGTAATTAATTCATGAACGGTCCAGATTGATGTACTTTTAAACGGACGGTCCATATTAATTTACTATGCAGTATAAATAAAATATTCTAATAAAATAAAATCTTTTAAAAAAAATAAAATATATTCTATTTATAATCTAATAAAATGAATAACTTTATAAAAGTATTTTGTTTTATATAAAAAGATTTTACTATGCAAAACACTATCGCAGTACTTATATGCAAACACTATGCATAATAAAATATAATATATTCTAATTATTGTCTAATAAAACAAATAACTTTATAAAAGTATTACATTTTATTACATTAATAATACTAATAAAACAAAACTTATATATATATATATATAAACTTCCGTGACTTCATAAAAGACACCTCAATATATTTAACAACATTTATCATTATTATTATAATTCACAATATTAATCGACGAGGTTGTTCTCAGAAAGAGGGGGCTTTCAATAAGGATTTCTCCTATTGCGGCGCAATTAGGTGACCAACCTCTCTTTGATGTAACTTCTAGACATCGTTAATATTGCAAATAATAATATTAATAACTCTGTCATCTCAATTATTGATTTAATAATATATAAAATATCAACAATAATTGAATCAAATAACGTGAGATCTTATGCAACAATTCATCAAGTAATAATTGAACAAAAGCGGTGACTTCTCACGTAAGCATCAATAATCAATACTGGTAGTGCTACTATGCAACCACGCATATATCATTGTACTTTTAACACCGGGTGTTTCAATAGTTTTAACGGTAAAACTTCCGCCGTTATTTTCATAAAAATATTTTTGTCATTTTCTCAATCCGACAATAATTCCATTGTAGGGTCCACTAATGATTTGTCTTGTCGTCACGAATATTCCCTGTTAAAAGCGAATATTTCCCACCAATCGAATATTATATAACAACTTGCATACTTTGCAAAATTTATAAATATTACCCACAACTATAACATTATATCAAATTCATTCCATAATATTTAAAAAAATATTTCGAGAAATTTAAATCTTTATTCATAAAATCTGGGGTCTCACAATAATATTTGAAAAGATATAACTCAAGGTTGAGTTAAGGAAACTTGAATTCTGCGTTGATTACTACTACACAATATACCTATCTGCGTTTGAAAGACCTATAATGAACAATATCGGTCTCACAATTAGCACAATAATACATAACACTGTAATTTACAGTCAATATTTCTCCTATACACATTATCACATAGTCACATCAGTGTTTATAACCTATATAAACACTTCTCAAGTCTAACTAGTTTGGTCTTGTTGTACTTCAGTATGTTCTCGGTGTCCTAGTCGCCCTATCCGACAATTAACAGACTTATTATCAATTAAATTTGGTCTCAAAGCTTCAATATTATTTTAGATAAGTCAGATATCGTTCATAATATTTTTCAGAAGGTTGTAATAATTTTCATACAATTATTATATTTTATAATAATTTTTCAAACACCGAAATTAGTTTTAAATGATTTAAATACCAAATAATACCATCATCATTAATATTTAATAATATTAAAATATTAATAATATAATTGTCAAAATATTAAAGTTATTAATAATAACTTAAAATATTTTTAATTCACCAATATTCTATTTAAATGATTTTTAAAATAGTTAAAATCATTTTTAAACCATGACCATTAATATTAAAATATTAATGAATTTCTCATCAAAATATTAAAAGTTATTAATTATAAATTAAAATATTTTTAAATCATTTTTATCGTTTTTAAATGATTTTTAAATCGGTAAAACCATTTTCTCATCATTTATTTAATATAATAATTAAATAAACCTAATATCATTAATATTAAATTATTAATGAATATTCTCCAAAAATATTAAAAGTTACATTTTATAACTCAAAATATTTTTAAACACTTTATTCTCATTTAAAATGATTTTTATAATATTAAAATCATTTTTCTCTAATTATTTAATATACTAATTAAATAAATTAAATATTATTAATATTCAAATAATTATAAATATTAATGAAAAATATCCCAAATTATCAAAAGTTATTTTTTTTATAACTTAAAATAATTTATAAAACCATTTTTGTAGTTTACAGAAATTTATTTCTATTTTAAAGCATTTTCTGAAAATTAAAAAAATTAAATTAATTAAAACCGTCGATATAGTCTATAGCGACGCTTCCTGTCACTGTTGGTGTTCTTGAGCTCAAGAACACTGACAGTCAGTGCTCAAGGTGCTCTGTTTGACCAAATGCAATTCTTAGCCTAATGTGTTTCTGGGCCATCTAAGACGTAGATCTTGTAGTATTTATGTAATACTACAAGTATCAATCACCATCTGGGTCATATAACCACACATCACGAAGATCTAGGCTCTCAAAGTTGTTGTCAGGCAGTTCCTGGGTTTTCTGGGTAACCTAGAAACCCAAGCAGTTTCATGGTGCCACTTTCTAGCTCGATTATCCTTATGTTCTGGTCATCAGTTTGTTGTACTCATGGTTCAAGCATGTAGTACACATGTCCAGGAACACATATGCATCAACATATCAGCCCAAGTACATCACACTCTCCAGATTCAGTCAGGTCAAAGCCTGTAAGAAAGCTAGTTCTTACGTTTTCTAGAATTTCAAGAAAACAGAAATCGTGATCGGATGGCCTGTGACGCCCCCAAAACAGGTATACATCACCCATCTTGAGTCGCCAAATACATGGTACAAAATACAAATAAAAACTTAATTATACAACTGTCGTGTAAAATACGACAAAACATAACTGAGAGTTTAAACAGGAATATTGCCTTCTAGACAATATCCACTCTCAAATAGAGTCCTCATTACATTTATTATCACACTATTTTACAGAATAGTGAAGACTACTAATACACCATCTCGGACCATCACTCTGTTCCCCGACTAGTCCCGGCTACGTTCTCATTTCCTGAAGAGAACAGTGAAAGAAAGGGTGAGCTCAACTAGCCCAGTAAGAAATATTATGACTAAGATAATGCAGAATAAATTATCATTAGTCTTCAACAATGTTAAACTGATAAAATACAATATACATCAAGTTTAACTGCAGCAGAACAAACAATCCATTAGAAGAGTCAAGTAGAGAATAAAATCTACTATCTTCTATGATTTAAAATGTTTTCATCAGTTTTTATCGCTGAGACTCAGCTTAATAAATAAACCACATCATCGAATCATCCCTGCACTACGGGCCAAGGATATTCTTTAATCATCAATGGTCATGATTATACCGAATAATCCCTGGTCATAATCATACCAAGTCCATCTCTGCACGTAAGTCAAAGATATACAACCATAAAACCAATAATCAACAATCCATCTTTGCACGTAAGCCAAAGATATATAATTCAATAAACAACAGTCCATCTTCACACGTAAGCCAAAGATAACTTTCATCACCATATAAGCATGAGGATGATGACAATGATATAAGCATTAATCAAACTAAAACAAGGATAAATATTAAAAACTTTAAATTTATCCAAATATTATCAATCACTTAATAAACTCATAATCTAATATTATTAATATTATAACAATATTTTAATCACCTCTAAACTTATAAACAATTTATTTCAATTATTTATATTTTACCAAATAATGCATTTAATCATCCAAAAATGTCATACTCATAAGATTTCATATCAAATCCCTCATCAAAAATCTGCATATACCTTATATAGGATTTCCAAGCAATAAAATCCTATTTTCCAACTTTGTTACTTCACATAATATATTTAACTCATATGTTCGCAACAAAACTATTTTCATCAAAAATACCAAATCAGTCCCAAAAATATTTCTTTTCTGGGATTTAGCAGAATATAGTCCCATAATGAACATATATTTTTCTCAAAATTTTTAAAATTCATTTACTATTTTTCAAAAATCAATTTCTAATTAATTCCTTAAGAAATTAGCTACCTCAAGTTTAATTCCAGAAATTCCCAAATCTTGGCAGAATCTTACACATGTTAACATGAGCTTCCAGTTTAAATTTTATGGTCATCGGAGTTATAGAACTCCGGTTATAGCGTTTTTCGTCGAAAAAACCTAAATATTGAAATCGTAATAACTTGCTCATTTTAAGTCGGAATGAGCTCATTTTTTGACAGGATATTCTTTATACCATATACTTTCATGTCCAAATGGTCGGAATTTTTCTCACTAATTAAGTGGCCGAAATAGCCCTTTTAAAAATATGGACAGTAGCTTTTTAAGCATTTCCATATTTTTCATCCTTTACTAAAATCAGTCCACACAAAAATCTACAATACCTTTTCCAGTGATTCCACTTGGATAAGTTATAAGACTCATAGATCTAACTCTAGAACTTGACCACACTCAAAAATTCAAAATATAATAGGAGATATGGTCAATTGAATTTCATGTTCCATTTTTACCAAAATCTGATTTTCAACCCTTTGTGATTTCTAAGAAACTTTCATGTTTTCACATAATAACCAACATAACTCATCATAACACTTACTAATACTTCATATACCCATGATTTTCATCGGTCCAAAGCTTTTATTATGACTCTCATCATAATCAACGTAACTGAGATCATTTCCATAATTTAATAAGGAATGAATATAAAGGATCATTCACCGTGCGTGTGGTAATCCACATGACAGTTATTCCAACGAATAATAAAGAATGGAATAATGAAAGATTCACCATGAATGCGATAGAGACCGCACGCAGACGAGTTATTTCCATGAGAATAATAAAGAACGAAATCGAGGTCGTCGCATGATCCGCAGACCAAGCAGGATATTCCAATGAGAATAATAAAGAAACGGAACCAGTCAAAGAAATTTTGCACCGATAGGATATTCCAATGAATAATAAATAATTGAACCCAGTCCCGGCGAAGCAAGACAAAAGCAGGATATTCCTACGAATAATAAAAAACGAGAATAATAGAAGAATTTCACCATGTATGCGGTACTTCGCATAGACAGGTTATTCCAACATAATAATAAGGAATTGAATAATAGAAGAATTTCACCATGTATGCAGTACTTCGCATAGACAGGTTATTCTAACATAATAATAAGGAGTGTTATAACAATAGCTCTCTTCATGAATACAAAAGAAATAAAACCCCTTACCTTAGAAAGAAACTGGATACTGGAGTAGAGAAGTAGCAGACTTCTCTTCTTCTTTCTCTCTATAGATTTTCTCTCTATAGCTTCTCTCTATAATTTTTCTCTATAATAAATGCTCTATACCTTTGGTGAATTGGTGAGAAATGAAGGAAGAATGAGCTTCTATTTATAAAAAAAAATATAGTTTCGATAATTGCACGTTTTGGGGCTCAAAAAATTACAGTACAATACCTCCAACTTTTTCTTCATTTTTAATTTAGTCCTGCAAGTATTATCAAACTTGCACCACCTCCCCTAATAGTAAATAATGTGAATTAATAGTTCAATCATGTGATTCAATAGTTATAATCATGTGAAAATATGAATTACGGTATAGTACCTCCATCTATACCTCTATCTTTAACTTAGTCATGCAAGTATTATCAATCTTGCACCAACTCCCCTAATAGTATAAGAATGTGATTCAATAGTACACATATGTGAACAAATAGTTATATAACCATGTGAATTAGTAGCAATTAATTGCTCATTTATCTGATAAATTACCCGATTTATCAATATAACCCTCAGACATCAATTATCATCGAAATAGATGTTGATTTCCACTAACACAAATAATCCCAACACAATAGAACTATCAAATTCATCTTTAATCAACACGAACTTATTCATCATTAATATTATAACTCACAATATTTAACAACCATGTCGTTCCCAAGAAAAAAAAGGGGCTTTCCGATAAGGATTTCTCCCTATTAGCGCGTAATTAAGTGACCAAACCTCTCCTTGACAGAACTTCTAGACATCGTTAATATTGCAAATAATAATATTAATAACTCTGTCATCTCAATTATTGATTTAATAATATATAAAATATCCACAATAATTGAATCAAACTGAGTGACTTCTCACGTAAGCATTAATAATCAAAGATATTGTACAATATTGTGTGCCACTGTGCAACCACGCATATTACTGTACTTTTATCAATTTAACCATTTACAAAATAGAATAATAATTATAAAAATTGAATACTTTTATTTCATAAAATTCGGGGTCTTACAGCCTAGTTTGACCATCCACTACACTCGATCTGTTGATTGTTTAAAGGATCTGAAGGCATGGATCTAAAGTCCATCTAACAGGCTTTAACATGTACACAAAACATCAACAAATCTCCTAACACCTGGCAGATTAAGGCGCTTGAAAACGTTGTCAGACACTGATAATAAGTTTTTGGGTTGCCCAGAAACTCTTGGTCATGCTCGATCAACTGAGCTTGACCAAGAATAACTTGTAATCTGGACATGGAATAACCTTGATTCCACTTCTAGATTACAGAGTTCATGTCATATTTCAAGTCTAAAACTCAAAACAACACAAAGAAAAAACAGATAAGGATCTAAGGCCACTGACATATGCTTGTCTTGTCACTTTTTAGGGTTTTTAGGCAGTTTTGAAAAACTTCACTTTTAAAGCATTTTGATGCTATAGATATATGATATATCATCATAGATCTTCATATAACACCTTCTAGCAAGTATCTAAACACATAAACATGAATTCTTTCTTAGCATACAAGATCAAAGGTGAGTTTAGGGTTTTACCTTTTTAGTTCAATCTTTGATCCTAGCTCTTTTTAACTGATCTTGGTGATCTAGAGGCTTGATGAGTGACTGAATCACTTAGGATTTTTGTAGGTTTGGAGAGAGAAGAGGTTTGTTGAGAGCTTGGGTGCAAATGAGCCCATTTTTGTGACTTTCTCTCTCTTTAATCCTTATAATTAGATACAATGTATGTAATACATGCAAGGTGGCACTCTAGATCATATTATGGCTGAGATTTTAGCACATGGTCTTACCTAACATGGTGAGTCATTGCATCCTAGAAAAACTTTTAGCTTGCAAGTTAAGAAAAAGGGTAGTTTGATCTTTTTTCTTACCATTTTAATGGCATCCTTGTCATTTTATCCCAACCCTTAGGGTTTAACCCTAAGGTTAAAAACAAATTTCTAGAATTTTAATTAGGGTTTAAAATAGAAATTAAGCTTTCTAATATTGGAAATTAGGGTTTCCTAATCATGTTAGGTTTCCTAATTAATCATTAGGGTTTACTATGTTTATACCCTATCCGATCAATCAATGATCATAAATTTTATACAGTACAAACACATACTCATCAATATAATTATTATAATTGTATTTTCTACTGAATCCCTACCTGTAACTAGGGTTAGGGTTTCCATTCTCTGTCAAACAAAATTGTACACATATTTCTCAATCAACTCCCAATTTGACCACTTCTCTAAACTTATATCACAGATACTCAGCATAATATTGATAATCAATATCAATATTAAATAAAAAAAAATTATCCATAAAATTCGAATTATTCAAAATCCTGGGTTATCACATTTAGGAAGGGATGTTTCAAAACTGAAATGAAGCAAATCCATTACTAACAACAAATCTCTCGACAATATTAACACAAGTCTAACTACATAAATATGCAAGTTTTTGGCAATGCTATGATTACAAGTATTGTCTCGTAGACAATATCCAAACCCAAATAAAGTCTTCATTATAATTATTGTCACACTATTTTATAGAATAGTGAGACTACTATAGTAACCATCTTGGACCATCAC
Source organism: Panax ginseng (assembly GCA_020205605.1). Classification (NCBI taxonomy): domain Eukaryota; kingdom Viridiplantae; phylum Streptophyta; class Magnoliopsida; order Apiales; family Araliaceae; genus Panax; species Panax ginseng. The sequence goes on along the minus strand of CM035130.1, from coordinate 41,877,556 downwards.
TCCATTCCCCGACTAGTCCCAGCTATATTCTCATTTCTTGAAGAGAATAATGAAAGAAAAGGGTGAGCTCAACTAGCCCAGTAAAGAATATTATGACTTAGATAATGTAGAACAAATTATCCTTAGTCCTGAACAAGGAAAATATGATAGAATACAATAGACAAAAATTTTTAGATCAACAACTGCAACGAAAATAACAATCCATTAGAAGAGTCAAGTAGAGCATGATGTCTACTATCTTCTATGATTTAAAAGTCCATCATCAATATTTTATTCCTGTAACACCAATCAATAATTATTTCCAATCAACGAATTATCTATGCACTGCGGGCCAAAGATAATCGTTTGTATCACCAGTGGTCATGATCATGCCAAACACCTGTCCATTTAGCTATGCATCCAAAGAGGACTGTCACCATAAACCTTTGTCTGTAACATTAAAGGTCATTATTATACCAATACACAATTTTTGGTCAAAATCATACCAATCAACAGTTCATCTTAGCACTACGGGCCAAAGATGACTTTCACCACAATAAAAGCATGTGGATGATGACAATGATACAAAGAATGAATCAAGTGAGATCAAGGATAAATATTAGAGATTTATAATTTAATTTGTTCATAGTTCAAGAATGTCCAAATTGTTAACATGATCTCTAATTGTGGGGTAAAATTCAAGAATGATATTTAAGATTCATATTTCAAAAATAATCTGGACAAGAAAAATAAATTAATTCTATCGTGAATAGTACTCCGGTGTGAATGGTACCTCGGATGAATATTACTCTGGTATGAATAGTATCCCGACATAAAAAGATTAAAATTTAATAAGAAAGTTCCAACCAAGATTCCAGTGAAATGATATTAGATGAAGTGCAAACCTCAAGAAATTTTTAATCATTTCAGGAATTATAGAAGCAATACTTACCATAATAAGTTTAGATTTAGGAATATGAAATGAAATAATATCACTTACATAATATGGAGTATAAAAGAATATACGAAACTGCAAATAGATTTTCACCCATCATGCGGTAATCCGTATAGACAGATCATTTCCACATCTTAATAAAAAATGAATACGAAAGGTTATTCACCATGCATGCGGTAATCCGCGTAGATAGGTTATTCCCACATTTTAATAAGGAATAGAATGACAACCCATATGAGTATGAAGAAAATAACATCTTTTACCTTAATAAAAGACTAGATACTGCACTAGTGTAGTAACAGAACTTTGTGTTAGTGGTATGTGCTTACTTCTCGAATACTCTTCTTCTTTCTCTCTCTATAGTTTTCTCTTATGAGTCTTAGTGAATTGGTGAGAAAGAAGGAAGAAATGAGCTTCTATTTATAGAAAAATTCTAGCTTAGCCCTTGCAATGTGAAGAGGCAAGTGGCTCGACGCCTGTAATGTGAAAAGGTAATTGGTTTGGCGCCTGGTAAAGGCAAGTACTATTGGCGAAAGTGACTCTTAGATGATGACCTATGGGTCCCATAGAATAAGCCAAACTTACAAAATGCCACATATCACCATTATTTCCTTTGAGTGTCGGTAACTTCTTACTAATGGTTATGCTACACATCACATAATTAATTAACAACTTTTAATCCTTCAATAATTATTCATCATTAATATTATCACTCATAATATTGACTACCAGATCGTTCCCAAGAAAGAGGGGCTTTCCGATAAGAATTTCTCTTTACTGGCGCGCAATTAAATAACCTAACCCCTTTCCTCGATAGAACTTTCTAGACATTGTCAATAATGCTAATAATAATATGAGTAACTATGTCCTGTCAATTATTGATTTAATAATATAAAATATTATGCAGATGTTACTGTAATAATTATTAAATTAATAATATGAGATACTATGCAGCAACTACTGTGATAATTATTGAATGAAATACTAAGTGAATTCTTACGTAAAAATCAATAATCGAGATATCATGCAATCTGGTGTGCTCTCTTGTGCAACAGCAGCGTATTCATCGTTTTTTTATCAAGGGTATTTCAACAGTTTAATGGTAAAAGTTTTGCCGTTATTTTTATAAAAAGGTTATTTCTGTCGCTTTTTATATCCGACAGTTATTCTATTGTGGGGTCCACCAATGATTGCGCCATCGTATGAATATTCTCCGACAAAAAGAATATTCCCCAACCAAATGAATATTTTATGACAACTTGCTTACTTTATAAAATTTGCTTATATCACCCATAACTATAGCATTTATTAAATTATCACCTTACTATTTAGAAAAAAATATATAAAGAAAATTAAATCTTATTAATAAAGAGTTGGGGTCTTACAGGTACCACCATCGGTCCCATCGCCAATTCCATCGCCAGTCCCACTGCTGGTCCCACCCTAAATAGTCTCATCAGCATCAGCTTGGCAGTCATCACCATCTCTTCCACATTCATTGCTTGTGCCGCTGCCTCCACCCCCACAAGTCTCATCAACAAGAGCCTAAAAAATTAAAATATTAATAACGAAGTCGAAAAGAGAGCATATTTAAATTATTTTAGTTTGTGTTCTTCAAGTTTTAACAAAGTAGCAAACGGGCTGATAACTCAACTTTTGGATATCGGAATCGAGTCCTATAAGGTATAATGCGTGCCTAATATCTATGAGGTGTTATGTCTATGTTTGTATGTCTTTTTGACGCCCGAGGAAAATTTTGGTCTCTTTTTTTACTATTGTTCAAAGTTTTAACAAATTAGGAAAACAGGCTAATAACTCAGCCTCCATATATCGAAATCGAGTTTCGTAAGTTGTAACGCATGTCTAATATTTATGAGGTTTTATGTATATGTTTGCATGTCATTTCATCGCCCGAGGTGAGTTTTGGTCTCTTTTCGACTATTTTTCTAAGTTTAACAAGTTAAGCAAACAGGCTGATAAATCGGCATCCGTATATCAGAATTGTAAGTTGTAATACATGCCTAATATCTATGAAGTGCTATGTCTATTTTTGCGTGTTGTTTCGACACCCAAGGCGAGTTTTGGTCTCTTTTTTAACTATTGTTCTAAGTTTTAACAAGTTAGGCAAACGGACTGACAACTCGGTCTCCGTATATCAGAATTAAGTCCCGTAAGTTGTAACACGTGCCTAATATCTATGAGGTGCTATGTCTATGTTTGCGTATCATTTCAACGCCCGAGGTGGGTTTTGGTCTCTTTTTTACTATTGTTCTAACTTTTAACAAGTTAGGCAAACGGGCTGATAACTCGGCCTCCGTGTATCAGAATCGAGTCCCGTAATGTGTAACGTCTGCCTAATATCTATGAGGTGTTATTTCTATGTTTGCGCATTACGCCTAAGGCAGGTTTTGGTCTCTTTTTCGACTATTGTTCTAAATTTTAACAAGTTAGGCTAATGGACTGATAACTCGGCCTCCGTATATCGGAATTGAGTCCCGTAAGTTGTAACGCGTATCTAATATCTACGAGGTGCTATGTCTATGTTTGCGTATCTATGTTAGGCGGGTTTTTGTCAAATACGTTTTTCTCAGTATATATCGAATCTAAACAATGACAAATGCAGAGTGTTGCCCAATAAGGTAGGTCAAGGAACATGGAATGGTGTGTCAAATTATGAAACTTATCGTAACCATAAGCTCACTCTAATCTGTGATTCTTCCCTTGAGGTGGAAAATTCAAGTGACTAATCCAACTCAACACTGCTGTCCTAGAAAGACGATCAGGTACTCGACGTTTCTCTATTTTTCAATTGAATTATCTACCCATCCGTCGATAACGATGTTCAATCCGCAAAAACTGTCTGGAAGTTGCAAAGAAACTCATTTTCCCCCCATGCTTCAGTTTCATAGCTTTAACTGACCCCATGCACACGGGACATGAGAAGCCTTCGTGAGTCGACCATCTACTGATCATTCCTAACGCTGGGAATTCATTTATGGTCCACAGTAAAGCTTCCCTAATGTCAAAATTCTGTTTAAGAGATACGTCATAAGTTTAAACCCCTTTATCCCATAACATCTTTAACTCATCAACTAACGGCCTGAGGTATACATTGATGTCTTTACTTGGACTCTTATTACCTAGAATCAATAAAGACATGAACATGTAGGGATCTTTCATGCACATCGAAGGTGGGAGGTTACACACAACAATAATCACCGGCCAAGTTGAGTAGGGCTTGGTGTAAGGCCCATTAAACGAATTAAATCCATCTATAGCAAGTCCAAGCCTAACATTAAGCAAATGAGGGGTGTTTTCTGTCAAAATTTTTCCACTCAAGCTCAACTGCCGGGTGCGTCAGTTGACCTTTGACTATGTCCTGTGTTGAGTTCCACCTCATATACTTGGCGATATGTGTTTATATGTGAAAGTAGTATGCATACAAGCCAATCATGTATGATGATAAAGCATATACTTTGTAAGAATTCTTATTTATTTATTAATAAAAGAATTATTTATTAAAGACATTTATTATCTACATGGTGCTGTTTTAATAATATGTGATAAACTCATAGTTTTAAGCAATGCTTTTAGATCAATCATAATGAGATCATGCTAATGAGATCTAAATTCTTAGATAGCTTAAAACTAAAATGTTCTCAATCAATGGATTACTAAAAAAGGGATTACTGAATCAGGATAGATTAATACATACGTTGCTTGCTCATTGGATGAGAATGATTGATCTCAGGATCATTTGTGTGGAGACACTAAAGCAAGTATGTAGGTGCTTATTGGAGAATAAGTTCACTAAACGTGACTCGCTAAGGAATACCTAATGGAGTTTTACTTATCTGTCAATAGGATTTTTTATAGTGATAATAGTACAAATGATCCTTAGACTTGAGATCATCATAGTGTCTTATATATAACGAATTACACTTTGACTTATTTTTTAAGACCCTTAGGGTATATCAAAGGGTATGCTTGGGTGTAATAAGTTATATATGGAGATAATGAATGATCAATAAAGAATTTACCACTTCTAGTAAAAGAAGAGAAATGTCCTATGTGATTCGATAAATGACAACCAAGGAATCCTTGGCCAAGGTGGAATGAAATTAGAAAGTAGTTTCTAATTTGCATTCATTAGGAGTTGTGAATTTAGGAATCGAAATACATATAATTAAATAAAATAAGACTTGACAGTAATTTTATGTCTTATATTTAATTGGAACATTGTATGGTGGAAAGATTGAATTGTACGGTAACTATTTACTCAAAGGTTCTTTTATGATTAATGTTGAAATCTATATTATCTGGAAAGTCGTTGATCGCTATGGATGTTTATCCCTATTGTAGAATAAATATTATTTATTTAAATAAATTAATAGTTTAATTTATTTATTTAAATAATATTAAAATTGTTCTAATTGATTTATTCACAACCGATTTAATATGGAGAACCTACAGGGTCACACCATAAAAGGAAGAATAATTATTTAAGAAGTTAATGGCATAATCGTAATAATATGTTATGTATATTTAATTTAATCTATAGTGATAGAATAAATTAAATAGCTTAATATTTATTATTTAATATTTTGAAAATATTAAATATAAATTAATAAGAGGATTCTTATTAATATTATTACAATTATTATTTTTAATTTCTAAAAGAGTTTAGGAATTAATTTAATATAAGTACTCTCATTTATTCCTAATAAGATTAGGAGGCAAAATTTGTTAAAGGGGTGTAATTAATTATCCCTAATAAGATTAGGGAGCCCAATTAATTAAAAGAGTTTAATTAAATAAATAATACCTTATTTTAATTAAAATGGGTTACTTGATATCTTTATAAAATGAGTCTTATATCAGATATCAGATATACGTGATTCCAATAGTTGGAGAGTACGCCCCATTTTTCTATAGAGATAGGAAAAACTAGGGTTTGAGCAAATATACCCTTATTCTTGAAAATTCTTTTTCCTTGGTGGATCACCTGTAGAGGCCATACACTTGGGTGGCTAACATTGATCAAAGGAAGGAATCTATCCGGAGATTCAAGGAGATCGCGAAGAAGTAAGAGTTGAACTCGTACCTGTGGAAGCTCATATCTACAAGGGTATGATTCCATAATTTCTTGTTCTTTGTTTTAATTAATAATATGCATAAAGTATGATTCGGGTAATTGGTTTGTGCAAATTTTAAAATTTGATTTTATTTTTCTTCCGCTAATTTTGCAATTTGATTGCTACTTTGATCAACACAAAACCTAACAACATGAGCAACCGCTGAAGCCTCGGTGCAATGGAAAAGTGACGTAAGATCTTTCTCGGCACTTCTTTTCCCTTTTTCTTGCATTGTTCACTGTATCTACTTGTATCACAGATATCATATGACCTCTTATCTTTATTGACATCACCGTAATACAACATACAGTCATTCTCATAAGCATCAATCTTCTCATACCTTAGATTGAGCCTTTTGACCATTTTCTTCACATCATAGTACGACTCCGGTAACTTATTGCATGCCGGTAAAAACTCCTTCACAATTTTTAGCAGTTTATTAAAACCTCTCTCGCTACAATCATGCTCGCTCTTGAAGTGTAAAAGCTTAGTCACTGCAAATAAGACGGTGTTTTTTTCGTCCCCATCATACAGTGGCGTCGTTGATTTATGCAATAACTCATAGAAACCCTAAGCCCCGTTATTCGGTTCTTGCTCGATGCTACCGTCATCCCTGTCTGTATTCCACTAGAAGAATAAACCAGTAACTTCGACTATCAAGTTAGTACACTCAAAGGTTTCGTCACCTCTGGATTTCGGTTCTGATTCATGTTCATCCAATCAAGTTTCCCCATGATTGATCCATGTCGTGTAACCCAGCTTGAACCCATACGCAAATAGGTCGCACCTGACATCACTTCTTTCCTTCCACACTTCATTCACACACCTCTTACAAGGACATCTGATCTCATCGCCGCTAACTTGCTTAAACGCGAAATTGAGAAACGATTCAACCCCACCACAGTAATCAGAGCTAAGTCCACTCTTATCAGTGGCTATCCTATGTTCCATCCAACTTCGATCAACAGACATCTTGGACAACGATCTGCTATATATATGAAAAGATAGACAAACACAATCAAGTCTCCAAGTTAATGTATATGCAAGCTTATGAGTTTCCTAAGTTCATCTCCCACTCAAAAGGGTCAGGCTTCTATCCCATTCCCGGATGTGTCAGCTCACTAATGACAACAACTTGAACACATCTTTAAATTTTTCAGAAATTTTGGCAGCATCTCCCCATGGTCTTCAAGTACATGAAATAGACTAACAAATCATAGTCTAAATATGCACCTGAAGAACATCTAGAGATATATACTGATCAAAAATTCTCAAAATATAAAAACGTGCTCAAGTCGTTAACACCAACCTAAGTGAGATCGAAACATACAGGAACAGTCCCAAAATGGGGACTATTTGAGATTCACTCATACTAAGTGAATCATAAATGGGTTTCTAAGCTTCCTAAACTACACGAAAATATGGACATATGAAATTGGACTCTTTTTGTAATGTTACTAGAGAATTTATCATATTACCAATGCCAAAAAAATTTTATAATGCTACTAGAGATTTTATAATGACCGAAACACAGTTAAAAGTACCTAATTAAAAATAGTACCATCGCAAAAAGAGACTACATATAGGCACTTGAAATTTAAAAATCAATAGAACAATCTACTGTAGAATAGACTTCTTCTGCAAGATAAACAATGACACATACATGTCTTATAGAATAGGACATAATAAAACATGAAAATGTCAATTCTTCCTGGATATTTGTTAATTTCTTTCCATCCAATTACCTACCTACACTCTTTTCTCTATATGTTCATACACATACGGATCATCTATCTATCTTACTATATATAGTTGGATTAAATTTGGCTTCTTCTTCCTTACAATTTAGAAAGGTGTGTATCTTATTTTTCTTTCAAAACTAATTAATGATCCATGATACTACACAGAACTTCAGGATTAAAGTACTTATCATTATTTATATGAAAAGAAAATTTAAATCAAAAGACAACTACAAACCTTTAACTTTATTTTTAAGAAGAAGTGTAGTCTACAATTCTCAGACAACCTAGAACCATTTCAGCTTAGTAAAGCATTATCGAAGTCTTATCAAACCAGTTACAATTGGATTAATACTCAGGCGTATGTTTGTTTTTTTATATTGAGAAATGAATCAATTAGCACCTCAAAGGAAATAAACATGACCAAGAAGCAAAAATTGCTACAATTAACTAATGCCAAAAGCAAGTATATAATTTAAAGGGTAATATATATTTTAATTGATATGAGAAGTTTATATAGAATCTAATCCAACAAAAGAATGCATTATACAATATTTTCTATTCTAAAATAGTTGTATCGATTGAATTTCAAACCCCACAAGCTAGCAAACCTAATGGTGATCAACCTATTTTTACCCAAAATAGAAAAGAAGAACACATACAAGACTTGTATGCGACCCACCTTGTCTTATTCAAATTAAGGGTGTCAAATTATAAGGTACTAGATTCTAATTAAGTATGTCATTCATCCAAAGTACTACAAATTTTCTACCTTAACAAAAGATATATTAAAACTGAATCGACAAAAAAGAGCCCAATAGTTATGGAGAATTTTCTAACGTTCAAGAGAAGCTTTGAGAGGCTCAACAAAATCAGGAAACTCTAACTCTTCAAGGGCTCTAAAAAATCTTCAGAAATAATTATCTGACTCTTAGACTCCTTAAGCCGACCCTGATTTTGTTTACACAAAAGGTGATATCGTGCCATCAAATATCACAAAATTATAGAAGTAGACTAATTCAAACTTCATTATTCCCTTTTCTTAAAACCAAAATAGATATTAAGACAACCCAGAAACCATTCACATAAGAAATAATGATGTAGTCATAGCTACCAAATGAGTTATCACCATCAGTAATAATCAAAGCGAGTACATATGGCTCTTTCTTCCATTCAAAAGTGAATAAATTAGCACACCTGTAAGACCCCAACTTTTATGAATAAAGATAAATTTTTCTCGAAATATATTTTTGAATATTATGGTGTGGATTTGATATACTGTTATAGTTGTGGGTAATATTTACAAATTTTGCAAAGTAAGCAAGTTTTTATAAAATATTCGATTGGTCGGGGAATATTCATTTTAACATAGAATATTCGTACAAAGACACAATCATTGGTGGACCCCACAACAGAAGTATTGTCGTAGTTAGAAAACAATAGAAATATCTTTTTATAAAAATAACGGCAAAAGTTTTACCGTTAAACTGTTGAAATACCCGGTGGTAAAAATACATTAATACGTGTGGTTACATAGTAGCACACGGTATTGATTATTGATGCTTACGTGAGAAGTCACTCAGTTATACTCAATTATTACTACAGTAATTGATGCATAATATCTTTCATATTATTGATTCAATTATTGTCACAATATCATTTGCATAATATTTTATATTATTAAATCAATAAATGAGATGAAAAAGTTATTCATATTATTATTTATATTATTGACGATGTCTAGAAAGTTCTATCGAGGAAAGGGGTTTGGTTACCTAATTACGCGCCAATAGGAAGAAATTCTTATCGGAAAGCCCCCTCTTTCTTGGGAATGATCTGGTTGTTAAATATTGTAAGTTATAATATTAATGATGAATAAGTTCTTATTGATTAAAGATGTTTATTCATTTAGTTTTCTTTAATTCTTACGTGACCCAATTACCCTCAGAGGAGGTATTTCTGTGATTGGCTGGTTTTATTGACCAAATGGGCAATTAATCAGATAAATGAGCAATTAATTGTTATTGGTTCACATGCAAATTACTATTGGTTCACATGTATGGAACTATTGATTCACATGCATGTACTATTCGGGGAAGTGGTGCAAGATTGATAATACTTGAAGGACTAAATTAAAAATAAAGGTATAGATGAAGGTACTATACTTTAATAATTTGAGCCCCTAATCGTGTAATTATTGAAACTATATTTTCCTATAAATAGAAGCTCATTCTTCTTTCATTCTCACCAATTCACTAAGACTCACAAGAGCATCTATTGAGAGAGAAGCTATAGAGAGGAAGAAGAAGAGTATTCTGCTACTTCATTATTCCAGTATCTAGTTTTCTTCTAAGGTAAGGGATATTATTTTGTTCAGTATTCGTATGAAATAATATTTTCTTCCATACTCTATAGTATATAAGTATTATTATTTCATTTCGTATTCCTAATTCTACACTCATTTTGTTAAAGTATTACTTCTATACTCCGTGAAGTTAGTAGAATATTCTTGAAATTTGCGCTTCATCTAGTATTGTTTCATAAGGATATATTTTTGAACATTCTTGTTAAGTTTTAAGCCTTTTATGTCAGAGTACTATTCACGAGGTACTATTCATAAAGTACTATTCATGGGGTACTATTCACGAAGTACTATTCACGAAGTACTATTCATAAAGTACTATTTCTGAAGTATTATTCATGAAGTACTATTCATGGGGTACTATTCACTCGGGTACTATTCACCCAGGGTACTATTTATAACAAAAATTGATTTCTTTTCTGTCCAAATCATTTTTTATATAATATTATTCTTGAATTTTACTCCATAAATCAGTATCATGTTGACAATTTGTACATTATTAATTCTAGATAAATTAAATTATAAATCTTTAAAAATGTATCAGGAAGGCAATAATCCTCAAGCAAATAACAACACTGACCAAATTATGAACGATGACATGTTCAGAGGCTTTATGCAATTCATGCAACATCAGATGAGAGAGAATCATGTTCAAAATGTAGGTGGAAACACTGGAAACTCTCGGATGGTCACCGCTAAGCAGTTCAAGGAGCTGGGACCACCGGAGTTTTTGGGAAAGCCAGAACCACTCAAGGCAGAGACGTGGATAAAGCAGATCACCAAGATATTTGATGTCTTGGGATACTCCGAGGAACAAAAGGTTCCCTTTGCCACCTTCATGTTGAGAGGAGAGGCAGATTACTGGTGGAAATTAGTAAAACGTACTGAGCCTACCGCACTAAAGATGTCTTAGGATAAGTTCCAAGAACTGTTCAACGACAAGTACTTTCCCAAAAGTATTCATCACATGAAGGAGGTAGAGTTCATTAAGTTGGAGCAAAAAAATTTGACCGTGTCGCAGTACGAGGCTAAGTTTGCGGAGTTATCCCAGTTTGTATCTCATTTGGTAGATAATGAGGAGCGTATGACGCGAATGTTTCTAAGAGGTTTGAAACCTGAGATACATCAATACCTCATTTCTCACAAACTTTACTTGTATTTAAATGTTGTGAATATGGCTCAGATATTGGAGCGCGATAATGAGTCAACCCAACCAAGAGAGAGCAGCCGAAAAAATGATAATACCAGTGGTAACAGTCATCGAAGCGGTGACAACAAATGTGGAGGGAATCAATATGCCAGAAATGGTAAACATTTCGGTGGTAATTATGGCCAAGACAATAGAAGTGGAAATTTCAATAAGAGAAGGTTCAATAATGATGAAAAGACAGCAGCACCAGCACCCGTTTTCAAGGAAGGAGAATGACCATCGATCGTATGCTTTAAATGCGGAGGGGAGGGACACATCAGTCCAAGCTATACGATGCAGTCCAAAACATATTATAATTGCGGAAGAGAAGGTCACCTAGCCCAATTTTATCGTGTAGTGAAGACAAGTCCAGCTGGAATGGAGGCACCAAAGGTCATCCTAGAGAAGTTAAAGCCGGTAGTTCAAGGGAGAGCATTTGTCGTAACCTCCTAAAAAGCGAAGAAACCGAACGAGGTCATCACGGGTAAGCTAATCATAAACTCTTGCGAAGTTTATACCTTATTTGATATCGGTTCTACCCATTCTTTTATTTCTCCTACTTGCGCTCAACATTTAAATTTAACTCCAGAGAAATTAGACTTTGACTTATCTGTTGAAACTCCATTGGGAGAAACCTTCATTACATCCACTGTTTATAAGTCTTATTTGATTCAAATCGGCAATCGCACGTTACCTGTCGATCTTATCTCTTTAAAAATACTTACATTTGATGTGATTTTAGGGATTGATTGGTAAACTATTCATCATGCTAAAATTAATTATTTTCGTAAGGTTATTAGCTTTTATATTCCTAACCAACCTATTATGTGAATTCAAGTAACCAAACCACTAAAGTCAATCACTGTCATATCAAGCCATAAAACTATTCGTTTATTAAAAAATGGATGTCAAAATTTCTTAGCCCATGTCACAGATTTAAACAAAAATACGTCAAATTTGAATGATATTTCTATTGTAAATAAATTTCCTGACGTATTCCTTGAAGAACTTCCTAGCCTACCCCCAGAGCGTGAAATCGAATTTTGTATCGACCTTGAACCCGATACAAAACTCATTTCTAAACCCCCATATCGAATGGCTCCTATTGAACTTCAGGAGTTAAAAACCCAACTGCAGGAATTGTTAGACATCGGTTTCATTCGTCCTAGTACGTCTCCTTGGGGTGCTCATGTTCTATTCGTCAAGAAGAAAGATGGAAGTATGCGACTTTGTATTAACTATCTGGAGTTGAATCATGTCACCATCAAAAATAGGTATTCGTTACCTCGCATTGATGACATGTTTGACCAGTTGCAAGGAGCTAAATTCTTTTCAAAGATCGATCTTCGTTCTGGATATCATCAGTTAAAGATTAAAACAGATGACATTCCAAAGACTGCTTTCAAAACTCGGTATGGGCATTACGAATTCCTAGTCGTGTCTTTTGGATTAACTAATGCTCCTGTTACCTTCATGGATATGATGAACCGAGTATTCAAGGAATATTTGGATCATTTCGTAGTTGTATTTATTGATGACATCCTCATATACTCCAAAAGTCGTGAAGATCATGAGCATCACTTGAGGCTGATACTCCAAAAGCTTTGTGAAAACAAGTTATATGCCAAGTTAAAGAAATGCGATTTCTGACTTGAGGAAGTAGCATTCCTTGGGCACGTGATATCAAATCACAGAATATATGTTAACCCAACAAAGATTAAAGAAATACAAAGCTGGGAGAAACCTAAGTCAGTAACCGAAGTACGTAGCTTTCTCAGCTTAGCTGGTTATTATCGGAGATTCGTGGAAGAATTTTCTCGAATCGCTACTCCATTAACTCAGCTGACTCAAAAAGATACAAAATTCAGTTGGAGCGAAGAATGTGAGAAGAGTTTTTAAGAACTCAAGAGGAGACTCATTTCAGAACATGTTCTGACAATACCATCTGGCTCGGAGGGATTTGTCATATACAACGATGCTTCAGGCAAAGGTTTAGGATGTGTTCTCATCCAATATGGGAAAGTCATAGCCTATGCCTCACGATAACTCAAAGAATATGAGAGGAATTATGCTACTCATGATCTAGAGTTGACAACTATCGTTTTTGCGGTTAAAATATGGAGGCATTACCTGTATGGGGAGAAAGTGGAGATATATACTGATCATACAAGCCTCAAATATTTCTTCACCCAAAAAGAACTCAACATGCGGCAACAACGTTGGCTTGAGCTGTTGAAAGATTACGATCATACTATTTAATACCATCCGAAAAAGTTTAACGTAGTAGTCGGCGCGCATTGAGTAGTAAGATCATATGCAGTAGTGAAGTGCGATATTGTTAACGCAAAGGCCCATTTTGTGTGACTTACAAAGGATGGAGATAGAGTTAAAGCATCCAGGGACTCACGTGATGATGGAAAATATACGAGTAGAACCGACTTTAATCGATAAAGTTAAAGCTGCTCAAGCTACAGACCTGGAGCTGCTCAACTCCAGACTTTTTATTCCTAACGACTCTGACTTGAAGTATAAAATCATGATGGAGGCGCACAAGACATCGTTTGCAATCCATCCTGGGAGTACCAAAATGTATTGTGATCTTCGACATACATTTTGGTGGAGCAATATAAAGAGAGAGATAGCGGAGTTTATCTTAAGGTGTTTAACTTGTTAACGAGTTAAGGTGGAGCATCAAGTGTCAGAAGGACCATTGTAACCACTTAAAATTCCAGAATGGAAGTGGGAACACATTATCATGGATTTCATTATTGCTCTTCCCAAGGTTTCACACTGCAGAAATGTAATTTGGGTCATTGTTGATAGATTGACCAAGTCTACTCATTTCTTACCTATACGAGAAACTTATTCAGTTGAACGTCTTGTTCGTATGTACATAAATGAGATTGTAAGACTACATGGTATACCAGTATCCATAGTTTCTGATTGAGACCCAAGATTCACTTCACGATTTTGGGTTAGTTTGTAAAATGCTATGGGCATGAATTTACGATTCAGTTTGGCATACCATCCTCAAATGGACGGGCAGTCGGAGAGGACTATTTAAACTCTTGAAGATCTATTAAGACTCTGTGTCCTTAACTTCAAAGGAAGTTGGGACAAGTTCTTGCTATTGGTGGAATTCTCCTACAATAACAGTTATCAAGCAAGTATTGGCATGGCTCCATTTGAGGCATTGTATGGACGCAAGTGTCATTCTCCAGTATGCTGGGATGAGGTGGGTAAAGAAATGTTGTTGGGACCAGAATTGGTACGCATGACTAAGGAAAATATTCAAATGATCCGACAATATATAAAGACCTCACAAGATCGAAAAAAGAGTTATGATGATCTTCATCGAAAGAACGTGGAATTCAATGTTGGAGAGAATGTGTTGTTACGTGTGGCTCCATGGAAAGGAGTTATGAAATTTAGAAAGAGAGGAAAGCTCAATCCTCGATTCATTGGGCCATTTGAAATCCTCGATCAAGTAGGAATTGTGGCCTATAGACTCGTTTTATCGCCAAGTATGTTGTTGGTCGAAAAACTGATCACTAAACACGAGCAAGTATACGTGGTCTAACAAGTAATACAGTGATAAGGAAAGTGTCGAACCCACGAGGAACTATCACTAATATTTAACAAGTACCGACTTTGTATCGCTAAAGTCTTATTCGAATAGTAATAAATGAAAGTGTGATTAATCTAAGCATACTAATTATCAAAGCAAGTAAATGGATAACGAATGGTAATCGAAGGATTTACAAGCTAAGGTTACAACTTCACCCCACTCAGGCATTCTATCGAACACCTGGCGTGCTATGTTTCATCGAACTACCTACCCTTCTCTCTTTGGTCTTAATGGTCACAAAAATTTATTGACTGAGAACACACAAGTGCTCATACACCTCTGCCGAGGTATGAACAAACATATCTTTTCCAGATCCACCCAATCATCCCTCGGCACAAAGAATCGTTTGCCACTGGAATTATCCACTAACTCTCCTTTTTCATCAAATTGAAAGCGTTCTTCATGATCTAGTGGGCCCTCCAAGGTTTCCACAGTCAGGAGCGTGGTTTCTGATTGTAGATTAGTATTGACTATACAACCAATGTTTATCCTTTTGTCTCCAACTTCAGACTCCACCGGTTGGCTAGTTTGCACTATGACGTCTCCCTTAATAACTGTGCGAGACTCATCACATTTTCCTTGCGTATCCACCGTGCAATGCTCTACTGCTTCATCGTCGAGATCAATTATAACTGGTATATTTCCTTGCAGTAGATTGGTGATGGCATTGATGAGTTTCCCCAACTGATTTTGAAGGCTGTGCAATACGGCTTCTTGGCTTGCCATCCAAACCTCATTTCTCTCAATAAAGTTGGTGAGAAGATCTCCAAGCCTGTTCTCTTCTTCTGGTGTTGAGTACTCAGACAAGCTCTCATTGGGTCAAGACGTCACCTCATATCGCGGCAGAGACTGATATTCAACTTGATAGGCATAATTTGGATCATGATATTGCTCTTGACTGTAGTTCCAAGAGTTTGGATAACCTTGATAGTTTGGATGATATGAGATCGGTTCAATGTCAGCTCATTCCTGACAGTAGGCATTCTGAGTGGACTGACACTCAAGGTTGTCAGAAAACCTCAAGACACTCGTAATTTGAAATTGTAATTGCTCGAGTCCTTCTTCCGAGCTTGGTTGTGTCGTCCTATCATAAGGCCATTGATAACAATGATAGTCCATTACCTGTAAACTTAAAAACAAAAAGGAAGATCAAACAAATAGAAGAAATCTATATATACGTTCAAATTAAGACTAAATTGATTGAAATCAATATTGGACAATATTTGAATAATAATTCCCCGGTAACGGCGCCAAAAACTTGTTGGTTTGAAAATCGATCACTAAATACGCGCAAGTATACGCGGTCTAACAAGTAATACAGTGATAAGGAAAGTGTCGAACCCACGAGGAACTACCACTAATATTTACCAAGTACCGACTTTATATCGCTAAAGTCTTATTCGAACAATAATAAATAAAAGTGTGGTTAATCTAAGCATACTTATTATCAAAGCAAGTAAATGGATAACGAATGGTAATCGAAGGAATTACAAGCTAAGGTTACAACTTTACCCCACTCAGGCATTCTGTCAAACAACAGGCATACTATGTTTCATCAAACTACCTACCCTTCTCTCTCTGGTCTTAATGGTCACGGCAATTTATCGACCGAGAACACACAAGTTGTGAGACCCCAGATTTTATGAATAAAGATTTAAGTATCTCAAAGTATTATTTTTTTAAATATTATGGTGTGGATTTGATATAATGATATAGTTGTGGGTAGTATTTATAAATTTTACAAAGTATGCAAGTTGTTATATAATATTCGTTTGGTCGGGGAATATCCGTATGACGGCACAATCATTGTCGTAGTAAGAAAACGACATAATTATCATTTTATAAAATAACGGTAGAAGTGTTACCGTTAAAACTGTTGAACTACCCGGTAGTAAAAGTACAGTAATACGCATGGTTGCATAGTATCACATGGTATTGATTATTGATGCTTACGTGAGAAGTCACTCAGTTATACTCAATTATTGATATAGTAATTACTGCATCATATCTCTCATATTATTGATTCAATTATTGTCACAGTATCATCTGCATTATATGATATATTATTAAATCAATAATTGAGACGACAAAGTTATTCATATTATTAAATTGCAATATTTACAATGTCTAGAAGTTCTGTCAAGGAGAGGTTTGGTCACCTAATTGCGCGCCAATAAGGAGAAATCCTTATGGAAAGCCCCCTCTTTCCTGGGAACGACCTGGTTGTTAAATATTGTGAGTTGTGATATTAATTATGAATAAGTTTGTGTTGATTAAAGATGAAATTGATAGTTCCATTATGTTAGGATTATTGGTTTTAGTTGAAATCGATATATATTCCGATGATAATTGATGTCTGGGGGTTATATTGATAAAACTGGTAATTTATCGGATAAATGAGCAATTAATTGCTACTAATTAACATGCTTATATAACTATTTGTTCACATGTGTGTACTATTGAGTCACATTCACTTACTATTAGGGGAGTTGGTGCAAGATTGATAATACTTGCATGACTAAGTTAAAAATGGAGGTACTATATTGTAATTCATATTTTTCACATGATTATAACTATTGGTTCACATGATTGAACTATTGAATCACATTATTTACTATTAGGGGGAGGTGGTGCAAGTTTAATAATACTTGCAGGACTAAATTAAAAATGAAGGAAAAGAGGAAGGTATTAGACTGTAATATTTCAAGCCCCAAAATGTGCAATTATCGAAACTATATTTTTCTATAAATAGAAGCTCATTCTTCCTTCATTTCTCACCAATTCACAAAAGCTATAGAGCAATTATTAGAGAGAATTAGAGAGAAAGAAGAAGAAGTCGCTACTTTTCTATTCCAAAGATCCAAATTTTATTCTAAGGTAAGGGGTATTATTTCTTTTGTATTCATGAAGAGAGCTATTGTTATTCCATTTCCTATTATTCTGATGGATTAATCTGTATATGCGAAGTATCACATACATGGTGAAATTCTTCTGTTATTTCATTCTTTATTATTATGTTGGAATAACCTGTATATGCAAAGTACCGCATACATGGTGAAATTTTTCTATTATTCTGTTTTTTATTATTTTGTCGTAATATCATGTATTATGCGCTAATGTGGACACTGGTTCCATTATTTATTATTCTCGTGGAATATCACGTCTCATGCGTTTATGCATGACCGATTCCATTATTTATTATTTCATTGGGAATAAATATGCATGTAGCCTATTATACGACGCGCTGGTGAATCCTTCGTTATTCCATTCTTTATTATTCGTTGAATAACTCATCTATGTGGATTACCACATGCATGGTGAATGACCTTTCAGATTCATTCTTTATTAAATTGTGGAAATGATGCATTTGACGTGGATTACTGCATAAGCGGATGAAAATCCATTTGCGCTTTCAGTATATTCTATTATACTCATATGAGATATCATTTCTTTTGTACTCGTCATGAAATATCATTTTATTTGGTATTTTCTGTTACGAGTTACTATTCACGGGTTACTATTCACCCGATTACTATTCACTCTAGTATTATTCACTCGGGTATTCGGGGCACTTTTCATGCCGGAATACTATTCACGAGTTACTATTCATGGGTTACTATTCACCCAAATTACTATTCACCCAAATATTATTCACTCGGGTATTTGGAGTACTTTTCATGTTCGGGTACTATTCACGAGGTACTATTCCCGAAGTACTATTCACGGGGTACTATTCATGATGAAAAATTGATTCTTTTCTGTCCAAATTATTTTTCGTGCATGAATATTATTCTTGAATTTTACTCCACAAAGAAGTATCATGTTGACAATTTGGATGTTATTGAATTATTATGTAATTGTCATCATCCTCATGTTTATATTATGTTGAAAGTCATCTTTGGCTTACGGCATAGATGGACTTGCTATGATTATGACGTGGATTATTCTAAGATAATCATGACCGTAATGTGACGAATGATGTGGTAAAAGTCCTCGGTAGCTTGTAAAGTGCATTGATGGACGCTTTTTGGTATGATTATGACCGTGGATTATTCTAAGATAGTCATGACCATTGATGATTTAATGAATATCCTTGGTCGAAAAGTGTGGATGATTCGATGATGTGGTTTATTTATTAAGTTGAGTCTCAGCGATAAAAATTGATGAAAACATTTTTAAATCATAGAAGATAGTAGATTTTATGCTCTACTTGACTCTTCTAATGGATTGCTTATTCCACTGCAGTTAAACTTGATGTCTATTATATTTTATCAGTTTAACATTGTTGAAGACTAATGATAATTTATTTCGCATTATCTTAGTCATAATATTTCTTCGGGCTAGTTGAGCTCACCCTTTTCCTTCACCGTTTTCTTCGTGAAATGAGAATATATTTGGGACAAGTCGGGGAACGGAGTGACGGTCCAGATGATAGCATTAGTAGTCCTCACTATTTTGTTAAATAGCGTGACAATAAATATAATGAGGACTCCATTGAGTGTGGATATTGTCTAGATGACAATATTCTTAATATATCTCTCAGTTTATGTTTTGTCGTATTTTACACGACAGTTGTATTATTAAGTTGTATTTGTATTTTTGTACCATGTATTTGGCGACTCAAGATGGGTGATGTATACATATTTTGGGGGTGTCATAATTGGTATCAAAGCTTAGGGATATTATCCCTGGCTTATATGTGAGACAAGAACTAGGAGGGGAGAGATGGGGAATTCCTTCGCTAGTATGACCTACCTAAGTTTATTTGATATTTAATTGGTTGGTCAGAGTATAGGGATTATATGTGACATGTCAATTAACCCTTGTTTTGTGGCAGTATTTGAAAATGACATCCGAGAATGTTGAGAATAGCAATGGAGCACAGGAGACCGTTGAGTCTCCACAGATCAATAATCAGGATAATGTGCATCAGGAAGGCGACAATCCTCATGCAAACAACAACACTGAACAAATGATGAACGATGAAATGTTCAGAGATTTTATGCAATTCATGCAACATCAGGCGATAGCAGCTCCTGTCCAAAATACAGGTGGAAAAACTAGCAACTCTCGGACGGTCACTGCTAAACAGTTCAAGGAGCTGGGACCACCGGAGTTTTTTGGAGAGACAAAACCACTTAAGGCGGAGACGTGGATAAAGCAGATCTGCAAGATATTTGATGTCTTGGGATGCTCCGAGGAGCAAAAAGTTCCCTTTTACACCTTCATGTTGCGGCAGAGGCAGACATTGGTGGGAATCAGAAAGCGTACTCAACCGCCGTGACCGAAGATGACTTGGGAGAAGTTCCAAGAACTGTTCAATGACAAGTACTTTCCCGAAAGTATTCGTCACATGAAAGAGGTAGAGTTCATCAAGCTGGAGCAAAACAACATGACCGTGTCGCAGTACGAAGCCAAGTTTGCCGAGCTGTCCCGGTTTGCGTCCCACTTAGTTGATAATGAGGAGAGAATGACGCGAATGTTTCTAAGAGGTTTGAAACCCGAGATACGTCAATACCTCATTTCTCACAAACTTTGTTTGTATTCAGATGTTGTTAATAGGGCTCAGTTATTGGAGCGCGATAATGAGTCAGCACAACCAAAAGGCAACGACCAACAACACGATAATAATCATACCGGTGGCAACGGTCATCGGAACAATGATAACCATTGTGGGGAAAATTATCATGCCAAGAATGGTAACCACTTCGTTGGTAATCATGGCCAAGATAATAGAAGTGGAAATTTCAAGAAGATAAGGTTCAATAATGATGGAAAGACAGCAGCACCAGCACCTGTTTCAAAGGAAGGAGAACGATCGCCGATCGTATGTTTTAAATGTGGAGGGGAGGGACATATCAGTCCAAACTGCGTGATGCAGTCCAAAGCATGTTACAATTATGGAAAAGAAGGTCACCTAGCTTAATTTTGTCGTGCACCAAAGTCAAGTCCAGCTGGGACGGTGGCACCAAAGGTGGATACGGACAAAACAAAGTCGGTAGTTTCAGGAAGAGCGTTTTTTTGTGACTTCTCAAAAAGCGAGTGACCCGAATGAAGTTAGCACGGGTTAGTTAATTATAAATTCTTGTGAAGTCTATACCTTATTAGATACCGGTTCTGCCCATTATTTTATCTCTTTTGCTTGCGTTCAACATTTAAATTTGACTCCGGAGAAGTTAGACTTTGACTTATTGGTTGAAACTCCGTTAGGAGAAACCTTCATTACATGTGATATCCAAGTCTTGGATGAGAGTCACAGTTTTGAATGATATTTCTATCGTTAATAAATTTCCTGACGTATTCTTGAAGAGTTCTTAGCCTACCTCTAGAGCGTGAAATTGAATTTTGTATTGACCCTAGTACAAAACCCATTTCTAAAATCCTCAAATATTTTTCTTCACCCAAAATGAACGTAACGTGCTAGGGACCCACGTGAAGATAACGAATAACTTACAAATGATGAAGATAGAGTAAAGACTCTAGGGACCCACGTGAAGATAACGAATATACGAGTAGAATAGACTTTAATCGATAAAGTTAAAGCTGCTCAAGCTACAGACCCGGAGCTAATGAATATGAAGAAGAAGGTTCAAGAGGGCGTTATTCTAGAAATAAGAATCAATGAAGAGAGGAAATCTCAACTCTCGATTTTATTGGCCCATTTGAAATCCTTGATCGAGTAGGAACTGTGGCCTATAGACTCGTTTTACCGCCAAGTATGTCACGTGTTCATAACATTTTTCACGTATCGATATTATGATGACCCGAACCACGTTATTAAATTAGAACTAGACGAGATAGCAGAAGATTTAACGTATGCGGAGATACGTGTTAAAATCTTGGATAAGAATGATAGTATTCAACACTCAAAAGTTATACCTCAAGAGTTAGAATCTGAAATGAAGTCAAGGTATCCTCATCTCTTCTAAGATACTGTGCGACGCACGTAAATTCGAGGGCTTAAATTTCATAAGGAGGGGAGATTGTGAGACCCCAGATTTTATGAATAAAGATTTAAGTATCTCGAAGTATTTTTTTTTTGAATATTATGGTGTGGATTTAATATAATGATATAGTTGTGGGTAGTATTTATAAAGTATGTAAGTTGTTATATAATATTCGTTTGGTCAGGGAATATCCGTATGACGGCACAATCATTGTCGTAGTAAGAAAACGACATAATTATCATTTTATAAAATAACGGCGAAAGTGTTACCGTTAAAACTGTTGAACTACCCGGTAGTAAAAGTACAGTAATACGCGTGGTTGCATAGTATCACACGGTATTGATTATTGATGCTTACGTGAGAATTCACTCAGTTATACTCAATTATTGCTATAGTAATTGTTGCATCATATCTCTCATATTATTGATTCGATTATTGTCACAGTATCATCTGCATTATATGATATATTATTAAATCAATAATTGAGACGACAAAGTTATTCATATTATTAAATTGCAATATTTACAATGTCTAGAAGTTCATCAAGGAGAGGTTTGGTCACCTAATCATGGCGCCAATAAGGAGAAATCCTTATCGAAAGCCCCTCTTTCTCGGGAACGACACCGGTTGTTAAATATTGTGAGTTGTTATATTAATTATGAATAAGTTTGTGTTGATTAAAGATGAAATTGATAGTTCCATTATGTTAGGATTATTGGTTTTAGTTGAAATCGATATATATTCCGATGATAATTGATGTCTGGGGGTTATATTGATAAAACTGGTAATTTATCGGATAAATGAGCAATTAATTGCTACTAATTAACATGCTTATATAACTATTTGTTCACATGTGTGTACTATTGAGTCACATTCACTTACTATTAGGGGAGTTGGTGCAAGATTGATAATACTTGCATGACTAAGTTAAAAATGGAGGTACTATATTGTAATTCATATTTTTCACATGATTATAACTATTGGTTCACATGATTGAACTATTGAATCACATTATTTACTATTAGGGGGAGGTGGTGCAAGTTTGATAATACTTGCAGGACTAAATTAAAAATGAAGGAAAAGAGGAAGGTATTAGACTGTAATATTTTGAGCCCCAAAACATGCAATTATCGAAACTATATTTTTCTATAAATAGAAGCTCATTCTTCCTTCATTTCTCACCAATTCACAAAAGCTATAGAGCAATTATTATAGAGAGAAAGAAGAAAAGAAGTCTGCTACATTTTTATTCCAGTATCCAGCTTTATTCTAAGGTAAGGGGTATTATTTCTTTCGTATCCATGAAGAGAGCTATTGTTATTCCATTCCTTATTATTCTGTTGGAATAACCTGTATATGCGAAGTACCGCATACATGGTGAAATTTTTCTGTTATTCCATTCTTTATTATTATGTTGGAATAACCTGTATATGCAAAGTACCGCATATATGGTGAAATTCTTTTATTATTCCGTTCTTTATTATTCTGTCGGAATATCCTATCTGTGCATTTACGCCAGACCTGGTTCCATTATTTATTATTCGCCGTAATATCCATCTATACGTTACGTTGGACTGGTTTCATTATTTATTATTCGTCTTAATATCCCATCTGTGCATTTACGCATGACCTGGTTCCATTATTTATTATTATTCATTGGGAATAACTTTTTGTGATTGTAGTCTATCACACGCATGGTGAATCCTTCGTTATTCCATTCTTTATTATTTCATTGAATAACTTTGCCTATGTGGATTACCACATGCATGGTGAATGACCTTTCATATTAATTCTTTATTAAATTGTGGAAATGATCTGTTTACGTGGATTACCGCATGGCGGATGAAAATCCATTTGCAGTTTCGTATATTCTATTATACTCATATGAGATATCATTTTTTTTGTACTCGTCATGAAATATCATTTTATTTGGTATTTTCTGTTACGAGTTAAAATTCACGGGTTACTATTCACCCGATTACTATTCACTCTAGTATTATTCACTCAGATATTCGGGGCACTTTTCATGTCAGAATACTATTCACGAGTTACTATTCATGGGTTACTATTCACCCAAATTACTATTCACCCGAATATTATTCACTCGGGTATTTGGAGTACTTTTCATATCCGGGTACTATTCACGAGGTACTATTCCTGAAGTACTATTCACGGGGTACTATTCACGACAAAAAATTGATTCTTTTCTGTCCAAATTATTTTTCGTGCATGAATATTATTCTTGAATTTTACTCCACAAAGAACTATCGTGTTGACAATTTGGACGTTATTGAGTTCAGGATAAATTAACTGATAAATCTTTAAATTTAATTCTTGAACTTGTTTTATTGAATTATTATGTAATTGTCATCATCCTCGTGTTTATATTATGTTGAAAGTCATCTTTGGCTTACGTGCATATATGGACTTGGTATGATTATGACCAGGGATTATTCGGTATAATCATGACCGTAATGTGACGAATGATGTGGTAAAAGTCCTCAGTGGCCTGTAGTGCATTGATGGACAGTTTTTGGTATGATTATGACCAGGTATTATTCGGTATAGTCATGACCATTGATGATTTAATGAATATCCTTGGTCGTAGTGCAGGGATGATTCGATGATGTGGTTTATTTATTAAGTTGAGTCTCAGTGATAAAAATTGATGAAAATATTTTTAAATCATAGAAGATAGTAGATTTTATGCTCTACTTGACTCTTCTAATGGATTGCTTATTCCGCTGCAGTTAAACTTGATGTCTATTGTATTTTATCAGTTTAACATTGTTGAAGACTAATGATAATTTATTCTGCATTATCTTAGTCATAATATTTCTTATTGGGCTAGTTGAGCTCACCATTTCCGTCACTGTTCTCTTCAGGAAATGAGAATATAGTTGGGACAAGTCGGGAAACGGAGTGATGGTCCAGATGATAGCATTAGTAGTCCTCACTATTTTGTTAAATAGTGTGACAATAAATGTAATGAGGAATCCATTGAGTGTGGATATTGTCTAGATGACAATATTCTTATTAAAACTCTCAGTTTATGTTTTGTCATATTTTACACGACAGTTGTATTATTAAGTTGTATTTGTATTTTTGTACCATGTATTTGGCGACTCAAGATGGGTGATGTATACCTATTTTGGGGGCGTCACACAAGTGCTCATACAACTTTGTCGATGTATGCACAAACATATCATTTCCAGATCCACCCGTTAGGGAATAGAATAGAAAAGAACGCCCAAGCTAGATACAATCCTATATATGTCTATGTGAATTAATCAGAACGAGAATTTTAGCATAAGTTCTCAAATAGGTCGCACGTTGTAAGACCCCAAATTTTATGAATAAAGAATAATTTTCTCGAAATATATTTTTGAATATTATGGTGTGGATTTGATAAAATGCTATAGTTGTGGGTAATATTTATAAATTTTGCAAAGTAAGCATGTGGTTATATAATATTCGATTGGGCGGAGAATATTCGTTTTAGCGAGGAATATTAAATACGACAAGACAATCATTGGTGGACCCCACAACGGAAGTATTGTCGTAGTTAGAAAATGACATAATTATCTTTTATAAAAATAACTACAGAAGTATTACAGATTAAAAGCTGTTGAACTAGCCGATACTAAAAAGTAAAGTGTACGTGTGGTTGCATAGTAGCTTTACGGTATTGGTTATTGATCCTTACGTGAGAAGTCACTCGGTTATACTCAATTATTACTTACTAAGAATTGTTGCATCATATCTCTCATATTATTAATTCGATTATTGTCACAAAGATTATCTCGCATAATATGTTATATTATTAAATCAATAATTGAGATGACAAAGTTATTTATATTATTAAATTGCAATATTTACAATGTTTAGAAGTTACATCGAGGAGAGGTTTGGTCATCTAATTCATGGCTACCAATAAGGAGAAATCCTTATCGAAAAGCCCCTCTTTCTCGGAAACGACTTGGTTGTTAAATATTGTGAGTTATAATATTAATGATGAATAAGTTCGTGTTGATTAAAGATGAAATTGATAGTTCCATTGTGTTGGAATTATTAGTGTTAGTGGAAATCAACATTTATTCCGATATTAATTGAGGTCTGGAAGTTTTACTGACCAGTCGGGTAATTAATCGGATAAATAAGCAATTAATTGCTATTGATTCACATGATTATAACTATTTGTTCACCTGTATGTACTATTGATTCACATTCATTTACTATTAGGGGAGTTGGTGCAAGATTGATAATACTTGCATGACTAAGTTAAAAATAGAAGTATAGATGGAAGTACTATACTGTAATTCATATTTTCACATGTCTAGAACTATTGAGTCACATGATTTACTATTGATTCACATGATTTACTATTAGGGGAGGTGGTGCAAGTTTGATAATACTTGCAGGACTAAATTAAAAATGAAGGAAAAGGTGAAGGTATTGTACTATAATATTTTGAGCCCCAAAAAGTGCAATTATTGAAACTATATTTTCCTATAAATAGAAGCTCATTCTTCCTTCATTTCTCACCAATTCACTAAAGCTATAGAGCAATTATTATAGAGAGAAAATATAGAGAGAAAGAAGAAGAGAAGTCTGCTACCTCACTATTCCAATATCTAGTCTTCTTTTGAGGTAAAGGGTATTATTCTTTCGTATTCATGAAGAGAGTTATTTTCTTTCAATACTCGTAAGAGTTGTTATTCCATTCTTTATTATTATGTTGGAATAACTTTCATCTCATGCCAATCTACCGCATACATGGTGAAATTCTTTATTATTACATTGGAATAACACGTCTGCATGCGATCTATCGCATGCACGGTGAATTCTGTTGTTATTCCATTCTTTATTATTCTTTTAGAACATCCATCGCATCATGCGGACACGCATTTGACTGGTTCCATTCTTTATTATTACGTTAGAATAACTTTTATGTCTGCGATGTCTATCGCATGATCGGTGAATTTCATTGTTATTTCATTCTTTATTATTACATTTGGAACATCCTGCCTATGTGGATTACGCATGACCTAGTTCCATTCTCTATTATTCTGTTGGAACATCCTATCTGTGCAGATTACGCATGACCTGGTTCCATTCTTTATTATTCTATTAGGAATAACCTGTCTGTGTGGTCTATCGCATGCCTGGTGAATTCTTCTGTTATTCCATTCTTTATTATTCTGTTGGAATAACCTATCTATGTGGATTACCGCATTCATGGTAAATGATTCTTCGTATTCATTCCTTATTAAATTGTGGAAATGGCCTATCTACGTGGATTACCGAATGGCGGGCGAAAATCCATTTGTAGTTTCATATATTCTATTATACTCTGTTGGTTAAAGTTTTGGCTTCTATACTCCATTAAATTAGTAGATTATCCAGGATATTTGCGCTTCATCTAGTATCTTTTTATGGGAATATTCTTCTGAGCATTCTTGAATTTTACTCCACAAAGAAGTATCATGTTGACAATTTGAACATTATTGATTTCTGGATAAACTAAAATTTTAAATCTTTAAAATTTATCCTTGAACTTGTTTTATTGAATTATTATGTCATTGTCATCATCCTCATGCTTATATTGTGATGAAAGTCATCTTTGGCTTACATGCATAGATGGACTTGGTATGATTATGACCAGGGATTATTCGGTATAATCATGACCTATAATGTTATAAATAATGTGGTAAAAGTCCTCAGTGGCCTGTATTGTATTAATGGACAGTTTTTGGAATGATTATGACCAGGGATTATTCGGTATAGTCATGACCATTGATGATTTAATGAATATCCTTGGCCCGTAGTGCAGGGATGACTCGATGATGTGGTTTATTTATTAAGCTGAGTCTCAGCAATAAAAATTGATGAAAACATTTTAAATCATAGAAGATAGTAGATATCATGATCTACTTGACTCTTCTAATGGATTTCTTATTCCGCTGCAGTTAAACTTGATGTCTATTGTATTTTATCAGTTTAACATTGTTAAAAACTAATGATAATTTATTCTGCATTATCTTAGTCATAATATTTCTTACTGGGCTAGTTGAGCTCACCCTTTTGCTTTCATTGTTCTCTTCAGGAAATGAGAACGTAGTCGGGACTAGTCGGGGAACGGAGTGATGGTCCGAGATGGTGTATTAGTAGTCCTCAGTATTCTATAAAATAGTGTGACAATAAATGTAATGAGGACTCTATTTGAGAGTGGATATTGTCTAGAAGGAAACATTCCTGTTTAAACTCTAAGTTATGTTTTGTCGTATATTACACGACGGTTGTATAATTAAGTTTGTATATGTATTCTGTAGCATGTATCTGGCGACTCAAGATGGGTGATGTATACCTGTATTGGGGGCGTCACACACGTGGCGCACAGATATATATCTATTCTACGCACAACTTATGCAGTCGAAACCCACAATCACATGCAAATATATTCAGGTGTAAATCTACAATCCTTCTGTCGATATCATGTAAATTACCAAAATTATCACTAATGTCTTAACGAGAATCATTAAGCGTAAGTATATCGAACCAAATCATATGGTGTCAACCAAAGAGTTACGACAGTCAATTTAAATAACAAAGGGTTCCATTATAACCTTAGAGCAAATACTCAGTTCATAGCTATTGAACAAAATATAAGTAGCAATAAAGACAACATTTATGGATTAAAAAATCAGAGACAATAAATAGACAAGAAGAAACTCTGTCAAATCCCTTCAATCGCTAAGCATTCTGCTCAAATCAATCTTTCTAATATGTGTCTCTCATTGCTCGTGTTGCTCCAAAGACATTCTAAACTTCTCCCTAATCTATATTTATAGAGGTTTATCTAAAAATAAGAAAATAAAAAAGAAAAACTAAACTAAGATATTCTCTGGTGTGTTTTTTGATCTCAGATCTATCTGAGTATATCTTATGCAGAGGCTTCCTGCTCTTTTTATATCAGTCTCTGCTTCTTTTGCTAGGTCAAACCAAGACCTCTTTGCCTGGGCACCGGAGGTGGTGCCGCAGCGCGGACAAATAAGTTGTGGTTGGCGCTACGGCGCCACATTAGTATGTAAGACACGGAGCTCGCACTGCAGCGTGAGCCTAAGAAGGGTCAGTGGTACTACGGTAGCGATGGCGACGTCGAAATTTGAACAGAAGCAAGGCGTCGCAGCCATGAATCTGACCTTGCCATTGGTCTTCATGGCGCCATTTGTAGAATTTAACCGTTTTGCCCCTTTAAAGCTGAAAAGGATTGTAAAGCCTTGTAATACATCAGTTAAGCGCAATAACACTATATTTATATAAAACTATAGAAAAACAACGAATTCAGACAATTATTTAAGTCATAAAGTATCCGATTTGCGGATATAAATCCCACTTATCAAATGTCTCGTGTTCACAACATTTTTCACATATCTATGTTACGTAAATATGTGAAAGACCCGAACCACATTATTGAATTAAAACTGGATGAGATAGCGGAAGATTTAACGTATGAAGAGGTACCTGTTAAAATCTTGGATAAGAAGGATCATATTCTACGCTCCAAGGTTATACCTCAAGTCAAAGTTTTATGGAGAAACCATGATGTTGAGGAAATAACCTGGTAGTTAGAATCTAAAATGAAGTCAAGGTATCCTCACTTCTTCGACATACCAAGTACGTACCCTAATTTTGAGGACGAAATTTCATAAGAAGGGGAGGTTGTAAGACCCCAACTTTTATGAATAAAGATTAATTTTTCTTGAAATATATTTTTGAATATTATGGTGTGTATTTGATATAATATTATAGTTATAGATAATATTTATAAATTTTACAAAGTAAGCAAGTTGTTATAAAATATTTGATTGGTCGGGGAATATTCGTTGTAACAGAGAATATTCATACGACGGAACAATCATTGGTGGACCCCATAACGGAAGTATTGTTGTAGTTAAAAAATGACAGAAATATCTTTTTATAAAAATAACGGCAAAGTTTTACCATTAAACTGTTGAAATACCCGGTGGTAAAAGTACAGTAATACGCGTGGTTGCATAGTAGCACACGGTATTGATTATTGATGCTTACGTGAGAAGTCACTCAGTTATACTCAATTATTGCTATAGTAATTGCTGCATAATATCTCTCATATTGTTGATTCAATTATTGTCATAGTATCATATGCATAATATTTTATATTATTAAATCAATAATTAAGATGACAAAGTTATTCATATTATTATTTACATTATTGACGATGTCTAGAAAGTTCTGTCGAGGAAAGGGGTCTGGTCACCTAATTGCGCGTTAATAGGGAGAAATCCTTATCGGAAATCCCCCTCTTTCCTGCGAATGATCTGGTTGTTAAATATTGTGAGTTATAATATTAATGATGAATAATTTCATGTTCATTAAAGATGTTTATTTATTTAGTTTTCTTTAATTCTTACGTGACCCAATTACCCTCAGAGGAGGTATTTGTGAGACCCCGAATTTTATGAAATGAAAGTATTCAATTTTCTTATAATTATTCTATTTAGTAAATGGCTAAATTGATAAAAGGTTAAAGTTAAGGGTGATATGTGAAAGTTTTTCAAAGTATGCAAGTTGTAATAAAATATTCGTTTGATCGGGGAATATTCTGTAAGACCCCAACTTTTATGAATAAAGATGAATTTTTAATAAGTATCATTTTTGAATATTATGGAGTAAATTTGATATAATGTTATAGTTATGGGTAATATTTAGAAATTTTGAAAAGTATGCAAGTTGTTATATAATATTCGATTGGTCGGGGAATATTTATTTTAACAGGAAATATTCGTACGACGGCATAATCATTGGTGGACCCCACAACGGAATTATTGTCGGATTGAGAAAATGACAAAAATATTTTTAAAAAAATAACAGCGGAAGTTTTACCATTAACTGTTGAAACACCCGGTATTAAAAGTACAAGATGTCTGGCGTGGTTGCATAGTAGCACACGGTATTGATTATTGATGCTTACGTGAGAAGTCACTCGGTTTTGTTCAATTATTGCTACGAGAATTGTTGGATAGTATCTCACGTTATTTGTTTCAATTATTGTCGATATTTTATATATTATTAAATCAATAATTGAGATAAAAAGTTATTAATATTATTATTTGCAATATTAACGATGTCTAGAAGTTACATCAAGGATAGGTTTAGTCACTAAATTGCGGCGTCGATAGGAAGAAATCCTTATTGGAAAGCCCCTCTTTCCTAGGAGCGACTTGGTCGATTAATATTGTGAATTATAATAATGATGATAAATGTTGTTAAATATATTGAGGTGTCTTTTTATGAAGTCACGGAAGTTATATATATATATATATATATATATATATATATATATATATATATATATATATATATATATATTATATATAAATTTTATTTCATTAGTATTATTAATGTAATAAAATGTAAAAGCTTTTTATATAAAATAGAATACTTTTATAAAGTTATTTGTTTTATTAGACAATAATTAGAATATATTATATTTTATTATTCATAGTGTTATGATAGAGTTTTACATAGTAAAATCTTTTTATATAAAGCAGAATACTTTTATAAAGTTATTTATTTTATTAGACAATAATTAGAATATAATATATTTTATTATACATAATGTTTGAATAAGTACTGCATAGTATTTTGCATAGTAAAATCTTTTTATATAAAATAGAATACTTTTATAAAGTTATTTGTTTTATTAAACAATAATTAGAATATAATATATTTTATTATGCATAGTGTTTGCATAGTACCTGCATAGTGTTTGTATAGTAAAATCTTTTTATATAAAATAGAATACTTTTATAAAGTTAATTGTTTTATTAGATTTTAAATAAAATATATAAATATATATATATATTTTATTGCATAGTATCCTTTCTATTTTCCTATAAATAGGATGTTTAGTTGGAATTGAAATCACACCAGAAATTCAGAGAATTCTCTTTTATAATCTTGAGCGTATTTCTTTAGAGTTTTAAGAAGCTTTGAGTGTAGTGCAAGTTTTCTTCAAGTATATCCCCGCCCTACCCGTCGGAGTACTCTTCTTTATAAGGTAAGGGGTATTATTTCTTTCGTATTCATGAAGAGAACTTATGTTATTCCATTCTTTATTATTCTGTTGGAATAACATGTATATGAGAAGTACCGCATACATGGTGAAATTCTTCTATTATTCCATTCCTTATTATTCTGTTAAAATAACATATATATGCGAAATACCGCATATATGGTGAAATTCTTTTGTTATTCCATTCTTTATTATTCTATTGGAATATCCTGTCTGTGCGTATTACGCATGACCTGGTTCCATTATTTATTATTCTGTTGGAATAACCTCTCTGTGCGGTCTATCGCAAGCCTGGTGAAGTCTTTTGTTATTCCATTCTCTATTATTCTATTGGAATATCCTGTCTGTGCGTTTACGCATGACCTGGTTCCATTATTTATTATCCTGTTGGAATATCATGTCTGTGTGTTTACGCATGACTTGGTTCCATTATTTATTATTCTGTTGCAATAACCTGTCTATGCGGTCTATCGCATGCATGGTGAATTCTTCTGTTATTCTATTCTTTATTATTTTGTTGGAATAACCCATCTATGTGGATTACCACATGCATGGTGAATGACCCTTCGTATTCATTTATTATTAAATTGTGGAAATGATCTGTCTACGTGGATTACCGCATGGCGGGTGAAAATCCATTGCATTTTCATATATTCTATGATACTCATTTGGTTAAAATTTTGCTTCTATACTCCATGAAATTAGTGGAATATCCTTGATATTTGCGCTTCATCCAGTATCTTTTCATGGAAATATTCTTCTGAGCATTCTTGAATTTTACTCCACAAAGAAGTATCATGTTGACAATTTGGACATTATTGAGTTCAGGATAAATTAACTTATAAATCTTTAAAATTTATTCTTGAACTTGTTTTATTGAATTATTATGTCATTGTCATCATTCTCATGCTTATATTGTGATGAAAGTCATCTTTGGCTTACGTGCATAGATGGACTTGGTATGATTATGACAAGGGATTATTCGGTATAATCATGACCTGTAATGTTATAAATTATGTGGTAAAAAGTCCTCAGTGGCCTGTAGTGTATTGACGGACAGTTTTTGGTATGATTATTACCAGGGATTATTCAGTATAGTCATGACCATTGATAATTTAATGAATATCCTTGGCCCGTAAAGCAGGGATGACTCGATGTTGTGGTTTATTTATTGTCGAGTGAGTCTCGTGATAAAAATTGATGAAAACATTTTAAATCATAGAAGATAGTAGATATCATGCTCTACTTGACTCTTCTAATGGATTGCTTATTCCGCTGCAGTTAAACTTGATGTCTATTGTATTTTATCAGTTTAACATTGTTGAAGACTAATGATAATTTATTCTGCATTATCTTAGTCATAATATTTCTTACTAGGCTAGTTGAGCTCACCCCTTTCTTTCACTGTTCTCTTCAGGAAATGAGAACGTAGCCGGGACTAGTCGGGGAATGGAATGACGGTCCAGATTATAGTATTAGTAGTCCTCACTATTCTGTTAAATAGTGTGACAATAAATGTATTGAGGACTCCTTTGAGTGTGGATATTGTATAGATGACAATATTCTTATTAAAACTCTCAATTTATGTTTTGTCGTATTTTACACGACTGTTGTATAATTAGTTTGTATTTGTATTCAGTACCTTGTATCTGATGACCCAAGATGGGTGATGTATACCTATTTTGGGGGCGTCACAGTTGGTATCAAAGCTTAGGGATATGATCCTTGGCTAAGATGTGAAACAAGAACTAGGAGGGGAGAGATGGGGAATTCCTTCGCTAGTATGACCAACCCAAGTTTATTTGGTATTTAATTGGTCGGTCAAAGTATAGATATAATATGTGATATATTAATTAACCCTTGTTTTGTGGCAGTATTTAAAAATGGCATCCGAAAATGTTGAGATAAGCAATGAAGCACATAAGACCGTTGAGTCACCAACGATCAATGCACAGGGTAATGTGCAATAGGAAGACAATAATCCTCGTGAAAACAATAACACCGATGAAATGGTGAACGATGGGATGTTCAGAGGCTTTATGAAATTCATGCAACATCAGGCGAGAGCGTCTCCTATCCAAAATGCAGGTGGAAACACTGACAACTCTCGGACGGTCACCGCTAAGCAGTTCAAGGAGCTGGGACCACCGGAGTTTTTTAGAGAGCCAAAACCACTTAAGGCGGAGACGTGGATAAAGTAAATCAACAAGATATTTGATATCTTGGGATGCTCCGAGGAACAAAAGGTTCCCTTTGCCACCTTCATGTTGCGTGTAGAGGCAGATTACTAGTGGGAATCTGTAAAGCGTACTCAACCTGCCACACTGAATATGTCTTGGGAGAAGTTCCAAGAATTGTTTAACGACAAGTACTTTCCTGAAAGTATTCGTCACATGAAGGAGGTGGAGTTCATCAAGCTTGAGCATAACAATATGACCATGATGCAGTATGAAGCTAAGTTTGCCGAGTTATCTCGGTTTGCGTCCCACTTGGTTGATAATGAGGAGAGAATGACGCGGATGTTTCTAAGAGGTTTGAAACCCAAGATACATCAATACCTTATCTCTCATAAACTGTGTTTGTATTCAGATGTTGTGAATAGGGCTCAGTTATTGGAGCTCGATAATGAGTCAACCCAACCAAGAGAGAAGCGGTAAACAAGTCGATAATACCCGGTGGGAGCGATCATCGAAGTGGTGACAACAAGCGTGGAGGGAATCAACATGCCAGAAATGATAACCACTTCGGTGGTAATCATGGCCATGACAATAGGAGTGGAAAGTTCAAGAAGAGAAGGTTCAAAGAAAGATGGAAAGCGTCGCCAAAGACCAAAGACCATTTGTTAAGGAAGGAGAACGCCATTTGGTCGTATGTTACAAATGTGGAGGGAAGGACACATAAGTCCAAAAGCTGCGATGCGGTCCAAAGCATGTTATAATTGTGGAAAAGAAGGTCACCTAGCCTGATTTTGTCATGCACCAAAGTCAAGTCCAGCTGGGATGGAGGCATCCAAGGGTGTCCCAAGCAAGACAAAATTGGTAGTTTAAGGGAGAGCGTTTGTCGTAACCTCCAAAAAAGTGAGGAATCCGAACAAGGTGATCACGGGTAAGCTAATCATAAACTCTAGCGAAGTTTATACTTTATTTGATACCAATTCTACCCATTCCTTTATTTCTCCTACTTGCGCTCAACGTTTAAATTTAACTCCGGAGAAATTAGACTTTGATTTATCTGTTAAAACTCCGTTGGGAGAAACCTTCATTACATCCACGGTTTATAAGTCTTGTTTGATTCAAATCGGTAACCGCATGTTACCTGTCGATCTTATTTCTTTGAAAGTACTTGCATTTGATGTGATTCTAGGGATTGATTGGTTAACTACTCATCATGCAAAAATTGATTGTTTTCGTAAGGTTGTTAGCTTTCATATTCCTAACCAACCTATTATGCGAATTCAAGCAACCAAACCATTAAAATCCATCACTGTCATCCCAAGCCATAAAGCTATTCGTTTATTGAAAAATGGATGTCAAGCTTTCTTAGCTCATGTCACGGATCTAAACAAAAATACGTCAGTTTTAAATGATATTTCTATTGTTAATGAATTTCCTGACGTATTCCCGGAAGAACTTCCTGGCCTACCCCAAGAGCGTGAAATTAAATTTTGTATCGACCTTGACCCCGGTACAAAACCCATTTCTAAAGCCCCATATCAAATGGCTCCTATTGAACTTCAGGAGTTAAATACCCAACTGCAGGAATTGTTACACATCGGTTTCATTCGTCCTACGTCTCCTTGGGGTGCTCCTGTTCTATTCATGAAGAAAAAAGATGGGAGTATGCGACTTTGTATTGATTATCGGGAGTTGAACCATGTCACTATCAAAAATAGATATACATTGCCTCGCATTAATGACCTATTTGACCAGTTGCAAGGCGCCAAATTTTTTTCAAAGATTGATCTTTGTTCCGGATATCACCAATTGAAGATTAAAACCGATGACATTCCAAAGATGGCTTTCAGAACTCGGTACGGGCATTATGAATTCCTAGTCATGTCATTTTGATTGACTAATGCTCCTGCTGCCTTCATGGATATGATGAACCGAGTATTCAAGGAATATTTGGATCACTTTGTGGTCATCTTTATTGATGACATTCTCATATATTCCAAAAGCCGTGAAGATCAGGAGCAACACTTGAGGCTGATACTCCAAAAGCTTCGTGAAAATAAGCTTTATGCCAAGTTGAAGAAATGCGAGTTCTGGCTTGAGGAAGTAGCATTCCTTGGGCACGTAGTATCAAGTCATGGAATATATGTTGACCAAAGAAAATTGATGAAGCAATTCAAAGCGAGAAGCAACCTAAATCGGTGGATCAAAATCGTAGCTTTCTCGGTTTAAATTTGGTTATTATCGGAGATTCGTGGAAGGATTTTCTCAAATCGCTACTCCATTAACTCATTAACTTCGAAAAGATACAAAGTTTGGTTGGAGCGAAGAATGTGAGAAGAGTTTTCAAGAACTCGAAGAGAAGACTCATTTAGCTTTTTGTTCTAACAATACCATCTGGCTCGGAGGGATTTGTCATCTACAGTTATGCTTCGGGCAAAGGGTTAAGATGTGTTCTCATGCAACATGGGAAAGTCATAGCCTATGCCTCTCGGCAACTCAAAGAATATGAGAGGAATTATCCAACTCATGATCTAGAGTTGGCAGTTGTTGTCTTTGCACTTAAAATTTGGAGGCATTACTTGTATGGGGAGAAAGTGGAGATCTTTACGGATCATAAAAGCCTCAAATACTTCTTCACTCAAAAGGAACTCAACATGCGACAACAATGTTGGCTTGAACTGTTAAAAGATTATGATCATACCATCCAATACCACCATGGAAAAGCGAACATGGTAGCTAACGCATTGAGTAGAAGATCATATGCGGGAACGAGTGCAATATTGTCAATGCAAAGGCCCATTTTGTATGACGTACAAAGGATGGAGATAGAGTTAAAGACTCCAGGGAACCATGTGATGATGGCGAATATACAAGTAGAACCGACTTTAATTGATAAAGTTAAAGCTGCTCAAGCTACAGACCTGGAGCTGATGCGTATGAGGAAGAAAGTGCAAGAAGGTGTTATGGCGGAAGCAAGAATCGATGAAGAAGGAATAATTTGAGTCAACTCCAGCTTTGTGTTCCTAACGACCCTGATTTAAAGTATAAAATCATGATGGAGGCGCACAACACACCGTTTGCAATCCATCCTAGGATTACCAAAATATATCGTGATCTTCATCATACATTTTGGTGGAGCAATATGAAGAGAGAGATAGCGCTGTTTATCTAAAGGTGTCTAACTTGTCAACGAGTCAAGGCAGAGCATCAAGTGCCAAAAGGTCCATTTCAACCACTTGAAATTCCAGAATGGAAGTGGGAGCACATTACCATAGATTTTGTTACTGGTCTTCCCAAGGTTTCTCAAGGCATAGATGCAATTTGGGTCATTGTTGATAGATTGACCAAGTCTGCTCACTTCTTACCAATACGAGAAACTTATACACTTGAACGTCTTGCTCGTATGTACATAAATGAGATTGTAAGATTGCATGGTATGCCAGTATCCATAGTTTCTGATCGAGACCCAAGATTCACTTTAAGATTTTGGGTTAGTTTTGCAAAAAGCTATGGGCACGGATTTACGATTTAGTTCGGCATATCATCCTCAGACAGACGGACAATCGGAGAGGACTATTAAAACTCTTGAAGATTTATTAAGACTCTGTGTCCTTGACTTCAAGGGAAGTTGGGACAGGTTCTTACCGTTGGTGGAGTTTTCCTACAACAGCTATCAAGCAAGTATTGGCATGGTTCCATTCGAAGCATTGTATGGAAGAAAGTGTTGTTCTCCAGTATGCTTGGGTGAGGTGGGTGAAGCAACGTTGTTGGGACCGGAGTTAGTACGTATGACTACAGAAAAGATTCAAACGATCCGACAACGTATAAAAATCTCAGAAGATCTACAAAAGAGTTATGTTGATCTTCATCGAAAGGACGTGGAATTCGATATTAGAGATCATGTGTTGTTATGTGTTGCTCCATGGAAAGGAGTTACGAGATTTGGAAAGAGAGGAAAGTTCAATCCTTGATTCATTGGACCATTTTTAATCCTCGATCGAGTAGGAACTATTGCCTATAGACTCGCTTTACCGCCAAGTATGTCTCGTGTTCATAACATTTTTCATATATCCATGTTACATAACTATGTGAAAGACCCGAACCACATTATTGAGTTAGAACCGGACGAAATAGCGGAAGATTTAACGTATGAAGAGATTCATTTTCAAATCTTGGATAAGAAGGAACATATTCTACGCTCCAAGGTTAAACCTCAAGTCAAGGTTTTGTGGAGAAACCACGATGTTGAGGAAATGACCTGGGAGTTAGAATCTGAAATAAAATCAAGGTATCCTTACC
Organism: Panax ginseng; assembly: GCA_020205605.1. Lineage (NCBI taxonomy): Eukaryota > Viridiplantae > Streptophyta > Magnoliopsida > Apiales > Araliaceae > Panax > Panax ginseng. The sequence continues at coordinate 41,839,032 of CM035130.1, read as the reverse complement.
TCTTCGACATACTAGGTATGTACCCTAATTTCAAGGGCAAAATTTCATAAGAAGGGGAGGTTGTAAGACCCCAACTTTAATGAATAAAGATGAATTTTTAATAAGTATCATTTTTGAATATTATGGAGTAAATTTGATATAATGTTATAGTTGTGGGTAATATTTAGAAATTTTGAAAAGTATGCAAGTTGTTATATAATATTCGATTGGTCGGGGAATATTCGTTTTAACAGGGAATATTCGTACGACGTCACAATTATTGGTGGACCACACAACGGAATTATTGTCGAATTGAGAAAATGACAAAAATATTTTTAGGAAAATAACGGCAGAAGTTTTACCATTAACTGTTAAAACACCCAGTGTTAAAAGTACAGTAATACGCGTGGTTGCATAGTAGCACACGGTATTGATTATTGATGCTTACGTGAGAAGTCACTCAGTTTTGTTCAATTATTGCTACAGTAATTGTTGTATAGTATCTCGCGTTATTTGATTCAATTATTGTCGATATTTTATATATTATTAAATCAATAATTGAGATAACAAAGTTATTAATATTATTATTTGCAATATTAACGATGTCAGAAGTTACGCGAGGAGAGGTTTGGTCACCTAATTGCGCTAATAATAGGAGAAATCCTTATTGGAAAGCCCACTCTTTCCTAGGAGCGACACAGTCGATTAATATTGTGAATTATAATAATGATGATAAATGTTGTTAAATATATTGAGGTGTCTTTTTATGAAGTCACGGAAGTTTATATATATATATATATATATATATATATATATATATATATAAATTTTGTTTTATTAGTATTATTAATGTAATAAAAGCAGAAAAGCTTTTTATATAAAATATAATACTTTTATAAAGTTATTTGTTTTATTAGACATTAATTAGAATATATTATATTTTATTATGCATAGTGTTTGCATAGTGTTATGCGCATAGTATTTTATATAGTAAAATCTTTTTATATAAAAGCAGAATACTTTTATAAAGTTATTTGTTTTATTAGACAATAATTAGAATATAATATATTTTATTATACATAGTGTTTGCATAGTACCTACATAGTATTTTGCATAGTAAAATCTTTTTATATAAAATAGAATACTTTTATAAAGTTATTTGTTTTATTAAACAATAATTAGAATATAATATATTTTATTATGCATAGTGTTTGCATAGTACTGCATAGTGTTTGCATAGTAAAATCTTTTTATATAAAATAGAATACTTTTATAAAGTTTATTGTTTTATTAGATTTTAAATAAAATATATAAATATATATATATATATATATTATTGCATAGTATCCTTTCTATTTTCCTATAAATAAGATGCTTAGTTAGAATTGAAATCACACCAGAAATTCAGAGAATTCTCTTCTATAATCTTGAGCGTATTTCTTTAGAGTTTTAAAAAGATTTGAGCGTAGTGCAAGTTTTCTTCAAGTATATATCCCGCTTCTACCCGCTCCGGAGTACTCTTCTTTATAAGGTAAGGGGTATTATTTCTTTTCAGATTCGTGAAGAGAACTTACGTTATTCCATTCTTTATTATTCATTAGAATAACTTTTGTATATCCAAATCTTGCTACATGATGAATTTCTTACATTATTCCATTCCTTATTATTACATTGGAATAACTTGTATATGGCAATCTTGCATACATGGTGAAATTCTTACATTATTCCATTCTTTATTATTTTGTTGGAATATCCATCACGTGTATGATTACGCATGAATTGGTTCCATTATTTATTATTACGTTGGAATAACATGTTTTGTCTGATCTATCGCGTACTGGTGAAGTCTTTTGTTATTCCATTCTCTATTATTACATTTGGAATATCACATACATGTGTTTACGCATGACTTGGTTCCATTATTTATTATTACATTAGAATATCACATGCGTGCGTTTACGCATGACCTGGTTCCATTATTTATTATTCTTTTGGAATAACCTATCTGTGCGGTCTATCGCATGCATGGTGAATTCTTCTGTTATTCTATTTTTTATTATTCTGTTGGAATAACCTATCTATGTGGATTACCATATGCATGGTGAATGACCCTTCGTATTCATTTCTTATTAAATTGTGGAAATGATCTGTCTACGTGGATTACCGCATGGTGGGTGAAAATCCATTGCATTTTCATATATTCTATGATACTCATTTGGTTAAAATTTTGTCTTCTATACTCCATGAAATTAGTGGAATATCCTTGATATTTGCGATTCATCCAGTATCTTTTCATGGAAATATTCTTCTGAGCATTCTTGAATTTTACTCCACAAAGAAGTATCATGTTGACAATTTGGACAATATTGAGTTCAGGATAAATTAACTTATAAATCTTTAAAATTTATTCTTGAACTTGTTTTATTGAATTATTATGTCATTGTCATTGTCATCATCCTCATGCTTATATTGTGATGAAAGTGATCTTTGGCTTACGTGCATAGATGGACTTGGTATGATTATGACCAGGGATTATTCGGTATAATCATGACCTGTAATGTTATAAATTATGTGGTAAAAGTCCTCAGTGGCCTGTAGTGTATTGACGGATAGTTTTTGGTATGATTATTACCAGGGATTATTCGGTATAGTCATGACCATTGATAATTTAATGAATATCCTTGGCTCAAAAAGCGAGGATGACTCGATGATGTGGTTTATTTATTAAGTTTGAGTCTCGTGATAAAATTGATGAAAACATTTTAAATCATAGAAGATAGTAGATATCATGCCTACTCTCTTGTTGTTTTAATGGATTTCTTATTCACCGTAGTTAAACTTGATGTCTATTGTATTTTATCGGTTTAACATTGTTGAAGACTAATGATAATTTATTCTGCATTATCTTAGTCATAATATTTCTTACTGGGATAGTTGAGCTCACCCCTTTCTTTCACTGTTCTCTTCAGGAAATGAGAACGTAGCCGGGACTAGTCGGGGAATGGAATGACGGTCCAGATGATAGTATTAGTAGTCCTCACTATTCTGTTAAATAGTATGTCAATAAATGTATTGAGGACTCCTTTGAGTGTGGATATTGTCTAGATGACAATATTCTTATTAAAACTCTCAATTTATGTTTTGTCGTATTTTACACGACTGTTGTATAATTAGTTTGTATTTATATTCAGTACCTTGTATCTGACGACCCAAGATGGGTGATTTATAACTATTTTGGGGGCGTCACATATTCTTTTTTTCAGGGAATATCCGTAGGACGGCACAATCAATGGTGGACCCCACAACGAAAGTATTATCGTAGTAAGGAAACGATGTAATTATCTTTTATAAAAATAACGATTGAAAGTGTTACCGTTAAAAGCTGTTGAACTACTCGGTAGTAGTAAAAGTGCGATGTCTGGCGTGGTTGCATAGTATCACATGGTATTGATTATTGATGCTTACGTGAGAAGTCACTCGGTTATACTCAATTATTGTTCGATAATTCTTTGCATCATATCTCTCATATTATTGATTGATTATTATTATCACGATATCATCGCATAATATTTTATATATTATTGAATCAATAATTGAGATGATAAAGTTATTCATATTATTATTTTTAATATTGAAAATGTCTAGAAGTTACATCGAGGAGAGGTTTGGTCACCTAATTCATGGCATGATAAGGAAAAATCCTTATCGGAAAGCCCCTCTTTCCTAGAACGACATTTGGTTGTTAAATATTGTGAGTTATAATATTAATGATGAATGTTATAAAAAAAAATCAAATTTAAGTTCGGAGTTGAATTTGGAGACGCGGACGTGATATTTGAGTCCGAAACGATGAAAATAGTAGAAATAGACTATAAACACAAAATTTGTCGGAGTTGACTTTTTGGTTAAAAAAGTCAACAGTTGCTTTTTTTGAAAAAAGTCAAACTTCAAAATTTCAAAAATGAAATTTTTGGGAAAAATATTTTCATTGTGTTGGGATTGATAGTGTTAGTGGAAATGGACATTTATTTCGATAATAATTGATGTCTGGAGGTTATATTGACCAATCTAGTAATTAATCGAATAAATGAGCAATTAATTGCTATTAATTCACATGATTATAACTATTTGTTCATATGTGTGTACTATTGATTCACATTCATGTACTATTAGGGGAGGTGGTGCAAGATTGATAATACTTGGATGACTAAGTTAAAAATGGAGGTATAGATGGAGGTACCATACTGTAATTCGTATTTTCACATGATTATAACTATTGAGTCACATGATTGTACTATTAATTCCCATTATTTACTATTAGGGGAGGTGGTGCAAGTTTGATAATACTTGCAGGACTAAATTAAAAATGAAAGAAAAGTTGAAGGTATTATACTGTAATATTTTGAGCCCCAAAATGTGCAATTATCGAAACTATATTTTCCTATAAATAGATGCTCATTCTTCCTTCATTTCTCACCAATTCACTAAAGCTATAGAGCAATTATTATAGAGAGAAATTATATAGAGAAAGAAGAAGAGAAGTTTGCTACCTCACTATTCCAGTATCCAGTTTTTTCTAAGGTAAGGGGTATTATTCTTTCGTATTCATGAAAAGAGTTATTTTCTTTCAATACTCGTAAGAGTTGTTATTCCATTCTTTATTATTATGTTGGAATAACCTGTCTATGCGAAGTACCGCATACATGGTGAAATTCTTACATTATTTCATTTTTATTATTACATTGGAATAATAACCATGCGTGCGGTCTATCGCATGCCCAGTGAATCTGTTGTTATTCCATTCTTTATTATTCTATTGGAATATCATCATCATGCGGATTACGCATGACACAGTTCCATTCTTTATTATTACTCGTTGTAATATCACATGCATGCGGATTACGCATGACCTAGTTCCATTCTTTATTATTCTGTTGGAATAACCTGTCTGTGCGGTCTATCGCATGCCTGGTGAATTCTGTTGTTATTCCATTCTTTATTATTATGTTGGAATATCCTGTCTATGCGGATTACGCATGACACAGTTCTATTCTTTATTATTACATTGGGAATAACTTTTATATGTCTTGTCTATCGCATGCATGCATGGTGAATTCTTACATTATTCCATTCTTTATTATTACGTTGGAATAACATGTCTATGTGGATTATCGCATGCATGGTGAATGATCCCTTGTATTCATTCCTTATTAAATTGTGGAAATGATCATCTACATGGATTACCGCATGGCGGGCGAAAATCCATTTGCAGTTTCGTAATTTTTCTGACCCTCAAAAATTTTGAAAAAAAATTGAAATGATAATTTGTTGAGTTTTCTAGATTGTGTCCAAAAGTGGCGATTTTTAGATATATAGATTAGGAGTTATGAATTTTATAGGAAAAGACTATTTTAAAAGTAAACCCTTATAACTCCTTGTGGTTGACTCCAAAATTGGTGAAATTTTTATTGGGAGTACATATATATAAATTGAGAGTATACCTGTAAATTTGAGAAATTTTGGACAAAAGTATAATTTATGATAAATGTCTAAATATTCGAGCGATTTTGGCCATATGAAAAATAGTAAATGAATTTTAAAAATTCCGAGAAAAATATATGTCAATATGGGACTATATTATGCTAAATCCCAGAAAAAAAATATTTTTGGAACTGATTTGGTATTTTTCATGAAATTGAACTGGTTATGAGTAAATGAATTAAATATGTTATGTGAAGTAAAAGAAATTGGAAAATGGGATTTTATGGCTTGGGAATCCTATATAAGGTATATGTAGATTTTTGATGAGGGATTTGATCATTGGTGATGAAATCTTATGAGTATGGCATTTTTGAATGATTAAATGCATTATTTGGTAAAGTGTAAATAATTGAAATAAATTGTTTATAAGTTTAAAAAGTGATTAAAATATTGTTATAATATTAATAATATTAGATTATGAGTTTATTAAGTGATTGATAATATTTGGATAAATTTAAAGTCTTTAATATTTATCCTTATTTTCGTTTGATTAATGCTTATATCATTGTCATCATCCTCATGCTTATATTGTGATGAAAGTCATCTTTGGCTTACGTGGGCTTACGTGCAAAGATGGACTATTTATTATTGGTTTTATAGTTGTATATCTTTGGCTTACGTGCAAAGATGGACCGTTGATTATTTATTTTATAGTTGTATATCTTTGGCTTACGTGCAAAGATGGACTGATGATTATTGGTTTTATAGTTGTATATCTTTGGCTTACGTGAATTGATGGACAGTTGTTGGTATGATTATAACTAGGGATTATTCGGTATAATCATGACCATTGTTGAAAACACGAATATCATTGGCCCGTAGTGCATGGATAATTTGTGGTCGTAATACTAATGAATATCCTTGGTCGTAGAGCAGGGATGATTCGATCTTTGTGGATTAATTATTGTTGAGTCTCGGTGATAACATATTGATAATACACTTTTAATTAAGTAGAAGATAGTAGATATCATGTTTCTACTTGACTCTTCTATAATCTGAGTTTGTATGTCTTTGGCTGTAGAGCAAAGATGAATTATTAATGAATATCTTTGGCCGTAGTGCAAAGATGAATTTATTAGTATGATTATGAACAAGAATTGTGATTTGGTATAACCATGATTTTTGATGTTTCGAGAAAAAGGCGGTGATGAAAATTATCTTAAATCACAGGTGCGAAGAGAATTTAGAATCACAATTATGATTATGAGTTATTCACATAATTGTGGACAGGAATTGTTGATTGATATTACAGGGATAAAACATTGTTGGTGGACTTTTAACATGGAGAAGATAATAGACCCTATGGTCTATTTGACTCTTCTAATGGATTGCTCGTTCTGCTGCAACTATGGTTGAAAAGTTTTATCATCTACCATATGTTATAAATCTCTGATTTATTACTAATGAAGGCTATTGATGATGTAAATTATCTTTAGTCGTGATATTCTTTACTGGGCTAGTTGTGCTCACCCTTTTGCTTCACAATTCCTTTTCGGGTAATAAGAGTGTATTTGGGTCGGCGGGGAGTACAGAGAGAGAGTAAGCGGTGGTCTATAAATTTGTTGAGGTTCTCCCTAAATAGTATGGAAATAATTTTATTGAGAACTTTAGATAAGTGTGTCGTATTGTATACGTCATTTGATATTTAATTTTTGTGAACCGAATAGGGTGAGGTGAACCTAACTTTGGAAGTGTGTTTCGCCACTATTATATAAGATGTCTAATGACATACAACCTCGTGTTATCATAAGACAAGGTTGTGCACATCCACTTGCTGAGTATATCTACGAGCACTACCTATATAATCTTGGAGTTTGTTTGAAATATGATTCTCAATTGGAGACAATGGAGATAATTATAAGTCAAGAGAAGACTCACCATTGGAAAGAAGATGATAGCAATCTTCTTGTTTTTCTTTGGGGACTATTGGGTCAACCAAGGATAATTCTGTGGACATATGATATCTATCATAACCTAGACGCATGGCCTCCCATGTACGAAGGTTTCCTTGAGTATTTTCCAAAGATTTTAATTTTTTAAACAGTTATTAACTATACTTTTATGTAAATTACCATTGTAAGGTTGTGGTCGAGGCACCATGAGAGTTACATACATTTGTATTAAAACTCACAGTTTAACTTTGGTCGTATTCTGCACGACAATTCAACAGTTGTATAAATGAAGTTTGTAAATGATTTTTATAGTGTGATATCTGGCGACTCAGAATGTGTCGTGTGGACCTATTTTGGGGGCGTCACAATATTTCTGTAATTGGCTGGTTTTATTGACCAAATGTGCAATTAATCAGATAAATGAGCAATTAATTGTTATTGGTTCACATGAAAATTACTGTTGGTTCACATGTATAGAACTGTTGATTCATATGCATGTACTATTCGGGGAGGTGGTGCAAGATTGATAATACTTGAAGGATTAAATTAAAAATGGAGATATAGATGAAGGTACTATATTGTAATAATTTGAGCCCATAATCGTGCAATTATCGAAACTATGTTTTCCTATAAATAGAAGCTCATTCTTCTTTCATTCTCACCAATTCACTAAGACTCACAAGAGCATCTATTGAGAGAGAACCTATAGAGAAGAAGAAGGAGAGTATTCTGTTATTTCACTATTCCAGTATCTAGTTTTCTTCTAAGGTAAGGGATATTATTTTGTTCAGTATTCGTATGAAATAATATTTTCTTCCATATTCTATAGTATGTAAGTACTCCCACCATCCCATAGTTATAGGCAGATTTCTTTTGGAACATAGTTTAAGAAAATCAGTTTAAGTGGCAATTTTTAACAACAATTTTCCACATAAAACTTTCAACTTAATTGATCAACGTGTACTGACCATTAAAATAGAACTTTAACTAAAGATAAAATTTTAATCTACATAAACTTTTAACCAATCATAACACGTTTATGTTATTCCAAATTCATTTATTGAGCCTAAAAAGTTGAATTCTTTTATTGAGAATACAACAACATTAAATGTGGTGATAAAAATAATGACATTGAATGTTGTTTCTTCAAAAAAAAAGTAATGGTTGAATATTTATTATAAGGGCATAAAAGTAAAATAATGAACCAACTAAATTTTATAAATAGTAAGTAGCCTATATATTGGGACATCTCAAAATGGAAAATCAGCCTATAACTATGGGACAGAGGGAGTAATATTATTTCGTTTCGTATTCCTAATTCTACACTCATTTTGTTAAGGTATTGCTTCTATACTTCGTGAAATTAGTAGAATATCCTTGAAATTTGTGCTTTATCTAGTATCGTTTCACAAGAATATTTTTTTGAACATTCTTGTTAAGTTTTAAGCTTTTCATGCCGGAGTACTGTTCACGGGGTACTATTCACAAAGTACTATTCACAGGGTATTATTCACAAAATACTATTCATGGGATACTATTCACGAAGTACTATTCATGGGGTACTATTCACAAAGTACTATTCCTGAAGTACTATTCATGAAGTACTATTCACGGAGTACTATTCACTCGGGTACTATTCATAACAAAAATTGATTTCTTTTCTGTCCAAATCATTTTTTATACAATATTATTCTTAAATTTTACTCTACAAAGTAGTATCATGTTGACAATTTGGACATTATTAATTCTGGATAAATTAAATTATAAATATTTAAAAATTTATCTTTTACTTTCTTTTAATTGAATTCTTATATCATTGTCATCATCCTCATGCTTATATTGTGATGAAAGTCATCTTTGGTTTACGTGCATAGATGGACTGTTGATTGGTATGATTATAACCAGGGATTATTCGGTGTAATCATGACCCGTAATGTTACAAATGATGTGGTAAAAGTCCTCATTGGCCCGTAGTGCATTGATGGATAGTTGTTGGTATGATCATGACCATTGGCGATTACACGAATATCCTTGGCCCGTAGTGCATGGATAATTCAGTGATATGGATCATTTATTAAGCTGAGTCTCAGCGATAAAGTTGATGATAAACTTTTTAAATCATAGAAGATAGTAGATATCATACTCTACTTGACTCTTCTAATGGAGTTCTTATTCCGTTGCAGTTAAACTTGTTGTTTATTAGTTTAACACTATTGAAGTCTAACGATAATTTATTCTGCATTATCTTAGTCATAATATTTCTTACTAGGCTAGTTGAGCTCACCCTTTTGCTTTCATTGTTCTCTTCAGGAAATGAGAACGTAGCCGGGACTAGTCGAGGAACGGAGTGATAATAAATGTAATGAGGACTCCATTTGAGTTTGAATACTGTCTAGAAGATAATATTTGTGTAAAAACTCTGAGCTACGCTTTTGTCGTATTGTATAAAAGAAGTGTGTATTTGATTTATGTACCATGTATTTGGCGACTTAGAATGGGTGATGTATACCTATTTTGGAGGCCACAACACCAATGCAAATAAACATGACCCGGAAGCAAGAAGTACTATAAATGATTTGGCAAAAAAAGAATTACTACAAATGAATAATTAGAAAATCATATATAGAATTAGGGCAAAATTGGGGGAAATTAAAAAGAGGGAAAACGTACCTAGCTTGATACTTGACAAAGAGGAGAGTTGATTCAGACGATAGTAGAGAGGGATGACGACGGGAAAAAGTGGCACACGACGATAGCGAGATGAGGCTGTCGATTGAAATGGAGAAAAAAAGAAAATGCGCGCGAGAGATGAAGAAAGCAAAAGAGGAAAATTAGACGCTAAAAATTATTAAAACACTCATTGTCGATGGCACTGCTGTCGATATTGACCCCATCGAGAATGTGGTCAATATCGGTGGTAGTGTCGTCGTTAATGACTTGATCCCATCGCTTTTAATATTTGGCACGCGCGCAAAAAAAAGAGCTTAGTTTGGGATAAAGGACAAATTGGCGACGACTGTCATTCCCGACGGCTTAGCCATCGACATTGTGTTCATTCTCGATGGCATAACAGCCATCGACATTGCCTCCGTCACCTATGACCCAATTTCGTGTAGTGAACTAGTTAATTTCTACCCAAAACCTAATTTTTAGGGGAAATTCAAAAGGAAGGAAATTTTTACCTTTAATTGAACAATAATGGAAGAGATTGAAAGAGAAGGAGAGGAACACTATGTCATCGCCACTAATTTTTTTAAACACATTATAACTAGACAATTTCTACCAAAAACCTAATTTCTAGGGGAAATTTAAAAGGAAGAAATTTTTTACCTTCAATTGGACAATAATGGAAAGGTTGAAGGAGAAGGAGAGCACTGTGACAACCCGAATTTTTAAAAGTTATTAAAGTAAGAATTTAATAATTAAAAATTCTTATTATGAGATGTATATATTTTGAATTATGTGTCTTGGTGTAAAAAAATAAAATTTTTATGAGATTTAATAGTTGATTAACTATTAAGGAAATAAAAGAAATTAGTCACGACAAGGAATTTGGTGGCAAGGGAAATTAACCCTATAAATATTGGGTAATTTAAATTAAGTTGAAACTATATTATGGAATAATATTGTTTGAATATTAAAACCTTACTTGGTTGTGGTGTTGTATTAAAGTGGATAAAAGAGTTAATTCATTAATTATTAGTGAGTTAATATATGAGTTTTGCTACTTAAATTTGGTATTCTTAATATATATTACATGTCATGGTAATATATGAAAAGATTTAGTACCTTGAATGATGTTAATAAAATATAAATTGATGGTGAGAGAAGAAAAACCAATATACCTATAAATAATTATTGGTTAGAGATTAATAAATTGAGTTAATATCTAAGTAGTAATTAGATGTATGGATTAAATAAATTGTATTGAGACAATTTATGTGAGGAAAGGAATTAAATAATTATATATTATGATTGTATGATTCATTTGAGTTAATTAACATAATTAATGGAATAAATATTAATTATTTTAATGAAAAGGTTTATTTTAAGTTGAGATGTTATGAATATAATTTAAGTAATATATGGAGTAATAGTTATACATATTATAATTGTATTATTGATGCGATTACCTAAATAATTTAGCAACATAGTTAAAGTGTGACATTTAGAGAAAAGAAGATATACCATATGATAAGGAGAATTATTAAAATAAATTAAAAGGACATTAATGGTTCTAGCCAAACAAGGCCTTGTGACCTTTTGCCTTTGTAACACCCACATTAAGCCATCAGTTGTAACACCCACATTAAGGAATCAGTTTATTTTGTTTACGTGGTGTAGCAAAATAGAGAGAAAGGGAGAAAACACAAAGAGAAAGATGGAGCTTAGAAAGAAATTGAGATGAGAGAAGAGACACTCTGAGAATCAAAAGGAAAAAGAGGATTAAACAAGGACTTTCAATTATCTAACTAGAGCTTAGAGGAATCAAAGGTAAATTCCTAAGTTTCTAGTTTTTGGTGTTTGTTTTCTAAAGTCTTTTGTGACGCCCCCAAAATAGGTATACATCACCCATTCTGAGTTGTCAATACATGGTACAGAAATAACTACAACTTTATTATTACAACAGTAAAACTGTGAGTTTGAATACAAATATTATCTTCTAGACAATATCTATACTCAAATAAATCATCATCACATTTATTGATACATTATTTTACAAAAATGGTGAGGACTACTAAACAACTCTCTCTAGAACCTTCATTCCATACCCCAACTCGTACTCACTATATTCTCGCCTCCTGAGAAGAAAAATGGAACAAAAAGGAAAAGGGTGAGCTCAACTAGCCCAATAAAGAATATTATGACTAAGATAATATACAACAAATTATCGTTAGTCTTCAACAGGGAAAAATCTAATAGAATACAATAGACAACAAGTTTTAAATCAATATTCGCAGCGGAAATAATAATTCATTAGAAGAGTTAAGTAGAGAATGCGAACTACTATCTTCTATGTATGAATTTAAAAGTTCATCGTCTATCTTTTATCCCTGTAACATCAATCAATATATATCTGGAATCAAATATTCATCTTTGCACTATAGGCCAAAGATATTCATCAATTGGTCATGTTCATCTAAACACCTGTTCATCTTTGCACTACGGGCCAAAGATATTCATCAGAAATCATTCATCTTTGCACTACAGGCCAAAGATATTCAATAATATCATCATTTAAGATTGAGGATGATGAAAAATATTTTAAAGAAAGCGAATCCGGTGAAACAAAATGACAAGGATTAAGGATTAAGGATTCGTACTTTGTTTTATCCACGTCCAAAAATACCTCAAAAATAATCATAGTGGTGTAAAATTCAAGAATGATCAAAACATGGATACAATCAAAGCTAGTATCCACAATAGATATTTTAATTTAAAAGGAAAATTTTCATTTTTCGATGAATAGTGTCAGATTCGTGAATAGTGTCGTACACGTGAATAGAAACCCGACACTAAAAGTTCCAAATTTGATTAAAAATTTCGGATCGATACTTGACATAATGATATTAGAATAAATAATATCATTAAAAAAAATATCCTTACCTCGGAAAGAGCGGTACTTTAAGCTGGAATCTTTGGATATAAAGCTATAACTTGAACTTGCACCGTATAGTAATACTCAAAGTATACTCAAAATACTCACAAGAATACGTTCGATAATATAGAGAGAGAAAACTTCAATTTCTAGTGTAATTTTCAATTCTAACCTAAGCACCCTATTTATAGAAAAATGCTTGGAACACCAAAGTAGAAAATTTATTAAAATATTAATATTAATATTACAATTCCTATGCCCACTTCTAAGGATCTGAATTCAGCATTTTCATCACATGGAAGACCCACCTTTAATGATAAAAACGTTTTTCATAATAAAAATAATTAAAACTTCCAAAAATCAATTATTTTGGAACTCCGAAACTTCAATAATTCATAATAAATAGTCCTTTTATCATAAAATTCGAATCTGGCGACTATTTATAGGAAATTCAATTCTCTACAACTTTGCAGAAGGAAGTTTTTCCAAATTCCAAGCGTAAATTGTAGAAATCCACAAACCAAGCGATTTTACAATGCTATAATCAAATTTCGGTCAATAAATGGGGTCCACCGAGCATGTTTAACATGTTTTAAATATTTATTGCAACAAAAATACTCTTCCTCTCGTATACTCATATATCCCACATTAGATTTGTAAAAATATCACCATTATTATATTATTAAAATATAATAATATATTTAAATGAATTATTTTATCGAAAAAATAAAATTTCAATTTTTAACAATTGTCACATTAAAATTTTCTCCATCTATATCCACATTAAATCAATATTTTCCTCATCATATGAATCAATAATTAATTATTCACAACTAATATTACAGAATCACAATATTGACAACTAGGCAGTTCCTAGGAAAGAGGGGGCTTTCCAATAAGAATTTCTCCTTCTTGGGCGCGCAATTAGGTGACCAAACCTCTCCTTGATGCAGAACTTTCTAGACATTGCCAATAATGTTATCTAATAATACTATTCACATAATATGAATTATTGCTTCGATAATGAAAAATACTGTGTAATGACAATTATTGAAACAACAGCAATATAAAATATCAACACAACAATTATTAAATCAATAAAATACTGAACAGTAATTACTGTAACCATTATTGAGTAGTGCCTTCTTACATAAGAATCAATAATTGGTGCAATACTGGTGTCTTCTTGTGTTTTAACCAATAGAGTATTTTAACAAAGATAATTGGTAACAACTACACGTTATTTTTAAACAACTTATTCTTGTCGTTTTCTTCCTCCAATCGCTTTCCGTTATGAGGCCCACACATGGTTGCGCCGTCGTACGAATATTCCCCGACAGTATGAATATTCCACGACCAAACGAATATTCTCCGACAATAATGAATATTTTATAACCACTTGCTTATTTTGAAATATTTGCGTATTTTACCCATAACTATCCACATTAATCAAATCAACCCTTACTATTTCAAAATAATAAATAGAGAAAATTAAATTTCATTAATAATAAGTTGGGGTCTTACAACCTCCCCTCCTTATGAAATTTCGTCCTCGAAATTGACGTACGTACCTGGTGTTTCGAAAAAGGTGAGGATACCTCGCTTTCATTTCCGTTTCCAATTCCCAGGTCATTTCCTCTATAGCATGATTCCTCCACAAAACTTTAACTTGTGGTATGACCTTCGTGCATAGGACATGCTCCTTCCTATCCAAGATCTTGACAGGTACCTCTTTGTACGTTAAGTCTTCGGCTATCTCGTCCGGTTCTAACTCTATAACGTGGTTCGGGTCTTTCACATATTTACGAAGTACAGATATGTGAAACACATTATGAATACGAGATATACTCGGAGGTAACACGAGTCTATAGGCTACATTTCCTACTCGGTCAAGAATTTAAAATGGACCAATAATTCATGGATTGAGCTTTCCTCTCTTCCCAAATCTTGTAACTCCCTTCCATGGAGCAACTCGCAACAATACATGATCCCCTATACTAAATTCCATGTCTTTTCGATGAAGATCTGCATAACTCTTTTGTCGATCCTGTGCTGTTTGTATACGTTGTCGAATCATTTGGATCTTTTCCGTAGTCATACGTACCAACTCGGGTCCCAACAATGTTGCTTCACCCACCTCGTCCCAACATACTGGAGAGCGACATTTACGTCCATATAAAGCTTCGAATGGAGCCACACCTATACTTTCCTGATAACTGTTGTTGTAGGAGAATTCCACCAATGGTAAATACTTATCCCAACTGCCCTTGAAGTCTAGGACACAGAGTCTTAATAAATCTTCAAGAGTTTGAATAGTCCTCTCTGATTGTCCGTCCGTTTGAGGATGGTATGCTGAAC
This sequence comes from Panax ginseng, assembly GCA_020205605.1. Lineage (NCBI taxonomy): Eukaryota > Viridiplantae > Streptophyta > Magnoliopsida > Apiales > Araliaceae > Panax > Panax ginseng. Next base: position 41,823,663 of record CM035130.1, on the reverse strand, counting down.
TGAATCGTAAATCCGTGCCCATAGCTTTTTGCAATCTAACCCAAAATCTTGAAGTGAATCTTGGGTCACGATCCGAAACTATAGATACTGGCATGCCATACAACCTCACAATCTCATTTACATATATACTAGCAAGACGTTCAAGGGAATAAGTCTCCCGAATCAATAAGAAATGAGCAGACTTGGTTAATCTATCAACAATAACTCAAATAGCATTGATGCCTTGAGAAACCGTAGGAAGACCCGTAACGAAATCCATGGTAATGTGTTCCCACTTCCATTTCAGAATCTCAAGTGGTTGCAACGGACCCTTAGGTACTAGATGCTCCGCCTTTACACGTTGACAAGTTAAACACGTTGAGATAAACTTTGCAATCTCTCTCTTTATATTGTTCCACCAAAATATATGTCGAAGATCACGATACATTTTAGTACTTCTAGGATGGATTGCAAATGGTGTATTTTCTGCCTCCATCATAATCTTGTACTTCAAATCAGAGTCGTTAGGAGCACAAAGTCTAGAGTGGACTCGAAGTATTCCTTCTTCATCAATTCTCGCTTCCGGAATAGCACCTTCTTGTACTTTCTTCTTCATACGCATCAGCTCCGGGTCGGTGGCTTGAGCAACCTTAACTTTTTCTATTAAAGTTGGCTCTATGCGTATACTTGACATCATCGCACTCATTCCTGCATATGATCTTCTACTCAACGCGTCAGCTACCACGTTCGCTTTTCCAAGATGGTATTGAATAGTGTGGTCGTAGTCTTTCAATAGCTCGAGCCAACGTCGCTGCCGCATGTTGAGTTCTTTTTGAGTGAAGAAATATTTAAGGCTTTTATAGTCTGAATATATCTCCACTTTCTCCCCATATAGATAGTGCCTCCAGATCTTTAGCACGAAAACGACTGCTGCCAACTCTAGATCATGAGTAGGATAATTCCTCTCATACTCTTTAAGTTGTCGCGAGGCATAGGCTATGACTTTCCCACGTTGCATGAGAACACATCCTAACCCTTTGCACGAAGCATCATTTGTAGATAACAAATCCATCCGTACCAGATGGTATTGTTAGAACAGGTGTCGAAATGAGTCTCCTCTTGAGCTCTTGGAAACTATTCTCGCATTCTTCGCTCCAAACGAATTTTGTATCCTTCCGAGTTAGCTGGGTTAATGGAGTAGCGATTCGAGAAAACCCTTCCATGAATCTCCGATAATAACCAGTTAAGCCCAAAAAACTACGTACTTGATCCATGAGCTTGTTGCTCTAACTTTGTATTACTTCAATCTTTCACGGATCAACAGATACTCCATGTTTCGACACCACATGCCCAAGGAATGCTACTTCCTCAAGCCAAAACTCGCATTTCTTCAACTTGACATAAAGCTTGTTTTCATGAAGCCTTTGGAGTACCAGCTTCAAACGGTGCTCATGATCTTCACGGCTTTTGGAATATATGAGGATGTCATCAATAAAGACAACAACGAACTGATCCAAATATTCCTTGAATACTCGGTTCATCATATCCATGAAAGCTGCAGGAGCATTAGTCAATCCGAAAGACATGACTACGAATTCATAATGCCCGTACCGAGTTCTAAAGGCAGTCTTTGGAATATCCTCAATTCTAATCTTCAGCTGATGATATCCAGAATAAAGATCGATCTTTGAAAAGAATTGTGCTCCTTGCAATTGGTCAAACAGGTCATCAATACGAGGTAGAGGATACCTATTTTTAATGGTGACATGGTTCAATTCCCGATAGTCAATACAAAGTCGCATACTACCGTCTTTCTTCTTTACGAATAAAACAGGAGCACCCCAAGGAGATGTACTAGGACGAATGAAACCGATGTCCAACAACTCCTGTAGTTGGACCTTTAACTCCTGAAGTTCAATAGGAGCCATTCGATATGGGGTTTTAGAAATGGGCTTTGTACCAGGTTCAAGATCAATAAAGAATTCAACTTCACGTTCTGGGGGTAGACCGGGAAGTTCTTCAGGAAATACGTTAGGAAAGTCAATAACAACAGGAATATTATTCAAATTTGACGTGTCTTTATTCAAATCCATAACATGGGCTAAGAAAGCTTGACATCCGTTTTTTAATAAACGAATAGCTTTATGATTAGATATGACAGTGATTGATTTTAATGGTTTAGTTGCTTGAATTCGTACAACAGGTTGGTTAGGAATATGAAAACTAACAACCTTACAAAAACAATCAATTTTGGCATGATGAGTAGTTAACCAATCAATCCCTAAAATCACATCAAAAGCAAGTATCTTTAAAGAGATAAGGTCAACAGGTAAGGTGATGGTGCCAACTTGAATTAAACAAGATTTATAAACAGTGGATGTGATGAAAGTTTCTCCTAATGGAGTTTCCACAGATAGGTCAAAGTCTAATTTCTCCGGAGTCAAGTTTAAACGTTGAGCACAAGCAGGAGAGATAAATGAATGGGTAGCACCGGTATCAAGTAAGGTATAAACTTCGCAAGAATTTATAAATAGCTTACCCGTGATCACCTCGTTTGGGTTCCTCGCATTTTGACCGATCACAACAAGCGCTCTTCCAGAACCGTTGACTTTGACTTTTACAGGGACGATCTTTTGAGTTACTGAGTCCTCATTGAACTAGGTTTCGCTACCGTACAATCTCGAGCGATATGTCCTTCCTTTCCACAATTATAGCATACCTTGAACTGTTGTGGGCAGTTTAGACTGATATGTCCCTCTTTTTTGCATTTGTAGCATATGACCGGTGGTCGTTCTCCTCCCCTTAGAACCGATTCTTCTCAAGACCTTTGTCGTCTTCACATGGTCGTTGTTAAATCTCCTCTTTTTAAAATCTCCTCCTGACTCGCTTCTTCTATTTTCATGGCCATGATTACCACCAAAGTGGTTACCATTTTTGTCCGTCTTTTTCTTTCTCCGCTGGTTATCGTTGTTTTGTTGACCGCCATCTCCTAGATGATCCGGTTGTGGTCCTCGGACCGTAGTACTCGTTATCTCGCTCTAATAATTGAGCCCTATTTACAACATCTGAGTAGAGAGAAAATTTATGAGAAATGAGATACTGACGTATGTCGGGTTTCAAACCTCTAAGAAACATCCGCGTCATATGTTCCTCATTCTCCACCAAATGAGGTGCAAACCTAGATAACTCTGCAAACTTTGCCTCGTACTGGGACACCGTCATGTTATTACCTTGATCTAATAAACTCCACTTCCTTCATATGAGCCGAACACTTTCAGGAAATTATTTGTCATTAAATAGTTTTTGAAATGTCTCCCAAGACATGCCGAAAAGTATTTGGATGGGTACGCTTACTGAGACTCCCACCGGTGAGTCCGCCTCTTCGCCACGGAACATAAAGGTGGCGAATGGAACCTTCTGTTCCTCCGTGCATCCCAAGACATCGAATATCTTGGTAATTTGATTGACCCATGTTTCCGCCATGATCGGATCGGCTTTCCTTAAATTCGGTGGTCCCAACTCTTTGAATCGCTTGTTTGTGACAACCCATGAATTGCTATCATTTCTCCTCAGATTTTGAACACGAGTCTCCTCAAATGCGATTTTGCATGAAGCGCAAAAAAGCTTCTAAACATCCTTGTTCATCATCCGCCATTGGTGTTGTTCACGGGAAGAACATTGCCCGACTGTTGCACGTTTCTCCTCGTTGGTGAGTACAAGCGTCTCCACGGTCTCATTTCATCATTAATATTCTCGGTCGACATTCTCAAATCATGTCATAAAACAAGGGTTAATTAAGGAAATCAATATATCACATAATATCCCCTATATCTTGACCAACTAACAAATAAGCTTAGGTAGGACACACTAGCGAAGGATTTACTCGTCTCCCTCCTAGTTCTATTCCCCGATCTCCATGGAGATCATATCCCTAAGCTCGATACCAAGCTGTGCGCGCCCCCAAAAGAGGTATACATCACCCATTTTGAGTTGTCAATACATGGTACGTAAATAACTACAACTTTATTATTACAACAAGAAAGCGTGAGTTTGAATACAAATATTATCTTCAGACAATATCTATACTCAAATAAATCCTCATCACATTTATTGATACATTATTTTACAAAAATGGTGAGGACTACTAAACAACTCTCTCTAGAACCTTCATTCCATACCCCGACTCGTATTCGCTATATTCTCGCCTCTTGAGAAGAAAAATGGAACAAAAAAGAAAAGGGTGAGCTCAACTAGCCCAGTAAAGAATATTATGACTAAGATAATATACAACAAATTATCGTTAGTCTTCAACAAGGAAAAATCTAATAGAATACAATAGACAACAAGTTTTAAATCAATATTCGCAGCGGAAATAATAATTCATTAGAAGAGTTAAGTAGAGAATGCGAACTACTATCTTCTATGTATGAATTTAAAAGTTCATCGCTCTATCTTTTATCCTCGTAACATCAATCAATATATATACGGAATCAAATATTCATCTTTGCACTACAGGTCCAAAGATATTCATCGATTGGTCATGTTCATCTAAACACTGTTCATCTTTGCACTACGGGCCAAAGATATTCATCGAAATCATTCATCTGCACTAGGTGCCAAAGATATTCAATAATATCATCATTTCAAAGCGAGGATGATGAAAATATTTTAAAAAAGCGAATCCGGTGAAACAAAATGACAAGGATTAAGGATTAAGGATTCGTACTTTGTTTTATCCACGTCCAAAAATACCTCAAAAATAATCATAGTGGTGTAAAATTCAAGAATGATCAAAACATGGATACAATCAAAGCTAGTATCCTGATAGATATTTTAGGCGAAAAGGAAAATTTTCATTTTTCGATGAATAGTGTAAATGATTCGTGAATAGTGTCAATATATCGTGAATAGTAACCCAGAACACTAAAAGTTCCAAATTTGATTAAAAAGTTCAGATCAATACTTGGCATAATGATATTAGAATAAATAATATCATTAAAAACAAATAATATCCCTTACCTCGGAAAGACAGTACTTCTAACTGGAATACTGGATATAGGCTATAACTTGAACTTGTACCGTATAGCAATACTCAAAGTATACTCAAAATACTCACAAGAATACGCTCAATAATATAGAGAGAGAAAACTTCAATTTCTTGTGTAATTTTCAATTCTAACCTAAGCACCCTATTTATAGGAAAATGCTTGGAACACCAAAGTAGAAAATTTATTAAAATATTAATATTAATATTACAATTCCTACGCCCACTTCTAAGGATCTGAATTCAGCATTTTCATCACATGCAAGACCCACCTTTAATGATAAAAACGTTTTTCATAATAAAAATAATTAAAACTTCCAAAAATCAATTATTTTGGAACTCCGAAACTTCAATAATTCATAATAAATAGCCCTTTTATCATAAAATTCGAATCAAGCGACTATTTATAGGAAATTCAATTCTCTACAACTTTGCAAAAGGAAGTTTTTCCAAATTCCAAATGTAAATTGAAAGAAATCCACAAACCAAGCGATTTTAAATTTATAATCAAATTTTCAAATAATAAATGGGGTCCCATTGAGCATGTTTAACATGTTTTAAACATTTATTGCAACAAAAATACTCTTCCTCCTCGTATACTCATATATCCCACATTCGTTGTAAAAATATCACCATTATTATATTATTAAAATATAATAATATATTTAAATGAATTATTTTATCATAAAAGATAAAATTTCAATTTTCAACAATTGTCACATTAAAATTTTCTCCATCTATATCCACATAAAATCAATATTTTCCTCATCATATGAATCAATAATTAATTATTCACAAATAATATTACAGAATCACAATATTGACAACTGTGCGGTTCCAGGAAGAGGGGCTTTCAATAAGAATTTCTCCTCACTTGTGTAGCAATTAGGTGACCAAACCTCTCCTTGATGTAACTTTCTAGACATTGCCAATAATGTTATCTAATAATATTATTCAGATAATATAAATTATTGCTTCGATAATGAAAAATCGTGTAATGACAATTATTGAAACAACAAAGAATATAAAATATCAACGCGATCAATTATTAAATCAATAAAATCTCGATAAAGTAATTCTTCGTAACCATTATTGAGAGTAGTGCCTTCTTACGTAAGAATCAATAATTGGTACAATACAGGTGTCTTCTTGTGTTTTAACCACAGAGTATTTTAACAGTATTAATGGTAACAATTACGCCGTTATTTTTAAACAACTTATTCTTGTCTTTTTCTTCCTCCAATCGCTTTCCGTTATGGGGCCCACACATTGCTGCGCCGTCGTACGAATATTCCACGACCAAACGAATATTCTCCGACAATAATGAATATTTTATAACCACTTTCTTATTTTGAAATATTTGCGTATTTTACCCATAACTATCCACATTAATCAAATCAACCCTTACTATTTCAAAATAATAAATAGAGAAAATTAAATTTCATTAATAATAAGTTGGGGTCTTACATCTTTGTAATTAGGTTTTTGTTGAAGTACAATTTGTATATATTTATGGGTATATATATTATGTTATATATCATCTATAAGCAATTTTTAGGTAATTGAACTCATGAAACTATGCTAAAGATGAAGAACTTGTGTTCTTAATGAAACATGTATGTTATGGCTTTAGAAAGTATAAAATTTCATGTTTAATATGTGTTATAATCTGTAAATTGATGTTGGATTATGTTAGTATGTGAAGAAACGAAAACAACATAGTTTAAATCGTGTCAATTGATTAAGAAACGAAGTCGTGGCGACCGAATTTGCTAGAGATGTTAAAACATGAAAATATATTATGAACATGTGTTTTGGGTCAAATTTTAGGTTGGTTAATGTTTTTATAAATTGTTAGAATTCTAGTATGTTGTAGTTCTATGAATTACGAATCCATAGAATCAAAAACGGAGTAATTTTGATGTGTATAACTCAAGTTATGAAGATTAGTAGGAGAAAAGGGGTTAAAAATCGCGAAGAACAGTAGCTTCAGGTCCCGTTTCTGCTAACGGGTGCAGCTGTACTGTGCCTTAAGTCATTTGGGGTGCAGCTGCATTGTAGGGCGTAGTTGCACTGTGCTCAAGGCTTAATTGGGCGCAGCTGCACCCAAAGTATGTCAGGTGTGACTATTTTGACCTATTTTAGTAAAATAGGCATAAAGTTTTCATACGAACTCCGATTAAGGTGATTCAAGATGATCCGGAACGAAGACGAATAGACCTACAACTTTTATTCTATATGTTTTTCAATTTGAGGTCGATAACAGTAGTCAAAATGGTCATCTGTGTAACTGATGCGTATTCGGAGGCAATCGGAGGGCGTCGGACATGCGCATACACAAGTATAGTGATGTCGACGATAATAGATGTTGTTCTAAGTTATAGAACATGAATATTATGAAGTATAATGATACTTGACATTAATAAATGATATATTAGATAAGTTTTATACGCATACTAGGCACACACAAGAGAGACAAATTGGGCGTGTGACGAATAAACGTCGAAACACCGTGATAAGTGTTAATGAACGTAAAAAATGTTTTAAATCAAATGAAATGAATATTATAAGATATTGAATAGGGTTAATATAAAATCAATAAGTAGTCCCAGCAAGACTTAAACACTTGAATGAACTTCGAATATGAAATACAGTGAGATATAAGTTGAAAGTTAACACAATCAAATTGAACATTGTGTATCTATGATAGGAAGGGTTATGAGGCATAGAGTAAAGTTTACATTACAACTAATATGTGTTTCTATGTGACTAATAGTTAATGTGAATGATTATATAATTGTGTAGGGCATGTGAAGTACAGATATCTGTAAGCTGTTAAACTGTTATTGGTAAACAACGATCAAGGCAAGTCTTTCAGTTCCTATTTGTTATGTGAACTTAATAATTAACTATTTTAAATCTTTATTGCAAAGAGCATGATGTGTTATATATGTTGAATGTATGAAACATTAAAGTCAATTTATGACTATGTTGATTGAGTAATGAATGCTGATTGAGTAAGGAACTCAATCTTTAGACTTGTTATGTGAACTGCAGCATGTTTGTTATGTTAGTTTAATGTTTATAAGCATGTTATTATATGTTACGTGATGCATGAAAACTATTAGATTTGTTGGGCTGTCGAGCTCAACCTTGAAAATAACCATTTTTGCAGGTTAAGGATTGAAGGTAACACTATGTGCTACTTGAATGACATGGATCAGAAATAATACACGAAGATTAATATTTTAGCTAAAGTTGTTATTTCTTTAAACCATGACTAAGATTCATGATATGTACTAAATATTTTATGATGTATTGTTTTATGTTGAGTTGTAAAGTTAAAGTTTGAGTTATCTGATATGCAATGGTTATCGAATTGAAATGTAAAAGTTTATATAATAACTGTGATGAAGTGAATCATGGATTATATATGATTCAAAGACATGTAGATGATAAAGGTTTTGATTCAGGGAATTAAAGTAAGAAGATAGAAAAGTTTAAATTATTCCGCATATTATTAATTTTAACATCGAATAATGATGTAAAATCAGAAGTTAGACGTATTATTAACGACCGAAGTTGAGAATTATATTGTATGAATTTTGGGGTCGTTACAAGCACCACTATGTTGTCGTTGTCACTACGCTGTCGCCGCCATTATGCCACCACCATTGTTTGGTCTAGGGTAATTAGAAGCGGAGAGATATGAGGAAAGAGATATGGGAGTTAGGGTTGTAATCTGAGAGAGGAATAGATAGGGGTTAGGATGTTGCCGCCGATCAAGGAAAGGAGGTCGTGATCTGAGGAGGCCACTGCTACAATTTTTTTTCTTTCTTTGTTTTGCAAGACTGATTTGTGAAGAGATAAAAATGAAATAAGAACAAGGGTCACGAACTGTTTAATAAAAAAGTTGGGTTTTATTTTCGACGGAAGTTTCTATCAGGAATAACTGGCACTGGGAAGTCTCGCATCACATTAAGTCTTTATTTACGATGAACATTATTACGCCAAATTTTTCTACCGGGATTAGGTCTTTTTCGAAAAAAATAATTTCGTGAAAAATAATTCTATCATAAATAACCTTTTCTCTTGAAGTGAACAATCTTTAGATACCGAATATCGCATGAGAATCATTCAAATGTAAAGCCAAACTACTTCTAGTTGATGAGTTATAATGTTGACATTTTTATTAATTTTTTGGAATTGAGGATAATTATCACTTTGTACTTTGCTTTAATTTTAATGGTTGCACATATGTTTAGCATGGTTGATGTGTATCGGCAGAGCCATTTGCTTGACTGGCTAAGGCAAAAAACTAAGACAATATGGGAGTTTTGTTCTGCATCTCCCGCTACACCTTATAATGGTAGATGCAGAACAAAACTCCTATATTACCTTAGTTTTTTTGCCTTAGTACACAATATGTCTTCATTTACAAGGTAATAATAACTATATCCATTTAAATATTAAGTGCATAAAGCTACTAATTTTGAATGATCATCCTCATATAGCATAAATTTAGCAAACAAATATTAATCTCAAAATAATACTCATAATAAAATTACATCTCTCAATGACGTGTCCATAAAAATTCTACAAAAACCATAACATAAATAATACAATAATAAATGTACTAAACTTTAATTATATTTAGGTTCAATAATCTTAAACACTTTATAGTGATTGCACTTATCATGGTCAGTTTTAAAGTCACAAATTGCACATTTTTGGCGAGGCTTAGTACCCATAATTTTCTCATGTGCACTTTTAAATATGGATTGCTTTTTTCGGCCCTTTTTGAGAAGCAATTGACTGCAAAAAAACTCCTTTTATTCTACTTCCATCGCTTCATCATCATTATCGAAACCGATATCCTGAGGTGTATCTCTGACCGCGCATTCAATTTTATCGTCTGTCAGTTCACTTATATTTTTATATAGATCATATAGATCAACCATGGGTTTTCCTCGTGTATTCAGTTTAAGGATAATTTTGTAACATCAGACTAAACAAGCAATTTTGGTTGCTAACTCCTGATAATCACTCGTCAAATGATTATAGCGCATTAATTGATTTTGTTCAAAGTTAGTAGCCATAGGGTTAACGAGTAATTCTTCATCATTACTCTTGTTCGCATCTCTTGTCCACCGAGGAAGAATCATGTCATCAGGTATTTGTGACATACTCTTAAACCTAAAATATCTCAAGATGTGTATGAAGATTTCACCAAAATGAGAAAACATTTAGCAATAAGATATTACTGACCCAAGTTGACGATTGTTGATGACTTCTTTATATCTCTTATTACCTTCAATTGCATCTGCCTTATACAATGCATATACCTTAGTATCAATGACACACAACTCATTAAATTTGTTCATATTGTACTTTAGAAAATCAGCTAGTTAACATTGGAAACGTCTAAATATCTCTTTTGTGTACACCTTTACAGCGTGCACTTTCAAAGATGACCCGCATACCATATTATGTTTTCGATGATTTATTATGTAGTTGATTTTCCTCTCTCTGATGAATTGTTTCACTATAGCCTTCTGACTCTTCATTACAAATTATTTCATTCATGTTGAATCATTCATGTACTCATCAAAAATTGGTTCATAGCCTCGCTTCTTTCGGTGGTTGTTATTCCCACGATATAATATCTCTTTGTATACGCACAAATCCATTTCTCATGTACATCATACAAACTTCTAAGTCACTCATTGGTATACAATTCATAATCCCTCATCAAAATTTGCTAACGCTTTTCAAACTCGCCGATGGACAATGAATTATACACACAATTTATAAAATAATCTTTGAATGATGGATGCTCAGAATAAACATTATGCAATTTCTCAGAAAATTTATTATTAATATGCCAAGAACACAATACACGATAAGTGGAAGGGAGTACCCTAGCAATAACATTACTCATGGTTTTATTTTAGTAAGTGATGATGATTATAGGTGTCTTGTAGTCCATAGTTTCAAGCTATGTCTCTAAGACCTAAACAAAGTGTCATCTGTCTCATCTCTGAATAATGCAAATCTAAACAAAATAGATTGATAATGGTGGTTGACCTCGGTACATGGAATAAATGATATGTCATACTTATTTATCCTATAAGTAGTGTCAAATGTCACAACGTCTTCGAACTGTTGATACATTAACCTTGATTGGGCATTTTAACCCATAAAATACACGATATGCGATTGTTTTCACCGGGTTTGACATGAAAAAAATTTACTCGCACTTTCGGATGCACGCTTTTTGAAATAATTGACTACAACGTTTGCATCTTTTTCATATTCCAAATAATGCCTTAAATCTTTCACCAAATTTTGAATATTTACATCAAAAAAAGTACGTTTTGCATCCCTTTACTTATTGTGCACATAACATTCACTATCCTACTAGGACCTAATCTAGACTTGTGTAGTAAAGTGTCAATTAAAGACCGTGCAATCAGAGTAATATTTTTGTGTGTCTCCATCAAATCTACCTTCATATGTAGGGGTCACTAAGAGATGATTGTGCTCTAATTTAATAGTAGAAATATGTCAATTTTATTCTTTGTTACTATGGACAATATATATTACAACTTTGCATAGTGTGTCCTATAGAGTCTCTTTGTCTAGTTATTTTATTACTACCACCTTCATCATCTGGTGAACTCTTTACAATAGTTGGTGTACCGACTTTTTTTTACATACATACAACAGGACACATCATTTATACGAGCATGTTTATGACTTGTTGTAATTCTAATCTCAAATCTATTTTTTGAGCATAAACTCTATCAAAATTTTCAACTTCTTCAAACTTAGAGAATAATTGACCAATGTATGGAACCATTTCATATTTACTACTTTCAACTTCATTTATAAACTCAGATTCATTTGCACAATCTAAACTAACAACAATATGAAAAACTAGATAAAAACATATTAATGAGCATACATTTTTCTTGTCATTTTTAAAAACTTACTTAGATTAAGAAGGAACTTAATAATTTAAATCACCAGAGATGAACGTATACAACTGCTTAAATGATGGAGTGTAAGTGGGGGATGATAAGAGATATCTTATGATAAGACTTTTGAGGAGCAGAAGGAATGTTATTAGATCGTGAAGTGATGTATAGTAGATGTTTCAAGGGAAACTCATAAAGAGTTGTGAATTATAATATATGGATATATAAATTTTCTATTGAACATAGATAAAACTAAGATTTTGTGGGATTTCAATTGAGAACTCATGTGATAGTTGAGTTGATACATATTCAAATAGACACTCGATATATTTTCTTATAATATATATAAAATTAAATAAAATAAGGATAATTAATTATTATTTTTATTTTATTTTTAATTTTAGTGATTTTATATTTATAAAGTATAATTGTAAATATATTTTCTCAGTTTTAAATAAAATAATAAGTTCAATATGTATCATAAAGCTAGTTATTATGTGGAGACTCAAATTCAAGCTTTAATTCAAAACTCGCGATTAGTTTGAATATAATTTGATCTTAGTCGGATCAAATTTGAGAAATGAATATTCGAGCCCAACCCGAATCTGAGTAGAGATTTTCAAATACAATTCGAATTCAAGTTGAATTCGAGTATGAATTTAACTTTTCGAGTTGAATCCGAACAGCTTTCTGTGTGATTTAGTTTGACTCATTAACACCCTTAGGTGTAACTATTTCATATTATTATTATTATTATTATTATTATTATTATTATTAGTACAAATTTAATTATATTATTATTTTGTTTAATTTTTTTAAAATTTCAAATTTTAAAAAAGAATTATTTTATTTCACAGAATTTTTACATGCACCATATCTTTCATCGAGTGCTAATAGAGTGCTAATATCTTATTATAAAGCATCTAGCTTTAGATAACCATTTTTGGTGTAATTGGATCACACCTTAGTGTAAAAAATAAAAAATTAGTTACTCTGCGTAAAAAGAAAAAAATGTGGATAAACATAATAACTGATCCTGATAAATAGTACACAATTTTAATAACTGTCTTTATCAGTTTATTCTCTTTCCTTTTTCTCACAACTACTCCCTTCCTCCTTCTCAAGTGGTCACATCTTTTACAACAGCTTCATTAGAGCAATTTGATGTGTTTTCAAAATTGTCACAAATTTAGGTTAGAGCAACAGCTTCTTCTCAAATTGTGTCACACATTTTTTTCCCCCTTTTACCATCATAAATTTGAATTTATTCTAATTTCTCCCTTTTTTTCTTAATTATTTTATTTTATTTTATTTTTTATTATTCCCAAATTTTGATAAAACTCTTATTATATCTCTTACGGTAATTACATATGTAAGGTATATGCTACCTAAATCATTTACTATTAAACCACGTCTCTTTTTTTGTCTTTGTTTTGAGATAAATGAAATATACATATTAAAAATATCGACGTCGGAATTTTTATTGTCCCTCTTCTGTTCTTATTTTTTGGTATTCTCATGTTAGGTGAGATTTGTTTGAAAAAATAAGTTGTGAAAAGGTCCGACATTTATATGTCGACTATTTGACTGTAAGAGTCGACAGTTGATTTTTTAAATGGTTGTACCAACACAATCGAGAAAAGGTTTGCACATTGACCCAGTGATATGTCACTGCTAAACGAGTCTGTGAAATCAAGATTCATTAGGGTCCGGGGACTTGTTTATACGAAGGGAAGGTGTTAGGCACCCCCCGACATCCGTGTTATCACGGTTACCGCCACTTTTCAATTAAATTGTTATATGAATGTGTGTGTGTGTGTGTGGATCAATGTGCAGTTATTTGGAAGTAGTGCTATGCCTTGTTCGCACCTATATACAAAGGATTTGAATTTATGTAAAAATTCAGTTTTAAACAAGATATAACAATGATGTTTTGTAAAAGAGGTTTTTCAAACTCTGTGCTCAATAGTAATTGAGGCCTTTGATACTTTCATTTTATTAAATGTTCGGCTTAATTGCTTTTATTTTCGAGATGCGAAGCATCTTCGAGAAAATAATATATAAACCAGTGCCGAACTCCTCATGGGCATGAAAGTCATCTAAGAAAATTAGAACACGGTGAATAATTTATAAGCTGCTTACAGCTGAAAATGTCCATCACGGGAACCGAATGTAGATTCAGTAGACTGAATCTGTGATCACATGATTCCTAGGCTCACATGATGACGCAATTTATATGAAAGCAATAAGTAGTTATATATATAAAAGCTGTAAATATATATATATATATATAGACTGTCAACCACCACGAAGCGAACTTCATGGGAGACTAAAAATGTAAATATATAAAAGCGGTAAATATATATATATAGAAACATGATCAACTACCACGAAGCACCTCCATGGGGGATCAAAAATATAAATAAAGCAGTAAAGACGATCAACCGCTACGAAGTAAACTCCAGGCGGGACGAAATATAAATAAAGCAGTAAAAATGATCAACCGCCACGAAGTAAACTCCAGGCGGGACTAAATGTAAATAAAACAGTAAAAGGCCACGAAGTAAACTCTAGGACTGACAAAAATGTAAATATATATATATACACACACAAAAGCAAATAAACGCTCCAGACGTGAGTCCAAGCTCAATCGAGGCATAACTCGATAATGTTAGTCCATATATATATATATATATATATATATATATATATATATACAAAAGGAAATAAAAGCCACAGATCAAGTAAGGGTATACACATGTAAACACGACTCTCGATGTGAAGAGCGGTGTGTGCAAAGAAGAGAAAGGCTTTAAAAGATGTAAGAAGACTTACAAAGGTACGCCAAAGAAGACTTCTATAGCTTTAAATGGATGAACACTCGGCTCCCGCCGGTAAAAATATGACTGAATATAAGCTCACAAGTGTTTACAATGAGAAAGCACTCAATTTAGGGTGTGTACAGAGCAAATTAGACAAGGCTTCCTCACCATTTTCTCTTACAAAATGGTCACCCCAAGCCCTCTATTCATAGAGGGGGGAGCCACAGGTACACCTGCGGCTGCCCGGGGTGCCCCAGGCTCTGCGGGTCTCGCTGTCTCGAAGTACGTGCACACATGCAACATGCTATTCGCTCGAACTTACAGAACTTCAATCTGAGCCTCCGATTGAGGTGTATAAGACCTTTTACGGAGTGCTGTTGTCGAGAGCTACACAAATGACATGGGATTAGAGGTTGTCGGAAGTTAGGTCCGGGGTTATCTCGGGAATCGCAAATCACATTCCTCGAGTTATCTTGAGGTTGACGTTGTCTTTCCCGATGTTGTTTTGAATAGATAATATCTTGGGGTTTTCTTTAAAAACCTTCTAAGATGTATGATTTTGTGATGAGTAATGCCTCAAGGTTATCTGAGTATATGATAAACCCTCTTTGAGATATCTTGAATTAATAGAGATTAAAAACTTTTCTTTTAAACTTGTTAGTATGATTGTGATTAATGCACGCGATGGAATGAGTATATGATAAACCTTCTTTGAGATATCTTGAATTAATGAGAGTAAAGCAGTTATAATGGACACGGTAGTTTTAAGTGGTTCAGAGCACTAAAAAGCTCCTAATCCACTCTTCTAATCCTTGAGTAGGAAATCCACTAAGGATGTCTATTACACTTCTTGAATCTCACAGATTCCTTCTAGACCAGCAATCTAGGCACTTCTTAGTTCACTCTTGAACTCTTCAAGTCCAGCAGACTTGGTTCTTTACAGTTCACTTAGAACTCTTCAAGTCCTTCAGACTTGGAACTTCTCACTTCAGTTGATTGGTTGTTGTTGAGATCGTGATTGGTGCTACTCAGTTGCTATTAAGCACTTGTTCGAAATAACTGAGTAGCTGAGCAAGCTTTCTATCTTTCTTGGATCGTAGAGTTGAGCGTTGAGTATTCTTGCACGTTTTTGATCAATACTTGCTTGTCTTTCTCATCTTTCTGTGTTCTGTATATATGTGATCTTGAAATCTATCCATTGAAGCCTTTTGAAGAAGCATTAAATGCGTTTGACCTTTCTGAACTTTGATGGAGACTTTTATGCACATCTTTTGAATTTCACTCTGGCCCACTGACACATCAGACTGCTTTTTCACCTAACACCTAAAAAGGTGTTTTCCTCTGCCCAATGGTCCTTTTCTTAGCTTCTTGAGTATGTTCCTTTTGATCAATACTAAGGATATCTTTTGTACCGTTGGGACTGGTGAGTGCTTCAACGTTCAAAACCCATTCCATATTTATTGGAATTCTTCTTCAAAGAAAAGGTAAGGTTTGATGCTTCTGACATAAGGCAGATGACACTCTACTATCCATATCGTAGTGTCTTGTCATATTGGTGCTTGTTCTTAAGAGAACACTACAATTTCTTGCAAGGATTTGGATACTACGATCTTTTCAAATGACGATCATCACTTGCTCGTTTTGCAGACTCAACATTTCCGATAGCACACTACGATCTCTGAGTTAGCTTCGGCAAACGTCTGGACCACTCTACGATTTCTGAAGAGGTCCTTCAAGGCAAATACACTACTATCTTCTAAGATTTCTCACGATCTTTGCCTTGGCTTCGTAAACTGCTGATCACTTTGATAGACTACGATTCCTGTTGAAGCCTATCTATACGTTTCACGATAGATCAACCTAACATATTTGATCTCTTTATCTATACAAATGAGCATTAAAGGCTAAGATCAACCTAACAATTTTGATCTATCACTAAGTCCTTGTACATATATTCCTTGAAGGACTTTATACATAATCATGAGCATTTACATTAAACATCAAATCACAATATGCATTCTTCCAACAATCTCCCCCTATTTGATGTTGACATAACCAAGGAGATTTGTTGTCATGATTATTAAATTTTATATAAATAAGTAAAAGAAAGTAAACATGACTTAGTATTTCAATGAGCAGCTAAAATTTCTAGAGAATAAGCATGAATTTATTGATGTATGAAGACAGATATTACATTTAAGTTTGACTGCATCAATACAACTTAAAACTCAACTTATCTCTATTTCTTCGGCCTTTTGCTTCTTGGAAGATTTGCATATTCCTCAGCTCTCCTCTTTTTGCTTGCTTCATCTCTTCCGCCAAATCTTCCAAATTTCACTTGGGCTTAGTCTAGATTGTGATCATGCCTATTCATGAATGCAGGATCTCCAATTGGCATTCTTAGGCCTGTTGTTGTCACCTCATGAGAGCTGGTAGTTGGCCCTAGACTCCTTAATGGTTGAGCCATTAAAATTTCCTGTTGATTAGCTCGTTGAGCCTCGATGGTCGGATCGTGGAGTCTCATCGAGTGATTTTGCTTTCAGGTGGGTTCCTCGAGGCTTGAGTTTGAATTGTCCTCCGCCGCCCGCCTCTTGCCTCCCCGACCTCCCCGATCTCCTTTTTCCTTTATTCTCCCCTTTATGTCAAAGATCAAGGGTTGAATGTCTTCTGAGAGAGGCGAGTGACTGACTTGGACAAGCTCGTTGAGTTGACTCGAGTTTGAATAATGTCCTCACGATTTTCTTGGATCAAGGCATCGAAACGAGTTTCACGTCGTTGAAGAATGTTGAGAACAATTTCAGTCTCTACACGATTTGACCCATGGAGAAGTCTTGAAATTTTTGATCGCAGTTTGAAGACTTTTGATGCTCAGATCATTAGATTGTTCGAGATTCTTGAGTTTTTGTAAGATCAAGACAAGATCCCGATGCTTTTAGTCCGCGAGAAGTGAATGTCATCGTCCCTATCCTTTTATGCTTTGAAGCATTTCTTTGATAATCTCTTTCATCGCTTTTAGAGAGCTCATTCTCGAGGGAGCTTGGGAGATTATTTGCAACATTGATCATTGATGTTAATCTCAGCTGAATAAGTGCAGTGTGATCCTCAAGGCTCTCATCGAGTTCCTTAACCACTTTCGCAGACATTGCTGACAGATCAGCCTTTGTGGACAACTCTGATAGAATTTCATCCAGTTGGGGAAATTTTGAGGAGGGAGGTGATGTGCTTTTGAATTGATCTTGCAAGGAGTAGAGGGAAAGATCAAGATTGAAGTATTCGTTGCTGGATGAGGAAGGAATATCTGATGGAGGGGCCTGGGTTTGGATATTTAAGGTTGGTGACTCTACGATTTGAGGTGGAGACTCTACAATGGGGCTAGAGTCAGGGATCGTAGAGTTGATAGGATGTGAGAGCATTAGGAGTTGATCTTATTTGGTTCCTCGCCATGTAATTTTGGGATTTCGCAATCGAAATTGATTTAGTGGATGTAAAATCACTTCCAACCATCGTGGTAATTCATAAAATTGATTGAATGAGGATGATGGCAAATGATTAACTCAAAAGAGTTGGGATAGATAGTACCTCAAGTTTGTTCTTTGAGGAAGAATTGTTGGTGAGAAGCTTGGCAAAATTGAATCTCCCTGGGAATCCATTAGCTAGCACTGAGATGGCCGGATACTCTTTGAAGCTCCAAAACATGTCACTCCAAGAGTTTAGAATTTGAGCTTGATGGAAAGGCATCATAGGTAGATATGCAAACAGTTGTTCATAGTTAGCTCTTCTGTGCCCATCAATGCCCACAGCTATAATCTCAACCTCATCACTTTCATCCTCTTTTCTGCTTTCGTTGGAGGATTCCGTTATCTCAATGGCCTCATGATGTTCTTGCAGATCGGTTCTTCTTCATTTCTTCCCTAACCTCTTCTTCATCATAGAGATGTCATGAGCCTCCCCTCACCGTGATCATCTTTCAGACTATCAATAGCTCCCCCTCAACTGGGGCACTTTTCTATGATGGGAGTTTCAAACCATCTCCCCTCAATAAGTGTATCCTCTATCATCGATCTTCGTGTGTCTCCCCTCGCTTTGAGCTTTAACTATTCGCTTTCATTTGTGGTTCCTTTTCACCCAATTTTTTTCTTTCCTCTTTAGTGCTTTCTCATCGACAAGAATATATTTTTCGACTAGTTTTCTTCGCTTTTTAGGTCGAGCCACAACCTTTAGGACTCTCTTTCAATTTTTTATCCTTCCGATCACCCAAAATGTTTGTTGCAGAGCTACTTCCTTGTTTTCCGGTCTCTACGATCGGCAGAGACTCTACGATCAAGAGATTGATGGCCTTTTGGTCTTGTGGTCGATTTTATTCTTCTTCAAAGCAATTGAGATATGGTTGCTTTATCTTCTTCTGCCTCAGCCTGTTGTTCCTTCCTTCTTAGGATCCTTAGAGTCTCAATGTCCGAGGACTCTACAGCTTATCAGTAGTGGATCCTCGAGGTTCTTTCTATAGTTCGCTTTCAACTTCCTTTTTCCCTTTGTTTTTTCTGATTAAAGCAATGGGTTCTTCTTTGTTAGCATCTTCTTCTTCTTCTTCCTCAGTTTCTCTGACAATAGACATATTTTCTGGCATTCCTGATCCCTTTATTTCATAAGTCCTACCACTGGATTCAGATATCATTCGCACATTTTTAGCTGGATTCCTTTTCCAATTCTCAAACAGTTGCTGGGTCATTCGACGATTTGGATTAATAGCTTCTCCTTCATCATCCTCAATTAAGTCACCTAGAGCAGCCTGTAAGATGATGCTTATAAATCGCCCATAGAGCATCTTTTGAGAGCTCTTTGTCTTCTTTGAGCTGATTAACCACTTCCCAATCCATTCAAGTAATAGAGCCTCATAGTTAAGTTGTATTCCATAACATATGGCAGTCATGAGTTTGAGTTGTACCTCATTCACGGAGTCATGACCAGAGCTTTTGCAACATATGCATTTTCCAACAATATCAGCTAGAAATTCATACCTCTGTGGAAACTCCTTCTTCTTGTATCCTTTGACAGAGGGAGATTTCTTGTGGTGCATCTTTTTGAGTCCCTTATGGAAGTCTATGCCATCTATGGACGTATACCCTTCAGGTTTGAGACCTAGGGCTAGATTGATGTCTTCAGCCTTTAGTTTGATTTCCACATTCCTGACTTTCGCAGAGATGGTGTTGTTTTCAAATACACCATTGTTGTAGAATTCTTTTTACCAAACTTTGGGTAGATCAATGTGTCTCATCCAAAGCTTCTTCGAGACCCGCTTTTTTTAAGTAGATGACAAAGTCTTGTGAAATTTGGGTTCAAATTGTTTTAAACTCATCAAAGAAGAGTCTCAGAATCTGGAGAGATAACACCGAAGTCGCCATTGATTTCTTTTTTTGTGAAGTGGACCGATCGAGCTTTTACCGATTTAGGGTTTCTACTTGAGAGAGGAAGAGAGAGATGATCTTTTGAACTTTAGATTTCAAAAAGACGATTTTAATTTACTTCAGTAACTTCCTCTCTCCATTTTGCTTAGTGGGACAGTGTCTAATTTTGCTTGGCTCATTTAATTTGACAGAGAAGGATCAGATCGAATTGCCCTTAACTCCTTCTCGAGCTAATGTATTTTTCAAGAGGACTACGATCGTTGAGATGGTCCCTGGAATCGCTGAGTCTGTTTCTTCCATCATTGAGTCCAGTATAGCAGTCATCGTGGTCCGAGAAATGCAGAGTTTGAATTACGATCGTTGAGTCTGACTATCAATCGTAGAGTCTGATCAAGTCCTCGTGATGAACCTTTCTTAGTTTAAGGTAGCTCAGGAAGGGCCAACCTCATTGATTGAATCAAGGGTTAGGTTTGTCCCTGAGGTACTTAACAGAGAGAGATTACTTTGTTTTATGCTTGATCATCATAGGGTGCTCCTTTGGTTTTGTTGATATAGCTCTGCTATCATTGAGTCTGCACCATGATCGTTGAGTCGTCACTGCGATCGTTGTCATTGTATGACACTTTGGTTCTACGATCGTGGTCTTCCTTTGATCATGTCTATGATTTCAAACATGGCCTTTAAACCTGTATGGTTAGCACATACTAGAGCATATTTTTCATGGTTGTAAGTTAAGCATGCCTAGCTCACTTATTAACTTGTTAAATCTGGATTCATCTAGGGCTTTGTAAAGACATCAACAAGTTGATTTTCAAGTAGGGATATATTGTAAAGATATAGTTCCATTTTGCACATGATCCCTAATGAAGTGATACCTTATTTCTATATGCTTAGTCCTAGAATGCATGACAGATTATGAGTTATAGCAATTGCACTTGTGTTATCACGTTGAATAGGAATGGATTTGAATTCAAACCCATAATCTGCTAATTGATTTTTCATCCATAAGATATCGAGCACAAAGAATCGCCAAGCAAAGAATGTATTCAAATTTCCGCAGAAGAAGTAGAATCTAATTTTGCTTTTGCTAAACCAGACACAAGTCTATTTCTAGCAATTGACAAAAGCCATCGGTACTTTTTCTATCAATTTTGTAAAACCGCAAAATCAAGATTGTGGTATCCCGTTAGCTCAAATGAGGACTCTTTGGGATACCAAAGCCCCAAGTGGGTGTACCTTTGAGATACCGAAAATCCTCTTTACAAAGTAGCTTAAATGAGATTTTTTAGACTAGCCCTAAAATCTAGCACAAATGCATGTTGCAAACATTATATCCGGTCTCATCGGGCAATTAGATATAAAAGAGAGCCTATCATACCTCAGTATTGAGTTATATCAATACTTTTACCTTTTTTCATCTTTGTCAAGTCAAGCTTGGTTGCAGCAGGAGCAATTGGGGTTTTCATGGAGAGGCCGATTCCATGCCATACTTCTTAAGTAAGTCTTTAATGTACTTGGCTTGGTTGATAAAGATTCCTTCATCACCGCTTTACTTGCACTCCAAGGAAGAAGTTCACTCACCCATCATGCTCATTTCAAACTTGCTCGATAAGCTTCGAGAATCTCTTGCATATAACTTTTCATCAAGAGACCCAAAGATAATATCATCAACATATATTTGAACTAATAGGACTTTATCTTTATGCTTTCTAAGAAATAATGTGGTATCTACTCACCTCTAGTGAATCCATTTTCAAAAGAAAAAGTTAAGTTGTTTTATACCATGCTCTAGGTGCTTGTTTAAGACCATATAAGGCTTTAGGACTTTTGTCTAATCTAAAGACATAATTAGAAAGAGATGGATGGATCGATGAAACCGGAGGTCGCTTCTACATAAACTTCTTCTTGAAGTTCTCCATTCAAAAATGCACTCTTGACATCCATCCGAAAGACCTTGAATTTCATGTGAGCAAAGAAAGGCAAGAAATATTCTGGATGGCTTCCACCAGCAATAGTGCAAATGTCTCATCGTAGTCAATGCCTTCTTCTCCCCGAGAGTAGCCCTTGGCCACTAGTCTTGCCTTTATTCCTCGTGATGACTCCATCTTCATCCATCTTGTTTTCGAAAACCCACTTGGTTCCAATTATGTGGATGGTTCTTTGGTCTTGGAACCAATCTCCATACTTTGCTTCTCTCGAATCGATTAAGTTCTTCTTATGCATGGCCTCTATCCAGCTGGAGTCTTCCATAGCATCCTCTATCTTCTTTGGTTCTATTTGAGATAGGAAGCTTAGATAGAAGCATTCATTTTGAGTAGCAGCTCTTGTTTTGACTCTTGCATTCGGATCTCCAATGATTAGATCTTGAGTGTGATCTCTTGCCCATCTGCTTCCTGTTGGGACATCAGTTCTTATGCCTTCTTGTCTTAGATCTTCAAGATCTATTTCTTCTTCTTGATGTGGAGGTTCGTTGTCTGGCATAGGCCTCTCTACGATCTCATTCCCTTGCTCAACGATTTCACTGTCTGGTACTACGATCGTAGTGTTGAGCTCGACGACCTCGTTCGTAGTGTCTGAACTGTTAGTCGCAGTATCTTGAGGCATTGTTTTGTCTAAGTCTGTTTCATCAAAGATGATGTGAATCGAGACTTCAACACTCAGTGTCTTCTTGTTGAACACTCAGTAGCCTCCTTGTTGTCCGCTGTATATCCAAGAAAGATTCCTTCATCTCGATTTAGGTTGAAACTTTGTCAAGTATTGCTTTCCATTGTTAAGAATGTAGCATGCACAAATCAAGACATGAAAGTAGTCGACACTAGGTTTTCTTCCTTTCCACAATTCATAGGAGTCTTCTTATCGTAGAGAGTGTATGAGTGATCTGCTCGAGTATAACAAGCAAAGTGTTGACCGCTTCTACCCGTAAGTACTCAAGATGAGTCAGCCGCTAGTAGAGTCCTTCCAAATTTCTATTAATGTCTCGTTTTTTCTCTCAAAGAACTCCATTTTGTTGAGGAGTTCGTGGAGTCGAGAAGTTGTGACTAATGCCATTGTCTCGTGCGTAATTGGTCCATTTTCGAGAAGTCAATTCTTTACCATGATCACTCCTTATAGCCTTGATTTTCTCTCCTTCTCGTTCATCACAAGTTTGAACATTTTGATCAGCTGGGAACTTGTCTCATCTTTTGAGGTTAGAAAGAACACCCATGTAAATTTGGTGAAGTCATTGACTACGACTAGAGAGTATCTCTTTCCTCCAAGGCTCGTTGTTTGAATTGGCCCAAAAGATCCATGTGTAGTAAATTGCAAAGGCTTGTCAATTGAATTGACAGCTTTTGCTCTTGAAAGTGCTTTCGTCTGCTTTTCCAAGTCGATGTGCATTGTGACTACCTTTCTTTAATGAAGTTGAACTTGGGTAGGCCTGCAACTAGATCTTTTGAAGCTAATTTGGACATGCTTTTGAAGTTGAGATGAGACAGTCTTCGATGCCATAGCCAACTTATTTCTTCAGATGCTTTAGCCAGGAAGCATATTGTTTCGTCTGAGCTCAGTTTTCCAAGATTTACTGTGTAGACATTTCCTTCTCTTGTTCCTAAGTAGCTTCACAGCAGATGTCTTCAGGTCTCGGACATGACATTGATTGTTGAGAAATGTTACTTGATGACCCTTGTCGCAGAGTTGGCTAATGCTTAGAAGATTGTGTTGTAGTCCTTCCACATAGGCCACTTTGCTGAAGGATACTGCACCATTTCCAACTGAGCCATAGCCTCTTGTCTTGCCAGAGCCATTATCTCCAAAGATGACCGAGGGACCTCCTCTCTCTATGTAGTTAGATGTAAGGGCTTTGTTCTCAACCATGTGTCTTGAAACATCCACTATCCAGATACCAAAGTTGTGTTCGTGGAGCTCTTTTTCCGAGGTAACATTAAACCTTCATTTTGGTACCCATACTTGCATGGGTCCTACTATGTTAGTATTTTCGGGGACCCAAATCGCTTGATTTTGGGTCTCACATGCATGGAATTATAATGACACTTTTATGGCCTTGTGGGTTAACTCTCAGAAAGCACACAAAACATTTGATATGATGCATGTGTGTGTGTGTGTGAAAGTTCTTCCTCCATTTAGACTTTTGTGGGTTATGGGTCATCCTCCCGCTAGTCGATATTCCCTTTTCCATGTGTTCTCTTATTTTCATTATTTGTGAGGAGTGTATCTACTTTCATCAGTGATCTTCCGGGTTGGTTTGTAGAGTTGATTTTATTGGACTCTACGATCCTTCGAGGTTGATGAGTAGTAGCTAGATTACTCTTCTCTTTTCTCAAACCCTAGAGACCAACATGAGATCCCTTACTCCCGGAATATGAATTGATCACCAAGGTGGTTTGACAGGCTCATCCTTCTGTGAGGATTTCACAAATATAATGCCTCTACTGAAACCTGAAGCATTATCAGTGCTAGTTTCCTTTGCTTTTTCCACACATGACTCTGAGGTAGATTCCCCAAAGCCTAACCCTGTTCTATCAGAGACACTTCTCTGGTTAGAGATTAAGGAGTCCATGGATGAAGAGGATTTATTCCATGTAGAGACTGTCTTTTCTAGATCCTCAATCTTAGAGGTTAGACTAGACTCTCTTTGTGCACTGAGCTCATTTGCCTATCTCAAGAGCTTATTCTCAGCTTCAAACTTGGAGAGAGAATCAGTACTGAGAAGGGCTGTTTCAGTTCCTCTTGAACTTTTTCTTTCTCCTTTTGAAGAAGTGAATAGTCTTTAGACAGAACTCTAAACCACTTCATGTATTGGTGCAGATCAGATGTTATGCCGTGTAATGCAATTCTAAGGTCATCAATATCTACATCAGGAGAGTTGAAGTCAAATACCTCATCGATACTTACTTCATATATGTTGGAGTTTTTTTGTCCTTGCATTTTTGGCCATCAAAGCGTAGATTAGCCATTTGAGGATCTTCATCGCTCTCAGATTCTCGAGTTGAGTCATTATCGAGTCACTCCACGATCCTCCGCCTACAAGGCCTTTGTCTTTTTTTACGGGCCTTTTGTTGCCTTTTGTATTCCTTCCTTGCATGTGATTTCTTCTCGAGTTCTTCTTCGAGAGGTTTGTTGCAATTGGCAATGAAGTGACCAAGTTTCTTGCAGCTTGTAAAGATAGGTCATTCATTTGCTCTCCGGTCGTTAGAAGTTGCTAACTTTTTCTTTGGCTTCATTGGTTTTGCCTTGTCGCATGAATCTTCTTAGTTTTTAACCAAAGATTACAAAGTCCTCATCATCATCTTCATCGTAGTCGTAATCAACTTCAAGTGTTGACTTTGGAGGTGTTTTCGGTTACTTTGAGAGCAACACCTTTATCCTTTTTTCTTCCTTCGCATAACGCTTCGTCATTGTTGTGTAGCTCCAGTTCAGACGTGAGGAGGTTGCCATATAACTGCTGGAATAGTCATTTCATGTAGATTCTTTGATTCTCTTATGGCAGTGGTTTTGGCATCCCACTTGCTTGGTAAAGCTCTCATAAACTTTATGATCAGATCTTTGTTTGGATAGATCTTTCCATAGGCTCATAGAGAGTTGAGCATAATATTGAATCTCTCGTATGTGGCAGTGACGTTCTCTCCTTGAACGTGAGCAAACATCTCATATTGTTGAGTCAGGAGAGATTGTTTATTTTCTCTGACTTCTTCTGTTCCTTCATGCATAATGAGTAGTGCTTCCCAAACCTCCTTTGATGTTTTGCAGTTGACCACGTTTTCAAATAGATCATCTTCTAATGATTGAAATAGGATGTTCTTGGCTTTTTTTTGTCAAGTCGACAACTCTCTTCTCATTCTCTCATCCATTCTCCTTCGATTCTTGATCTGCACTGTTTGGGGTCATCCGTAGTTGGTGCAAGCTTTGTAGGAACGTAGGGCCCATTTTGAACAGCTTTCAAATAGATCTTCATCTATTGAATCCATGTAAGCTTGCATCCTAACCTTCCAGCTTAGCTGAATTTATCTTTTTGTTGCACATAGGTGGCTTCACGCTTCCTCCAGCCTTTTGATTCGCTTGGTAAGTGTGCCATTCGATCTACTCAAGCTTTGTAGGTCAGATTATAGAACCCGCTTTGATACCAATTGTTAGTTCCTGAGGCACAATAGATATCTAGAAAGGGGGGGTTGAATAGATAATTAAAAACTTTTCTTTTAAACTCGTTAGTATGATTGTGATTAATGCACAGTGGAATGAGTATATGATAAACCTTCTTTGAGATATCTTGAATTAATGAGAGTAAAGAGTAATAGCTTATAGCTTTATAGTAGTTATATAGCTTATAATGGACACAGTAGTTTTAAGTGGTTCAGAGCACTAAAAGCTCCTAATCCACTCTTCTACTCCTTGAGTAGGAAATCCACTAAGGATGTCTGTTACACTTTTGAATCTCACAGATTCCTTCTAGACCAGCAGTCTAGGCACTTCTTAGTTCACTTGAACTCTTCAAGTCCAAGCAGACTTGGTTCTTTACATATTCACTTAGAACTCTTCAAGTCCTTTCGACTTGGAACTTCTCACTTTAGTTGATTGGTTGTTGTTGAGATCGTGATTGGTGCTACTCAAATTGCTATTAAGCACTTGTTTGAAAGAATCGAGTAAATGAGCAAGCTTTCTATCTTTCTCGGATCGTAGAGTTGAGCGTTGAGTGTTCTTGCACGCTTTTTGTTCAATACTTGCTTATGTCTTTCTCATCCGTTCGTGTTTCAGATATATGTGATCTTGAAATCTATCCGTTGAAGCCTTTTGAAGAAGCATTAAATGTGTTTGACCTTTTCTAAACTTTGATGGAGACTTTTTCGCACATCTTCCGAATTTCACTCGCCCATCGACACACATCGATCGCTTTTTCACCTAACACCGAAAAGGTGTTTTTTCTCCGCCCAATGGTCCTTTTCTTAGCTTCTTGAGTACGTTCCTTTTGATCAATACTAAGGATATCTTTTGTACCGTTGGGACTGGTGAGTGCTTCAACGTTCAAAACCCATTCCATATTTGTTGGAATTCTTCTTCAAACAAAAGGTAGGGTTTGATGCTTCTGACACAAGGCAGATGACACTCTACTATCCATATCGTAGTGTCTTGTCATATTGGTGTTTGTTCTTAAGAGAACACTACAATTTCTTGCAAGGATTTGCACACTACGATCTTTTCACACGACGATCATCACTTGTTCGTTTTGCAGACTCAACGTTTCCGAAAGCACACTACAATCTCTGAGTTAGCTTCGGCAAACGTCTAGACCACTCTACGATTTCTGAAGAGGTCCTTCAAGGCAAATACACTACGATCTTCTAAGCTCTACGATCTTGCCTTAGCTTCGCTAATCTGTTGATCACTTGATAGACTACGATTTCTCATCAAAGCGATAGATCTATCTATATCGCTTTTCCGATAGATCAACCTAACATATTTGATCTCTTTATCTATACAAATGAGCATTAAAGGCTAAGATCAACCTAACAATTTTGATCTATCACTAAGTCCTTGTACAATATATATTCCTCAAGGACTTTACACATAATCATGAGCATTTACATTAAACATCAAATCACAATATGCATTCTTCCAACATGAAAAGATTTATATTAATATAATTATAGATATCAAAATACCTAAAAAGTATAAATAGTTATAAAATATATTGTTTTCAAAATATAAATAAATCATGTCAATTTTAAATTTAAAAATATCTTAAATTTAACTTTTAAAAAGTTAATATTGATCATATAATTAAAAAAAATCTCAAATTAATTCTTAAAAAGTCAATATCTCTATATATAAAGTGGTTCCGAGAGAGTCATTGACGTGTTTTGTGTAATTGTGTCACGCTTCACATGCTTCATTTTTTCTAATCCCTGTAACTTTAGATATATTATTATTTTGTCTTTTTTAATATTATTATTTTTATATTTTTTTATTTACTTCTCTAAATTTTATAATTTTTTTATTTTATCTTATGTAATTTACACACATGTCCCTGTTTAAATCATTAGGTGATCGCATTGGTGGATTTTTTTTTAAAGAACATTCAAACACACTGGCGGAACTGTGGGGTGGGGTGGGGTGGGGTGGGTGGTGGTGGGGGTGGGGGGGGCGGGGCAGGGGGGGTATTTGCCCCTGGTAGATCGGGGTGGGGTGGGGGTGGGGGTGGGGGGGTGGGGCAGGGGACAGCCAAGCGCCGACGTGGGTCATCCGAATTAAAAATATTTTACGAAATAGAGATTTTGCATGGTTTTGACAAAACAGAAAATTTAACGCTATCAATATTTTTTATTTTTATTTTTATTTTATTTTGAAATCAACTTTGTCCAAAATTTTGTAATTAAAACTATTTTATTTTAGCTATTCTGCCTTTTGCCTAACAACCTTGCGTAACAATAGTAGTAGTTGTGTAGTTAAAATCAATAACTGTGTGATATACGTCTACTACTATATAAGTATATCTTATAGCATTAACTGCTAGGGTCATAAAAAAATTACTAAAATAAAAAATAACTTACAAAATGATGTAGTAATAATTAGTTATTCAATTATTAGAGCATTCATAGTAGTTTTCCTAATTAACTCTCTATCCCTAATTAACTCTCTATCCCTAGTCATATTTTAGATGAGTATGTCAAGTGATAATAATAAATTACAACCAACCAACCACATTATCTTGTTTAGGTTAATTGATGAAATTATGATGAAATGTTTGAATAATTGAATTGATGAATGCTGAAATTATTATGAAATGTTTAAATTGATGAAATTATTGATTAACAATTGATATTTTTATTTATACTTGATTATGGATAAATACTTGATTAATAGTGAAGAAATTGAGAGTGATTCCGAAGCAAATAGTGATCTTGACTCCTTTTTCTTTTCCTCGATTGATCCGTTTCTGTATTAAGACCAATGACCTTAACTCCGCTAATATACTTTCTATTTTTTTCAATTTGGGTCAAAATCAAACCCATGGACCTTAACTTCGACTTCTCACTTCTGCAACAACCTACACGTCGTTCTTTCGTCATTTACTATGTAACCGCCTCAAATTTTGTCCTCCTCGAAGAATTTTGTTACGGTTCATGCGTGGCTGTTCAAACAAGTTGAAAATGTTATTCATATGTTATTCATTTAAATTATCAGATACAATCAAACGAATACGACTCCCCAAGAATTATCAAATCTTCCGGCATGATTAAAAGGTACAACAACAAAATCATGATGCAACAGTATTGCTGTCGCTCTTTTTACTTAAAACCTTTTAAAGTTGTTTCATTAAATTGACTGACGGAAAAAGAATATTACTGTAGTTATATTCCTCCTTCACCCTCGAGATCAATTTTGTATTGAGCGTAAGATATGATTAAAAACGATAGTCTTTGCTGTAAATCTTTACTAATATTTTTTGTGTTCATCTCTCAACAAAATTAGCACAGAGGCAACAATACAAAACTCCCTCATTCAACCCATAATTCTAAATTTAACTATTTATTTGAAATTTAGCAAACTCGAATTAAAAGAAAGAAAATAAAGGCTACTGACATGCAAAAGTAACCATCTTGCATGTACAGCTCATTTGCAAAACTCACTCTCTAACATTTATTTTTGCAAAACTTCCCTCCAAGATTTATAGATTGTGCAAAACTCACCATTTATGTAGTTCTTTGTTAAAAACCTTCATATCATTTGCAGACAAAGCAAGAATAGACAATTTTAACCAACAACGCGTTTTATAAAAAAGCGTTGTGGTTTTTTCATGATATTTTTTAACAAAACGTTGTAGATACATATAAAAAAACGTTATCAAAAGGCAATTTTTGATTTTAAATAGATAACGTTTTTTTTTAAAACATTATCTATTTCAAAAATACGGAGCGAAACTGAAAAGTTGTAATTAAAAACCCTCCCTTCTCCCAGCTTTTGCAAATGAAATCCTCGTTTGGAATTGGGACCAAAATTAGAATCAAAGAGTTAACATCATTTCCCCTCCTTTTCATCCTCAACCATTTTCTCACATACTCTCCTCTGTTCATCACCCCATTGAAGCACAAGTATCAGTGTAAGGGACTGTTGGAATGAGCATTTAGATCTTCACGATGTTTTTAGGAGCCCAAATCTTGAGGAAGAGAGAGAGAGAGAGAGCCCATCTTAGTTTGATGGGAGGAAAAGTGGTGGTGGATTCGATTAATTGCGGAACCTCCATTGTCGTCGATACTTCAGCTTCGAGCCCTACGTCTTCGACCGGATCTATCTCTCTGTCGTTCGTCGTCGGTTGTGCTCTCACATTCGTCGCTTCCTCTTCGAATCTACACTTAAGTTTTGAAGAGAGTACTTTTCTCTTATTAGTTAGTCGGTTTGTAACTACTGATGATGATGATCTTCTAGAGTAAGAGATTTATGATTTGGTTTTAGATCTAGATTTGATAGCCATTGAAGATTATTTTATTTCCTACCTGGCCTCTGTTACAAAATCAGCTTTTGGAATTGGGGGACCATGGTCCGAGTTTGTG
The DNA here is from genome assembly GCA_020205605.1 of Panax ginseng. Lineage (NCBI taxonomy): Eukaryota > Viridiplantae > Streptophyta > Magnoliopsida > Apiales > Araliaceae > Panax > Panax ginseng. Next base: position 41,792,892 of record CM035130.1, on the reverse strand, counting down.
GATTATATCATTGCTTCCATCAAATCTGAAGATGCGAAGCTTGTTTTTGAAGAGCAATCAAAAGAAGATGGTGATGTGCTTTCCTTTTAATAAATGATTAATTTGAGACTGCTGAATGAACTCTTTTTTCTTTTTTCTTTCTTTTCCTTGAATGCTTTTAAATTTTGAAATGTTTTTAGAAAAGACTTGCGTTTATCATTTTCCAATATCTTGTTTCTAAGTATGGCTTCTTTATGGAAAATTATGGGTTTATACTTTACTGCAGATAAGTAGTATTTTAGCTTTGAAGTTAGTTGTTCTGGTTTGGGTGTCAGACTGACAGTTGATTGTTAGATATTTTCTGAGATGTGGTTCAACTGATACTTTTGCTTTCATTTTCTAAATCACGGGTTGGATTTTTGACAATAACTATGAGTTATAATTCTAAATTCTGTTTGTGGAGCCAGTAATCTACATGTTTTTTAGAATGACCTGAAATTGACATTATTGGTTCAGCACCCCATTATGTCAGTAGAAATCTTTTCAGTTGGATGCATATTTGTCTAATACATGTAGTGTATGTGCCTTTCTTATATTTGCCCGTTTCTTATATTTGCTCTATCCATTTCCAACACTTAAATCTACTTAATTATTACCTACAATCATAATTCAGCTTAGATTTATTGGTAATTTGGAATAAATTATATTTGCATTTTCTTTCTTTTGTGTCCGTACCTTGTCCCCAGTCCCCCATCTCTGACTTTGCATATTGTTGTTAGTTTCATGCCAATAGTGCTTTATTTTTTTTTAATATCATGAGTTTTATTTTAATTTATTCTTTTAGGTTCAGGTTTCATCAGGCAAGGAAGTGGGACCTGCCACATCACAGGGAAATTGAATATGATTTTGGGGAGACATTTGGAAGAGAATTATTGGAAAGCACAAATTGGAGTATGCAAGTTTGTGGGTCGATCAATTACTGATGAAAGGTGATAGGCCAAACACTAGCTCTTCTGATGGGATTGCTGATGGTAGTCAGAGAGCGCGACCTTTACATGGGTAGGCTTGTTTATTTATCAGTTGTATTGTTTGTACCTCAGTGTAATCTGGGTCTTTCCTTTTTCCTTGCTCCTTCATGGTCTTTATATATCCTCTTACAAGTTTTATATGTTCTACAACATAACATTGTCTCTCCCGGTACATTAACACCCACAACAGTTTTTTTGAGACCATATGTTAATAGTGTCTTTTAGATTTCTAGTTTGCATCATGTAAAGTTATGCAACTGCATCAAGTAGTGATTTTTATGGACAATTGACATTTTCACTTGTCCTTTTATTTTAATACTGATTAACCCGTTACATTGATGGTGAGGCTGAATTATTTCTTGGTGAGACATGCAAGAAAGTTGCTTTTGAAACTGATTTTGGTAATATCTTTGCTCCCCTGTTAAATTATAACAATCTTGACTGAAAATGATACTAATTCTAAACATGGAACAAGGAACGTTTTATCCATAACATTTGAAGGGCACATAAACTATTAGAAGAAGGGAAGTATCGGGAAAGTTGGAGTGATCAGGAAAGTTGGAGCAAGCCTTGCAAAATATTAGAAGAAAAATTCCAACTTTCCCTTACCTTTCCTTCCCCTCGAAATAAAACTCAGAAACAAACCATAAGGTACATTACTGTAGTACTGAAGATTCATAGATGGCACTGCTAGACGCTAGTGTTAAGCTTTGTCGATACAGCATGTAATTAGTTACTGAAGATTTTTTTTTAAAAGGTAAATTTCTATTTTCCATTTGAGAACTCTACACATTTTCAAGTCTGATAATAGCATTTGTATTTCAATTTCATAATGTTTTTGCAGCTTCTTGCTTATCTGGCAGCATTGCTTCCACCTGTGCTGGTTCCTCCTGTTTTAAGTCATCCTTTGCTTCCTCAAGAGCCTGAACCAGATTTGAAAGACAAATCTCTGCATCCTTTATTGCTGTCTTGGGCATGAGGTTCTCTGCAACATCAGCATGTGTAATCTTGGTTTCCTCCATCAACCGTTGAATCAAATCGAACACTGGATGTGCTTCTATTTGATTGTTAGTTGTATAGTCAATTTTGCTATACTGATTTGTCAGTTGTAGTAATTATATTGAAAAGTGAATTTGAGATGTATGGATAATTTGGTATTATTGGGATGTAAACGAATTGTATGGTATTAATATTCTTTGTAATTGGTATATTTTGAATTTGAGATGTATGGATGGTAATATTATTTGTAATTGGTATATTTTGAATGTTTGATACATTTTCGCTTTAAATAGATGACACCTTCTAAACGTTGTATAAATGTTTTTAAACGTTGTTTGATGTATCAAATTACAACATTTTAAGTTGAAAAACGTTGTGGAATCATACCATCTACAACGTTTTCAAGCATCCAATGATTTCTGGAAAATAAATATTCAACGTTTTTTAAGAAAAAAACGTTGTGTAATGTGTCAAACCACAACGTTTTAAAAACTTTGTATAAAGGTGTCAAATAGATGACACCTTTAACCACGACGTTTTTGTAAGACCTTCTACAACGTTTTACGCGTTATCTATTTACTGTTTTGTAGTAGTGCATACTCATATTATTTCACTTCAATTCACCACTTAAGAATTTTACTTTTAGAATACTCCTTTTATTTCATTCAAATGACTTCTAATTAACAAAAAAAATAAAAAATTCACAATATTAACAGACATATTTGCAACCTTAGATCGTCTAACTCATACATTGTTTTGAAAATAGAATCAACAAAGACTATATATATAAACTTATCTCTTGTAAATTAAAGTTGAAATGCAGAATATGTCGAGGCTAGTACTTAGTACCATATTCTTTAGACAATTATATCCTCCTTACGGTGCTCAGAGTTAATAACACTTGTCTCCCAGGATACAATGACAACGTATACTATAGCAACACTACAAATAGTATACTCAATGAACCAAAATAAATACTCTGACTCTCTCTCAAAAAAATAACTATGAACTACTGATGAACAAATGAAAACTTGAATGACTGATAATTCTTGAATGCTTGTGAATTGAATGAATGAAAAACCTGACTCGCCTAGGTTATTTATAGGAGGGATTAGTGACCCATCAGTTGGGGCAGAACCCGTTGAAAAGACACCTTTAGCCAAAAAAGACATAGTTTTTGGCTTTAGCAAAAAGAGCGACTCAGTTCTGGCAAAAATTGACGTAGTTTTAGACTTGCCAAAAAGGTTGTGTCCGTAAAGGGAAAAATGACGTAGTTTTAAGGCGTCAGTTAAGGTGAGATAAGCGCTTCCCAAATGGCCTTGAGATTGTCACGTCCTTTTTAGAAATGGATATGACTTCCCAAAATAACACAGTTTTGATAATAAATAATGTTTTTCAAAACGATAGTTTCTTGATAATAGAACTAAAATAAAACAAAATTTATTTTATCCAAAAAATATATACAATGACCCAGACCTACGAATCTCGAGCCATGAGCCCGGCTCGGTCTGACTGGCTAGTCGGCCTGCGGCGACGACGCGCGTGTGGGTTCAAACCAAGTCTTAGCTAGGTCATCTCCCTTCTACAAAAGTGGAGTGCCCTTGGGGCCCAAACCCAAGAGCAACTTTATTATATATAAACCCATTAATTCTTTAGTTCTTAACCGATGTGTGACTTAGCTTCTAAATATTTATTATCATTTCCAAGGGTGATCTTTGGGAGTTAATTTCTCATTCATCATCACATGAATTTGAGCTTCCAAATACTTGATTTTAATCTACTCATGGACTAGAACACATTGATATGTGGATTTACTTCAAATAATTAATCAAACCCACTTCAATTTCGGCTCAAATTCTAACATACATAACACTCTTTGTCAGTGCTATATGTTAATCAATTATTATTTTATTATGGGTTCATCACCTTTGATGTGTTAGTAATGAAAAACTGATCAGCACATATTTATATAATCCATTTTAATTGTATAACAAAGAATTTAATGATGATGACACATGTTAAAAAACGAGAATAAAATTGATATTTTAATATGGGTCTTGTTTTTTGGGAAGAAAAAGAAGGAAAAGATATTAGATTGGAGTATTTGATCAAGAACTGTTTCCAGATTCTTTCTTCTACCATTTCTCTTAGATTTTTGTACTTCAATCATTTGCATGGATTATAAGATGATGTTTTCTTTCTTTATCATGAACTAAATTCTTGTTCAAGATTGCAATGAAACCCGATGATTGAATTTAATTAATTTATTCTCTATTCGATTATGTTTAATTGTATGCAAGTTGTTTATCATATTTTTATGCTTAATGTAATGATTGTGTGGCCAACAATGATCAATCTAATAATCTAGATGATATTGGAAATTAGATTCTAGATTTGGATAAAAATATGATACATGTGTTGGAATTATTCTTCTTAGGAGTGAATAACTAATTTGCATGAAGGATAGGACTATACCTATATGTCATATGAACTTATATAAGAATTAATAATTATGAATTCATTGTTAATTGTTCACATAGGAATATATTGAATTAATTAAGGATGTGTACGATTATAGTTAGGTAATTATTTATGAATTCTTGGTTAATAAATTACTACAATTGACTAATTGAATAGGGAGTGATGAACATTGGGTACTTCATCGGGAAAAATTGTAATCTTGATAATTAATTCCAATAGATATTCTTCGTAGTTTATTTACATTAGTTTATATTATTAGATTAAACAATTGAAGTAATTTGTTTAAATAAAATTGGATTAATACCATATTGGTAATTGAATCAATTATTATTAGACTATTCATCGTGGGAAAGATACTTTTCTTGCCGTTATATTGAATAATTGATCGCATATACTTGCGCGAAGTTACTATATATAGAAATAGGCAAACATCTACGATTTGCTCTACGATGCTCTGCTGTCTGATCTACGAATGAATATTTCATGATGCTTGGGCAGACTTTGCAGACTTCTTTGAATACTGCAGTTGCTCTACGATTCCGAAGATAACTCTATGAACTTGTTGTCTCTTTGTAGCTTCACTTCTTCTCAACTGTTGCTCTACGAAATCTAGGTTACTCTGCGAACACAATTTGAATATACAAAATGACAGAGTAATTTTACGATCATTTAGCAATATAATACAATTGATTTGATCCTATTACATGTTCATTGAATCAACTCAAAGGATCAATTTAACATGTTTGATCATTCTATATCTAAGTACTTGTAGATATATTTCTCAAATAAGGAATTAACAAAAAACTAATGAACAATTATACATTATAATCAGATCATCAAATTTAAATATGCATGACATAACGATTCATAATAGTAGACCTTTCATTCTTGTATAATCTTCCTCCAGCTCCAAAGTTTCCTTTATCATGTTTGTTAGCTTGTTGTGAAATTGATCAAATTGATCTTCGAGGGTCGCCAAGATCTTTTGTAACTCTTTATTGTCGCCCTTCAGTTTGTCCTGTTCATCCAAGAGTTTCTGCCTTTTTTCGGCAAAATTGAAATATTGCCACGTTAGCTTTTTCACCTATAACATCAACTTTTCAAATCAGAACTGATATCAGCGTAGTGTCTCAGTTCCTTCTCTAGGTCAGATGTTAGGGTTTTAACTTCGCCTTGGAGACGTTCGATGTCACCTTCGAGTTCTTTCCCCTTGTCTGATATCTCATTTATTCTATTTAGCAATCAGCTGAAGGCTTCCATAGCCTGGACCATATAAACAAAAGGGATAGGTCAGGTACTTCACTTAAGTTTTGAAATTGATGGGAATTTGAAAGGGGATATGAAGATTACTTACCCGAACTTGATAAACGATGGTGGCAATGATCAGATCTTCTGGATGAAGCTCATTGTAGACCTTATCATCGTCGTAAAAGATGAAGTCATCAAAACTGTTGAATGGAAAACCGTTGGGTATATCCTTAGGTCATACAATGCTTGGTAGTTTTTGTTGTGGTGATCCCGAAGTGGAAGGGGCTTTGGTGGTTGGTGGAGGAGGAGGTGTTGGTTACGTCCAATTCGGGCTCTTTTTGGTTGGGGTTCGGTGGTGGTCTCTTCCGTTTGGGGTTTGGGAGGGTTTGTTGAGGAGGTTCGGTTGTAATGGTTTGAGGTTGATCGGTGGAAGGAGTTGGAGTAGGGGAAGGAAGCTTGGTAGATGTCTTCACCACTCGTCATTTCTTTTTCCTCGTAAATACCATCTTTTCCTTGGTGGTCATTTTTAAGGTGTTCTTCTCCATTGCCGAAGGCATGGGAACGACATATATATGTTTGATGGCGTTTGGTTGTTCAACTTTTTGGCTTGAGGTTGGGAGTGTCATGGTGATGGTTTTAGTGGGTTCGGGGATTGTGCTGGAGGGATTTGGGGATTGTGCTGGAGGGAGTTCGGGGATTTTTCTGGAAGGGAGTTCGGGGATTTTTCTGGAAGGGAGTTCAGGAATTATGCTGGAAGGGAGTTTGAAAATTATTTTGGAAGGGGGGTTGGGGAACAGTTTTGCTTGTGGTGACTTTGGGTGTTGGTTGGGAATTGATCTTCCCGGTTGTTTCTGGTTTCAAAATTGTTACTACACATGTGAAACAAAATTTATTAAAAATTAAGATATGATGTGTTTGGGATATGGGTGTCGTTTTGGAACTTACATTTGTGTTTGAAGAGTCAAGATGGGTCAGCCAGTAACTCTATCGGCCATTCGGTCTTCGACATCTTGTGGTAGAATTCTCTAAAATCTTTGACTCGATCCTTAGGGAAGCTATCGAACCCAATGATGGGCATTAAGGGATCGACCCAGTTTAGAAGGAGATGAAGGTCAGGGCCTTGATGAAGATCCACCGGGAATGCCACCTGTAAGACCCCAATTTTTTATGAATAAAGATTTAATTTTCTCTAACTGTTATTTTGAATAATAAAGTGTGGATTTGATATAATGCTATAGTTATGGATGATATGTGCAAATTTTAAAAAGTAAGCAAGTGGTCCTAAAATATTTGTTTGGTCGGGGAATATTCTTTTTGTCAAGAAATATTCGTACGACGACACAATCATTGGTAGACCCCATAATGAAATTACTGTCGAATATAAAAAGCGACAGAAATAACCTTTTTTATAAAAATAACGGCAAAACTTTTACCGTTAAACTATTAAAATACCCGGTGATAAAAGTACAGTATTACGCGTGGTTGCACAGTAGCACACGGTATTGTACAATATCGTTGATTATTGATGATTACGTAAGAAGTCACCCAGTTTTATTCAATTATTGCAACAGTAGTTGCTGCATAGTATCTCATATTATTGATTCAATTATTGTCACAGTATCATCTGAACAATATTTTATATTATTAAATCAATAATTGAGACAACACATTTATTCATATTATTATTTGCATTATTGACAATGTATAGAAAGTTCTGTCGAGAAAATGAGTTAGGTTATTTAATTGCGCGCCAATAAGGAGAAATTCATATCAGAAAGCCTCCTCTTTCCTGGGAATGATCTGGTTGTTAATATTATGAGTTATAATATTAATGATGAATAATTGTTGAAAGATTAAAAATGTGTTGATTGAAGATAAGTAATTTGTGCTAAATAATTATTTAATTTTTGATATAAATAAAGAGATTTGTCATGAAGTATTTATTGTAAGTTTGACTTATTACATGGACCCCCACTTTCATTTTGTAACTGGTAGAAAGTTATCTCAGTTTTGTTTTATTATTATTATAATAGTAATAAAACAATTTTTTTTATATAAAACATAATACTTTTTATATTATATATAAAGTTATTCGTTTTATTAGATTATAAATAGAATATATTATATTTTATATAAAATTTTTATTTTATTAGAATATTATATTGCACAGTAATGAATAGTAAAAATCGAAAAAATCGATTTAATTCGCTACCGTGAATTATTACATTCACCGTGATTTTTTTTAAATAGTATCTTGCCATTCTCCTATAAATAGGATGCTTAGTTAAAAAATAAAAATCGCACCAGAATCAGAGAATTCTTCTTCTATAATATTATGCGTATTTCTTTCTAGTATAAGGATACTTTGAGTGTACCAAATAGTGCAAGTTTTCTTCAAGAATATCTTCGCTATACCAGTAGGAATTACTCTCCTACTAAGGTAAGGGATATTATTTGCGTTCAATATTCGTAAGAAATATTATTTTCTTCCATACTCTATAGTATGTAAGTAATATTATTTCATCTTCCTAAATCTACACTTATTTTGATAAGTATTGCTTCTATACTCCTTGAAATTAGTAGAATATCCTTGAATTTTGTGCTTCATCTAGTATCGTTTCATTGAAATATTTTTCTGAACTTTCTTATTAAATTTTAATCTTTTCATGCCAGTGTAATATTCACTCGGGTACTATTCACCTGGGGTACTATTCACGACAAAATTGGTTTCTTTTCTGTCCAAATTATTTTTAATACATGAATATCATTCTTGAATTTTACTCCATAATTAGTTATCATGTTGACAATTTGGACATTCTTAAACTTTGGATAATTGAATTATAAATGTTTAATATTTATCCTTGATCTCACTTGATTGATTTCTTATATTTATATTGTGATGAAAGTCATTTTTGGTCTGTAGTGCATAGATGGACTGTTGATTATTATGATTATGACCAGGAATTGTGTATTGGTATAATCATGACCTATAATGTTACAGACAAATGATGTGGTGAAAGTCCTCTTTGGTCCATAGTGCATAGATGGACAGTTGTTTGGCATGATCATGACCACTGGTGATACTAACAAATATCCTTGGCCTATAGTGCATGGATAATTCGTTGATTTGAAATATTTATTGAGTTGTGTTACAGAGATAAAAATATTGATGATGAACTTTTAAATCATAGAAGATAGTAGACATCATGCTCTACTTGACTCTTCTAATGGATTGCTTATTCCGCTGCAGACGTTGATCTAAACTTGTTGTCTATTGTATTCTATTAGATTTTACACTGTTGAGGACTAAGGATAATTTATTCTATATTATCTTAGTTATAATATTCTTTACTGGGCTAGTTGAGCTCACCATTTTCTTTCATTGTTCTCTCTAGGAAATGATAATATAGCTGGGACTAGTCGGGGAATGAAGTGACAGTTCAGGATGGTTGCTATAGTAGTCCTCACTATTTTATAAAATAATGTGATAATAATTGTAATAAGGACTTTATTTGAGTTTGGATATAATCTACGAGACAATATTTGTATTGAAACTCAGCTATTGTGTTGTCATATTTTATACGACAGTTGTATAAATGAAGTTTGTATTTAAATTTTGTACCATGTATTTGGCGACTCATAATGGGTTGTGTAGACCTATTTTGGGGGCGTCACACCACCCCTTGTTGCTTGAGGGGTTTTTATCTAAATGCGTCGGCAAGTTTGCTTGTTCAGTTATCAGAAACCAGGTACTTTGGATCGACCCACACTAAACATCGCAAAAAAGAAATCTAACACATGGTTGACCTCGCATTCATAGAAAAAGGCTATGAAGCAGATGAGATGGATATTTAAGTTCGACACTAGTTGTGCGAACTTGATTCCGATGAATCTGTGAAAGGAGGTGTTGAATTCATGTAGGAGGAATTGAAACCCATACTTCAAGGCCTAGATAAGAATGACGATCCATTTACCCTTCGGGCGCCAGTACATTTTCTCTGATAGGTTGGGGGCTTAGAGTTTGTAAGTGTTGGGGATTTGGTATTGTTGGCGGATATTGACTATTTGGTAGGCTTGACACGTGGGCGCAGGGGAGGGGGAGGGGAGGGGGCGTGCATCAGCTTTTTAATATCCGTACTATATTAATTATGTAGTTTTTGTACTTTCTTATTATAAGTTTATTATAAAAAGAGAGTGGGGGCAATGCTGGTGCATGATTTATGGGCCTAGGTGTTTTCGGTGGGATCCATGCCATGTGACAGAATATTTCAGTCAGGAGGCTTGACATTTTAAGGAATCTATAATCCTGGTTGAATTATAATTCCCTTTCCAATTTAACTTCCTACCTTTGAGGAGACCTAATCTAAATTAATTATGGAGGTTGGGCAGTCTAGATTAATTTCGACTTCCCATTTTTAAGGAGATTGAATTTCATCTAAGTATGGTAACTGACATAATAAAGAGTCCTACTCCTACTCGGGGACGGGTGTATTGAGACGGTGTAAGTGAGCTATAAATACACGAAAATACTCTAAGTTACAAGTAATGACTCTTTGTTTATTTCATGCACTAAAGTATTAACGTGCCTCCATTGTTAACATTATCCAGCTTGTACTTATTCTTACACCAGAGCTATCCTCTGACGGCCCCGACCGTCAGGCTTCTTAGTGTGATTGTTCGTTTTCTGTATAGGGTTTGTCTCGCTATTTGGTAATTGGGCGAGCAGTTGGATATTGGCGTTAACATTAGTAATGTTCCTATTTTATGTGACAACACATGCACTATATATATATATATCAAAAAATTCTGTACTGCAATCACGCACTAAACATATTGAGGTTAGAAACTATTTTTTGAGAGATAATGTAGCTAAATGATTGATAAAATCAATTTTTGTTCTAAATGATCACCAGTTATCTAATATTTTTACAATCAAGTGAAGAATGATTTTGTAAATTAAGTAGGGAACTTCGAATGCGCACAACCTAATTTGTGTAATTTTTACATAATTTATTTGTTATGTGATAAAATTTGTTCATGTATGTATTTAAATATTTATGTGATGAATTTAATTTATCAATCAGTAAGTTTACTATCACATACAACCACTCACATACCCTCACATGCATATTTTGATGGCCCACGTGCGGAGCAAGTCACGTGGGCCATGAAAATATGAATATGAGTGTATGTGAGCAGTATGTGAGCAGTTGTATGTGATAGTAGACTTATTATTATTATTTTTTTTTTATCAATTTCAATGCTAAGCAATTTATTTGTTTGTCATATTCTATTTGACCCGTTTAATTGATAAAATTCTTAGCTTAAAGTTTAAATTAATCCTATTAATAAATTAAATGCACAAGGTCTTAATCCATTAAGTGTGTGATTACGAAAAATAAAAGGATAATTAATATCTTTTCCCGGGAAGCCAAAAAGCTGAGGAGTCTTTTCAAAATTGAAAAGACATCTGATTAAAAGAAGTTCAACTAGGGACGGATCCAACTTCTTTGGTCAGTGGGGTCAAATTTAAAATAAACAGATTCTAAAAAAAATAAAAATATAGTAAAATAAATTACAAAACAAAATAATGCCCAAATATTATTTTTACTAACATTTTTCGAGATTTTATTACTTAAAATTCTTGTATGATAATCTCATTTTTATTAGTTACAAAAATGCACAAGCAATTAAAAAAAAATAACAAAATAATTGCTTAATTTGTGAAATTATAAATAAAAAATATAACATATCGAATTTTCTCTAAAATCGAACTAGTGGGAAGAATTAGACCAAGCCGCTAGACGAGAAATATAGGGACAAAGAGTATTATAGTGAGCAAGGTATTATAGGATATGAATTTTGAAAAATTTAATACTACCTCCATTCAAAAATTAGATATACATTTTGACTTTTTAAAGTAAATTCGTGAAATCCTAAAACTCAAATTGATATAAGTTTGTTCAAATTTTGAAAACAACAAAGATAATAATTAGTAGTGTTTTATAGTTAGTTTATAATTGTTATATTTGTTGTATTAAAATTAAATAACTTCATATCAATTTTGAATTTTAGGATTTCGTGATTTGACTTAAAAAAGTCAAAATATATCTCTAATTTTAGAACGGATATATAATTTTTCAATCTAAATTTTAAAATTTTTATTAAACACTTTATAATTTTACTCTCTTTCTTTTTGAGCCCTAAAAAGTCAATGGGGTCAATTGAACCTATGGGTGTAAATGAACCGAGTTGATAGACTCAACGACACGCTTGCGTGAGGTAGTCGTCTCCCGTATCGTTTCTAGCAAAGTTGTAACGATGGAACTCCCTCGACACCTCAATCCAACGCCTATAAAGAGACGGAAACCTTGGTAAAATCGATCAAGCATTGAAATCTGCGTTGAATGGAACACCACCAACACCTAAACCCTGTGTTTATATCGAAACAGGAACCTCGGTACAATCGACGATTGATATGGTAGAAGATGCCACACACAACTATGTATTGTTGTATGATAACTTAAACTTGAATCTCAAAGAAAAACTTAGAAAATAACTTAAGAATTCTTCAAAGAACTAAAAGGAGAGAATAATCTCATAAGAATATAATAAAAATCCGAATTGTATTGAATCTTGTATGAATTACATTCATAAAGGTTATTTATAGTAGTTATGAAACCCTAGAGTCCTTAAAAAGTAATAAAAATTGATTTAGTGACAACACGAAAATTTATAAGATTTAAAATAAAATCTTGAATGATTGAATAAAGATTAACGAGTAAAACCTAGATTGGAAATAGAGGACTGATAAAAAAAAATCTATATGGTTTGATTTTTGAAGTAATGTAAAAAAAATTAAATGTGAATGATAGAAATGTTAAAGAGTAAGAAATGAGAAGATAAAGAATAGAAATAAGAAAATATGGGTTACGAAAATTTATATGTACACTTGAAGGTATATTAAGGATAAGTTAGGATACCTTTAAATTTACTTGAATTAATTGATGAAAGAGAATATATAATAATTTTTGTAATGATATATGTGACAATTTTATTAAGGAAATAAATTTAAAATGAAAAGATATTATAAGATTAAAGAGAATGTGTATATTTATAGATACATATATACTTAAGAATGTGCCACTTATACTTTTAGCCAAATAAGAGGAATGATTAATTAAAATTAATAATACAAGAATAAATGAAAAGCTTAAGTATACAAGCTTGTGGAAATTAAGCCTAACCTAGTAATCAAGTGTTAGAAACTTAATAAAAGTCCAAAAAGGGATTAAGATTATGACAAGTCAAATTAAAAAATGATAAACCATATGAATATAGTAAATAAGCCTAAATTTTTAATTATTAAAGGACTTGTAAGAGTGACACAAGTTATTATTGTGATATTTCAGATTAAGAAAATTTAGGTCACATTGTAAATGAAAATATTAATTATTTATCAATGAAGTGAATATTTGTGACTTATGTAGAATATGTATATGATTATATATATATATACGTATATTTTATTAATCATATAATGAGCAATGGAAAAGAGAAGTATAGGAACCTAATTATATATATTAGGTATGAGAATTTAATAACGTAAGGGTTATATTTATTTGAGATTCCTAATATTTAAAATATATACTAGTAAACTAAGATAAGATATTTATTTTAATATCTCAATATATTTATTTTATTAAACCTAATTATTAGCAAGTCTAATTAGGTTATATAATTAAAATAATAAGAGTAATTATTTAAAGTCTAAAGTAAGTAGACTAGTGACCCTAATTACATAACTAGGGTAATGTAAAATAAATGTGTTGAGCATATGTGAATTCTTGTGTCCCAAATGAATTATATGGGAGACCAAACAATTAACGAAATGGCCCAAACCCTAGCTTAAATAAAATGGATATTCTAGAAACTAAATATGCAAATTAAGCAAATAAATAAAAATAAAAAAATGGGCTGGGGGGGGGGGGGGAAGAACCCGAGCTAAGAAAGAGAGAATTGGCACATGGTTTATTTCATTTTTCAAATATAGCATTACTAATTCCATAGCCCTTGTCCTTGTAGACACTTGAAATTTTGCATTTCTGTTACTAACTTGGCAGAAGGGCAGAATCATCTTCCAGAGATAACCCTGGGAGTCAAATCAACTCAATTCCGGAGACAACCCCGGAATCCTCAGTTTTCCATCTCGAAGATGACCCCGAGATATCCAGCTCCACATTTAAAAATAACACCAGGAATTTCAATTTCAACCTCGGAGACAACCCCGAGGAATACAGTTCCAGTTCCGAAAATAACACCAGAGAAGGAAGTTGCATCTCGGAGACAACCCCGAGATATCCAGTTCCAGTCTCGAAAACAACACTGGGAGTTTCAGCATCAACCTCGGAGATGACCCCGAGAGTGCAACTGCAGTTCTGGAGATAACCCTGGAAAAGCTCATTTCAACCTTTGCAGTCAACTTCAACCTCAGAGATAACCCCAAGGTACTTAGTCCCAAACCCGGAGATAACCCGGAGGTCGAGCACACACCTCGAGAGCACCACGAGGACATTCAAAGACTTGCAAAGAACCCAATCTCAGAGATAACCCTGAGCAACGACTGCTATATCAACCCAAATCGGATGTAACCCCAGTGAGGGGCAAAATCATCATTTTGCCACCTCGATCCCACATGCGCGCCGTCTCAACACATTTCAACATACATTCCACACAATAATGTCCTACAAGAACCAATAGCTCTAATCCCGAGTGACTACTACACATGACAACAGACCTGATAGAATTTGAAGACTTGAAGACCAAGGGCATGGTCCCATCTTCCTGACTTCGTACAACCTCTAATCCCATGTCATTTGTATAGCTCTCTACAACAGTACTCCAAAAAAGGTCTTATACACCTCAATCGGATGCCCAAATTGAAGTTCTGAAAGTTTAAGCGGACATCACATTGCATGCGTGCACGTACTTTAAGACGGCGGGACCCGCGGAACCCGGTGCACCCCAGGGAGCCGCAGGTCCCTCCTCTATAAATAGAGGGCTTGGGGTGGCCATTTTGTAAGAAAAAAAAGGCGAGGAAGCCCTGTCCAATTTGCTTTATACACACTATAAACTTAGTGCTTTCTCATTTTAAACACTTGTGAGCTTATATATGTCTATATTTTTCTGGTGGGAACCGAGTTTTCATCCATTTAAAGCTATTAAAGTCTTTTTTGGCAGTCCACTGTAAGCCTTCTTACACTTTTTAAAGCCTTTTCTCCACATTCTGCACACACCGTTCTTCACGTTGAGAGTCGTGTTACGTGTGTATGGCCGGACTTCAGTCCATGACTTTTTATTTCTTTTATATATATATATATATAAAAGTAATAAACTCGATAATATTAGTCCATATATATATACTTATATATAAATTGTTGTCGAAATCTATTCGATGAGCCTAGATTTACATCCGGAGCGTTTATTGCTTTTATATATATATACATATATATAAACTATTGTCGAACTCTGTTCGATGAGCCTGAATTTTATATCCAGAGCATCTACTGCTTTTATATATATAAATACTTATATATATATATATATATATATATATATATATATTATTACCATCAAACTCTATTTGATTGAGCCTGGATATAATATCCGGTGCGTTTACCTCGTATATATATATATATATATATATATATTTACATTTCTGTTAGGCCTGGAGTTTACTTCGTGGCTTTTTACTACATTCTTTACATTTAGTCCCGCCTGGAGTTTACTTCGTGGCGGTTGATTGTCTTTACTGATTTATTTACTTTTCCAATCCCCCATGGAGTTGCTTCGTGGTGGTCGATTGTCTATATATATATATATTTATCGCTTTTATATATTTACATTTCCAATCCCCCATGAAGTTCGCTTCGTGGTGGTTGATCGTCTGTATATATATATATATATATATATATATATATATATATTTATAGCTCTTATATATATAATTGCTTACAACTTTCATACAAACTGCTACATCATGTGAGCTTAGGAATCATATGATCACATATTCAGTCTCCTGAATCTAGATTCGGTTCCCATGATGGACATTTTCGGCTATAATCAACTTGTATATTATTTACTATGTTCAAATTTCCTTAGATGGCTCTCATGCCCACAAGGAGTTCGGCACTGCTATATACCTTATTTCTCGAAGATGCTTCACATCTCGAAAATAAAAGCAATCAAGCCGAACATATAATAAAATGGAAGTATCAAAGACCTCAAATACTATTGAGCATAAGGGTTTGAAAAACCTCTTTTACAAAACATCACTACTATATCTTGTTAAAACTGAATTTTTACATAAATTCAAACCCTTTGTATATAGGTGCGAACAAGGCATAACACTACCAAATAACTGCACATTGACACACACACACACACACATTCATATAATAATTTATTTAAAAAGTGGCGGTCACCGTGGTAACACGGATGTCGGGGGGAGGGGGGGGGGTGCCTAACATCTTTCCTCCACATAATCAAGCCCCCGGACCCTAACGAATCTCAATTTCACAGACCTGTTAAATAGTGTCACATCACTGGGTCAATGTGCAAACCTTTTCTCGGTTGAGTTGGTGCAACCATTTAAAAATACCAACTTGCGACTCTTATAGTCCAATCGTCGACATATATATGTCAGACCTTTTCATAACTTGTTTTTTCAAACAAATCTCACCTAACATGAGAACACCAAAAGACAAGAATAGAAAAGGGACAATAAAAATCCCAACGTCGACAGGTGGCGACTCTGCTGGGAACATCTAGTAAGAGGGCTTAAGCCGCTAAACTTTGCCAACTGATCAAGATTGAATCTAATCTTTATTGGTAAAAAGTGTGCTGATTTTGTCAATCTGTCCACTATCACCCAAATCGCATCATATCCTCTCTGAATAGTTGGAAGACCTATCACAAAATCCATTGTGATATGTTCCCACTTCCATTCTGGTATTTCCAACGGTTGAAGTAATCTTCTTGGCCTCTGTTGTTCTTCTTTTACTCTTTGACATGTCAAGCATCTCGCAACACATTCTACAACATCACTTTTCATGTTTGGCCACCAAAAATGTCGTCGTAAATCTTGATACATCTTCGTACTTCTCGGGTTAATAGAATATCTTGAGTTATGAGCTTCGGTCAAGATTTTGTCTTTAATATCTGGTACTTCTGGAACCCAAATTCTTCCCTTGAATCTTAGTAATCCCTCGGTATCGATCTTGTATTTCACTTTACCACCCTCAACCACTTTCTCTTTGATCTTTCTACATTCTTCATCTTGTAGTTGAGCATTCCTTACCTTGTCCACCAAAGTTGGACTAGCTTCTATTTGGAATAGTCGTTCATCGGATTCTTTTGGAAATTTTATTTCCAACTCTAGTTTTGTCATTGCTGAAATAAGCTCTTCCTGAGTGGTTATCAGCATCAACTTTTCCCGTCCTTTCCTGTTTAAAGCATCTGCAACCACATTCGCCTTGCCCGGATGATAAAAGATCTCACACTCATAATCTTTTATTAATTCCATCCATCTCCTTTGACGCATGTTCAGGTCCTTCTGAGTGAAAATATACTTCAGACTCTTATAGTCTGTGTAGATCTCATATTTTTCTCCATAGAGATAGTGTCTCCATATCTTTATAACAAATACCACCGCAGCCAACTCTAAATCATGAGTCGAATATGCTTTCTCATAGTCCTTCAGTTGTCTTGATGTATATGCAATGACTTTTTCATTTTGCATTAGCACACACCCTAGTCCTTTATGTGATGCATCACTGTACACCACAAAGTTTCTTGTATTATCTGGTAATGACAACACAGGTGCTACACTTAACTTCTTTTTCAATTCTTGAAAACCCTCTTCACACTTCTCTGTCCAAACAAATTTTACAGCTTTCCTTGTCAAATTTGTTAACGGAGTGGAAATCTTGGAAAAATCCTGAATAAATCGTCTATAATAGCCAGCCAGTCCCAAGAAACTCCTCACCTCTGATGGTGTTCTTGTTTGTTCCTAATTGATTACGGCTTTAACTTTTGATGGATCCACTGAAATCCCAGCTTTGTACATCACATGCCCAAGAAATTGTACACGTTCTAGCCAGAATTCACACTTAGAGAATTTTGCGTACAACTTTTTCTTTCTTAGTGTCTCTAACATCAAACGTAAATGTTCCACGTGTTCTTCTTGAGATTTGGAGTACACCAGAATGTCATCAATGAATACTACCACAAACTTATCTAAGAATGGTTTAAACACCCTGTTCATCAAATCCATGAATGCTGCAGGGGCATTTTTCAATCGGAAAGACATCATCAAAAACTCATAATGTCCATACCGAGTTCTGAATGCCGTCTTTGGTACATCCTCCTTTCTTACATTCAATTGGTGATACCCACTTCTCAAATCTATTTTTGAGAAGTATATAGCACCCTTTAATTGATCAAACAAGTCATCTATTCTTGGCAATGGATATTTATTTTTAATAGTGACTTTGTTTAATTCCCTATAATTAACGCAAAGATGCATTGACCCATCCTTCTTCTTCACGAATAACACCGGTGCTCTCCACGGTGACACACTCGGTTGAATGTACTTCTTGTCCAATAACTATTACAATTATACCATCGGCTCATTCATCTTTACCGGAGCCATTCTGTACGGGGCCTTTTATATCGGAGCAATTTTTGGCGCTAAGTCGATCACGAACTCAATCTCTCTATCGGGCGGTAGTCCTGAAAAATCCTCCAAAAACATATCTCGTCTTGACAAATTTCCTAACCACTGGTATCTCTTCCAGTTTCACCCCCGTCCTCTGAGTATCGACTATGTAAGCTAAATAACCCACACAACCTTGACTCAAAAATTTCATGGCCTGCATAATCGTTAGACATCTCACATGTCTAGGCGATTTGCTACCATAGAAAACTACCTTTGATGGAGTCATAAGGTTTACACACTTCTTTTGACAATCAATTATCGCTCCATAATTGAACAGCCAATCCATTCCCAAAATAACATCAAACTCTCCAAGTTTTATTGGAATTAAATCTACCATGATGACATTCCCCTTAATGTTCACCTTACAATTCTTGTATACGAACCTAACAGGAATCACCTCTTTATTCAAAATTTCTATGTTTAAAGGGAAATTTAATTCTTCCCTAGGCAATCCTAACCTCTTAGCAAATTCATCAGATATAAATGAGCAAGTAGCACCCAAATCAAATAATACATAAGCATCTATATCATTGATTGGGATAATACCTAACAAAACATCTTTTGATTGTACAACATCCTGCATAGTCATGTTGAAGGTTCTGGCTGTGGGTCTATTTGATGACGTTGGTCCCGCAATGATCAATGTGCCTTCACTGCTCCCTCCTTTGGTTCTCGTTGTCTCTTCAGCTTTCTTCTTAGGGCACTCACGAGCAAAATGATCCTTTGACCCGCACGTGTAGCAAACACTTTTCTTGGGTTGATTGTAATTTGGGGCAATGTGACCCTCTTGGCCACAGTTAAAGCATACACGCTTCCCCCTTCAGCACACACCCGCGTGAAACTTCCAGCATGTAGCACATGCTTTGAAATTCTTCTTCTGCTGGTTACCCTGCTGGTTTCCAGAACCCACATTTCCATTCCATTTTCTCTTCAGGTTATTGTTACCATTTCCACCACTCCCACCACCATTCTTACTTTCACTCTCGTTCTTCTTCTTTCTTCTTTCTTTTTTCTTGATTATACTTTGTCACAGCCTCGCCTCCACCCTCAGAAAGAATTGTCTTCTCAAGCACCGCTGCGAATGTCTTCAGCTGGAACAGGGAGACCCTACTTTACAACTAAGGTTTTAGTCCCTGCTCAAACCTTCTAGCCTTGCGCTCATCTGTGTTGACTTGATATGGCATAAACCTCGCCAATTCGTTAAATTTTATGGCATACTCCGATACCGTCATTGATCCCTACTTCAGTTCTAGAAACTGTACCTCCATCTGATTCTTCGAACTCTTTAGGAAATATGACTCGAAGAATATCGCCTTAAACATATCCCAAGTCATCACCCCTTGTCCTCCTCGAGTTTTATTGGCTTGCCACCAATAACTAGCCTTTGCTTTCAACATGAATGTTGCAAAAGTAGTCTTCTGATTCTCACCTACTCTAGCTACATCAAACACTTTCTCTATCTCCATGATCCAGGTCTATGCCTCAACTGGATTCATGGACCCATTGAATTCTGGTGGTCCAACCGCCTTAAAGTCCTTAAATGTCACAGCTTGATTCTGCGGTTGATTCTGTAAAGCACCCATTAGTAACGTCACTAACTGCTGAAAGGGGTTAGCTTCTGCGTTGTTATTGTTGGTAGACCCTTCAGGGGTTCTTTGTCATGGATGACGTCTTCTTGGAGGCATTTTCTGTTAAAATACACTCATTAGACTATTACTCAAGTCCATTAAGTGTTTTCTACTTAACTTGAACACCACAAAAGATCATCACATAACACATAATACTTTGAATAAAATAATAACTTTATTTAACTACAACATACAAGCAAGATCTGGAGGTCCAAAGTGGCTGTCAGGCCCTTCTTGGGTTTTCTGGGTTACCCAGAAACCCAGGCAGTGCTTGATAGATACTTTGTGCCTTAATTTAATCAAGTTCGGTGTGATGTTATGGCGTTCTAAGGGTTCAGGTTTGTAGTCCACATGTCAAGGTACAACTATCATTCATCAAATCAGTCAAACTACATCAGAATCACTAGCTAGTATATGGTCAAACCATGTCAGAAAGGATGTTCTTGAGTTTTATAGGTTTCCTAAAAAACCGAGTTCATGTTCGAGTAGGCTAGTTTGACCATCAATCATTTTCATTCTGTTAGTTATCTAAGTGATATAAAAGCCTGAATATGTAGTACACATATAACTCTAACATCTGACAGCTATTGGCCCTAGAAAAGCTTGTCAGACCCTGATATTGAGTTTCTGGGTTGCCCAGAAACTCTTGGTCATGCTCGGTCAACTATGTTTGACCAAGAATATCTTGTAACCTGGATATGATCTAAGCATGATTTCAAGTCCAGATTAAAGTTCTTATGGCAAACTACAAGTCTAAAACATCAAACACACAAAATCATAAACAAAGAGAGATCTATAGCCTCTGACTTTTGCTTGTCAGACAACATATAAAAAATTTCCAAATTTCCAAAATTTTAAAATCTTTAAATCTGAGCCTAAAGATGTTATGGATCTAACATCTATCAACCTAGATCATTGATTAACACCTTATACAACATGATTAAACATAAAAACACAAGATCTCACATAGCTTTAGAGATCAAATTTCTTGGTTAGGGTTTTATACCTTTCTTTGATAAATTTTGAATTTGGGCTTCTGATCTGTTATGTGTGATAGTGGGGGCTTGTTTTTTGACTGATATGCTAAATATTTTCATAGGTTTTGAGTGGAGAGAGTTTGGTTGAGAGTAAGTTGTAGAAATGAGGCAAATAATGACTTTTCTCTCTCTTGATCTATATATATTATGTTGCAATGAAGTGGCTGATGAATTGAGGCTGATGTGCTAAGAACGTGGTCACATGGGAAAGTCTTGAGTTGTTTACCTACTACAAATATGGCAAGATACACAAGTTATCTTAAATAATGCAAGAGGGGCATTTAGGTCATTTGCCATCTAATTTTAATGACCAAATTATAATCTTGACAAACCATTAGAGTTTAACCCTAAGGTTTTAAAAAATATGGATTTCTAGGATTTTGTAATTTGGTTTAAAATGCACAATTTTTAGTTTCCTAAATTATAAATTAGGGTTTCTAAATTAATTTAGGTTTCCTAATTACATAGACTTGAAAATTAGGTTTAGGTTTTACTAAATATAATTAAGATTGTTAATTTAGCAATTAGGGCTCTAATTTGATAATTAGGGTTACTAAATAACAAATAGGTTTTCTAATTTTTGAAATTAGGGTTTCTCACAATTAAGGTTTCTAAATATTAATTAGGGTTTCTCTAATTAACATTAAATTCTATAATACGTAACATAAATCATATAACACAATCATTACACAGTTTCAAACTCCTAATTGAGTTTTAAAATAGGGTTTAACAAATTAATGTTTGGGTTTTGACATTATACTCCATAATTGACCAACCATTATCAGTCTACACATATACAGTACATATTTATAGCACTGAAATAAAAATAATATTATATTATTATTCTTATTCTTTGATCAAAATCCAAAATTAGGGTTTAAATTCCTGATTTATCTTGCATATATAGCATTATTAATTAACTTGAAATAATTAACTTAATAATCTAAACCAAAATTCATATAATAAAATAATTATTATAATAATTCCAATAATCCTTTCATATATTATTTAAATAATATATAGTCATATTTTCATGGAAAATAAATAATAAAAATATTTTTACTACAAAATTAATTATAAAAACATAATTTATAATGATCGATAGTTCTAATAAAATTATTTGAAATTATTCATGTAATAAATAAATTTTATTTATCACATATATACATATACTTTACCTTACACGTATTCCCACCTTTAAAAAAAAATTATACGCAAAATTTCTGATTTAATTATATAGAAAATGTTGGGTTATTACATTCACCCTCCCTTATAAAGATTCCATCCTCGGAATCACCATTTTAAAACTTACACATACCAGGGTATATAGCATACACGGTCATTGCAAGTACATCTCGATCAGATTTGATCGAATCGATCTTTAACTATTCAGCCTAAAGCTTGTCTATTTGATTAAACTGAAATTTAATTTCTAATAGAGCTCAAATTCCTCCTTCAAAATTTCTTTATAAAATAATTTACTATGTATAAGAAAATCATATATAATAAAATAAAATTTATACGAATAATATCTGGAGTTCCATCCCTGGCTGCTACCGTATCCTGAACTGTCTTGTTGAAGACTCTGGCAGTTAATTTTGTTGATTTGCCTGTTGAAGTTGGTCCCGTTATCGCCATTGTCCCGCTACTTTTCCTCGTATTCGCACTCCCTGCCTCCCTTCTACTTTTTGGACAGTCTTTCGCCTCATACTCCATTGATATACAAATAAAACACCCACTATACATTCTTGGATTGGGGTAGTTTGGAGAGATATGTCCCTCTTGCCCACACTTATAACACACAAACTTTCCCTTTAAACACTCACCTGAGTGATTCTTCCCGCAGTTCCCATATTGCATAACCTGTTTTATTCCACCTCCTGGCCTATTTTCAGTATTTCCGAAATTACCTTCTTTCTTTTTTTCAGTCCTACCACCACTACTCCCTTCTCCTGTTCTAGCTTGATTTGCCTCTCACCAAAAATTTGCCTCCCCTTTCATCGTATAGGTGGCAAAAGTTATCTTTTGCCCTTCTGTTACCCTAGCTATCACAAACACTTTTATAGGGTCAGTTGATCTTCTACATCCTGGCGGTTCAACTGCCTTGAAGTCTTTGAAGTTTGCCGATCGATTATCTGGCTAATTTCTCGCGGCTGGTATTTCATTCTTCATATCTTGAGCGACCATATTTGCCAAATTCTGTATCGGGTGTAGTTATCCTCCAGCATTGTTGACAGATTCCTCTGCCCTTTTATTTCGTTTACGTCTTGACGACATTATCTGATTAAATAATATCATGTTCATCCAACTAATTCCATATAGCATAGCACAAACAGCTTTAAACATCCGCTATCCCTTTGTGACACAAAATTCAGGAATTGCTTCCACAACTTATAAAAAAGTTGAGAATATTACATTACACAGACATACTTATTATATCCACCTCATAGAACATACATATTCAAGTAATACTAATACTACTTATTTTCTACGCCTTCACTAAGGATCAATTACTTAGCGTTCTATCTATTTTTATTATCCTTCAGAATTTATTCACACATAGCTATACCAAGTTCGTCAAACTTTCAATACATTAAGAGTTTAGGAACTTACCATAATCAGATGAGTTTAAGAACTTATCCTAGTCAGACCTTTGGCGTCCATTCGCTGAGAGGTTGAAAAATATTTCATATAATTATGAGCCATGAACTTACCATACGTATGAGTTTTAAGAACTCGCATTGAACCTTATATTTTCTAACTATACTCTACCTATCCGCTATACCACCGTTTTTGGATCCGGTAATACAATTTCCACAATAACCACCTCATCAAGGTTGCTTTCAATGTGAGTCTCTATTTCAGCTATTGGCTTTGATATTGGCTCGGTTATGGAGGTTGACTCTTTCTTTACAATCTAAGAGTATCCTAATTCTTTTCCACCTGACATCTACACACAAACTATCTTGATTAGCAAATAATATATACACACAGTAAATAATAGTTTTATATAAGTTATCTTTTATTTTATTTGACGATTAATTTATTTAATTCATCTCCTTTTAAACTCTATATGAGTTATTTGTATTTTCAACGTTTCCGTCTGTTCCAAGGTTATAGCCTAAGGTCTATCCCACCTAAGTTTTCTAACCCTAAATCTCTGATACCATAATGTGACACTGCCAAATTCAGGTACTTGAAACCCGAACTCGGTGCTTCACGATACCATTTCTATGAGCGAAATAATACTAATAATAATAACAATAATATAAATATCAAACTTAATTTACATATATCAGAGTCTAATCCCAGTTTCTCAACCTTTACTGCATTACATTACATGATAAATAATAAATATTATCATCTTATTATAAACTAACTATTATATAAGATACCATAAAGCTTATTCTGCTAGCTTTCCCTTTCCTTTGTTCTTGTCTGAACCATCAGGTTGAACACGCTTAGCTGAAAACATTTACATGTAAAGCAAGAATGAGCATTTGGGTGCCCATTAAGTAATAACAGAAAATAAACATTAACTGAAAGAAGTAAATGTTTTCTTTGAAAGACACTTCTACAAAGAATCAACAATTGTGAAGTAAACTGAAACAATTCTAATCAACATATCAAATGTATTTCAAATTTTAAAACTACGTACTGACTATAATTGGTAAGCAGTCAACAGACTATAAACTTTATTTTCGATTTTTGATATTCAATTGAATAACAAGAATTAATTATACGCAATAACAAAGTGGAATATTTTCCAGAGTTTATTGTAGATGTCGGGATTTTTAGGTGTCCTTTTTCGTTACTTGTTCTTTGGTGTTCTCATGTTAATGTGAGATTTGTTTGAAAAAACAAGTGAAAAAGGTCCGACATGTGTAATGTCGACGATTTGACTTTAAGAGTCGCCAGTTGGTGTTTTTAACTGGTTGCACCAACACAACCGAAAAGGTTTGCACATTGACCCAGTGATGTAACACTGCTAAACGGGTCTGTGAAACCGAGATTCATTTGGGTTCGGGGGCTTGATTATGCGGAGGAAGGTGTTAGGCACTTCGACATCCGCAGGTGTTACCACGGTGACCGCCACTTCTCAAAGAAACTATTATATGAATGTGTGCGTGTGTGTGGATCAATGTGCAATTATTTGAAAGTAGTGCTAGGCCTCATTCGCACCTATATACACAAGGTTTGAATTTATAGAAAAATTCAGTTTTAACCAAGATATAACAATGAAGTTTTATAAAAAGAGATTTTTCAAACCCTGTGCTCAATAGGAATTGAGACCTTTTCATACTTTTATTTTATTATTATTATGTTCGGCTCGTTTGCTTTTATTTTTGAGATACGAGGCATCTTGAAAAATAATATCTGTGATGTCTTAGAACTCCTCATTGGCATGATGACCATCCAAGGAAATTCATTACATTGTATATTATGTACAAGCTGCTTACAGCTGAAAAAGTCCATCACGGGAACCGAATCTAGATTCAATAGGCTGAATCTGTGATTACATGATTCCTAGGCTCACATGATACTACAGTTTGTATGGAAAGCAGTAAGCTGTTATATATATAAAAGCTGTAAATATATATATATATATATATATATGTGTGTGTGTGTGTGTGTGTGTGTGCATAATCAGCCACCACGAAGCAACTCCATGGGGGATCAGAAATGTAAATAAATTAGTAAATGCTATCAACCGCCACGAAGTAAACTCCAGGCGGGACTTGATTGTAAATAAAGCTGTAAAAGCGATTAACCACCATGAAGT
The DNA here is from genome assembly GCA_020205605.1 of Panax ginseng. NCBI lineage: Eukaryota > Viridiplantae > Streptophyta > Magnoliopsida > Apiales > Araliaceae > Panax > Panax ginseng. The sequence continues at coordinate 41,766,931 of CM035130.1, read as the reverse complement.
AAACTTCAGGTGGGATGAAATGTAAATAAAGCTGTAAAAGGACACGAAGTAAACTCCAGGCCTGACAGAAATGTATATATATATATATATATATATATATATATATTTAAGCAAGTAAATGCTCCAGACATAAGTCTAGGCTCAATCGAGGCATAACTCAATAATGTTAGTCCATATAAAAATATATACATATATAAGTATATATATATAGACAGAAATGAAAACCACGGACCGAAGTCCGGGCATACGCACACAACATAACTCTCAATGTGTAGAATAGTGTGTGCAAATATGAAGGGAAAGACTTTATAGAGTATAAGAAGGCTTACAGTGGGCTGCCAATGCAGGCTTCTATAACTCTAAATGGATAAACACTCACTCCCCGCCATAAATATATATAAAGCGTATGTGGGCTAACTGGTGTTTAAAATGAGGAAACACTCAATATAGGGTGTGTATAGAGCAAATTAGACAGGGCTTCCTCGCCTTTTCTCTTTTTTTAAAATGGCTACCCCAAGCCCTCTATTTATAGAGGGGGGAACCCCGGGGTGCCTCGGGTTCCGTGGGTCCCGTCGTCTCGAAGTACGTGCACTAGTGCACTGTAATGTCTGCTCGAACTTGCTGAACTTCAATTTGAGCATCTGAACGAGGTATATACGACCTTCTTCGGGCTTCTTGTGTCGAGAGTTACCCAATGACATGGATTAGAGGTTGTACGAAGTCAGGAAGAGGGGACCATGCCCATGGTCTTCAAGCTTTAAATTCTATCTGGTGTACTGCCACGCGTAATAGTCACTCGGGATTGGAACTCCTTGGTTCTTGTAGGACATTGTTGTATGTATGTATGTATGAAGTGTTAAGATGACACACAAGTGTTGAGGTAGCAAGATGACATGTGACTCCTCACCGGGGTTATCACCGATTTGAGTTGAAAGCAGACGTTGTTTAGGGTTACATCTGAGATTAGACTACTTGTTTGAATGTCGCAATGTCATCTGTGAGAATGGTTATCTGCCCGATGTTAGCTCTAGGTCTGAGGTATGAGTGCCTCAGTGGGAGGTCTGATTAAAGCTGATCGCATGCATTTGAAACAAGCATTTCCGGGGTTATCGCCGGAACTGCAAAAGCATTCCTTGGTGTTATTGCCAAGGATGAAACTCTGGGTTATCTCCGAGGTTGGAAATGATCCTTTCGGTGTGTGTTCCGGGGTTGGAAATGATGTTACCAGTGTGGGTTCTGGGGTTGGGACTGAACTTCCGGTAGTATTCGGAATGGATGTGAGTTATCTTCCAAGGTTATGTTCGAAAGACGAATCTGCCCTCCTGCAATGTTAGTAACAGGTATGCAGAAAATTTTGAGTGTCTAGAGATGCCCTTCTTTATCATATTCATGCAATGCAAGGCGTGGATATGATAAAGAATCCTAGACACTTGAAATGCAACAAGATAAAAATGATGCTATATGCAGCAACATGATGCAAATGTATGATGCATGATGGAATGATTGCTGATTAATCCTGTTGGATGGCAATCAATGATGTCTTAGACATGCGATCCAAGTCTTCAAGGATGTTGACATTGGGGCTAACACCAAAGTCGTGAATCCTAGACACAGACTTCATTCTCCATAGAGGTGCCTCTTGTGTACAAGAGATCTGTGGGGATAAAGCTTTGTCTGTTTGAGGATGTGTATAACATATCCCATCATCTTGTCAGAGTTAATGCCAACAGTATGCACTTGTCAGGGTTGCCTGACCTTCGCTGATGTGTGTATCATCGGATAGATCCCTACTGGGTGCATTGTCAAGGCTACTTGATCTTCATTGATGTGTGTTTAATTGGTTGCATCGCGTTGTGACCATTGCTGGAGAAGGTTGCTTTGATGGGTTTACTTGCCATCGGCTAATATAACGTCAAGGTTCCTTGACCTTCATTGATGTGTGTATCAATGGCTAAATTGCGTTGTAACCCCCGTTGGGGATACTTCATTATTTCGTAGCTTCGACATTGTAACCCCCGCCGGGGATACGTCGTTATTTCATAACTTCGGCGTTGTAACCCCCGCCGGGGATACGTCTAGGGTTGTGACCCTGCACTGACGGCATCAGACCTTTGTGAGGTATTGTTGAGCATGATTTGTAAAAGTTGAGGCCATTGGTATAGTATACCTTGTACACAGGTGAATACCAATGAGAGAGATGGGGCCAGATTGCGGCCCATGAAAACCAGGATTTCAGGCTATTCTGCTCAATCGCGTAGCATTTTTATTCCTGATTTGGCCTTTTCAGCTTGCGAGACCTCCTTTGCAACTCTAACAGGAATGAGCCGGAGGTGGGGGACCCACAAAGGGATGCCGCAGGTACACTGCAGAAGTAGCGCATGCAGTGGACTATGACCAACCGTGGCTATACAAAGCCTGCGGGTTGCTTTCATAAGTCATTTTCAAGCTGCGCGACAAAGGAAATCTGAGAGCTCTTCTTCAGACCTATTGAGTTCAGGCAACTTTCGGCATATTCTACTACCGTACAAGCGTTAAATCCTTTCTCCAGTAACGTATGCATGTATTTTTTTCCAATTTCTATCCGTTGAAAATGACTTATCACATGAAATGCATTTAGACACATAGTAGTGAATATGCATCTTCGATATGACTTTGCAAAAATATTCAACACAAGAAATGTTAGTATTAAACCATGCTGAACATAATAATGTGAAAAAAATTGACTTTTGAAGCAGTTAAATTGGTACCTTTTACTGTCATTTCTTATCCTATTTGAGGACAAATGAGTAAAGGTCGAAAAGTAAAATAACCCTGGTAATTAAACTACACTTACGAATTTTTTACTGCAATGTACTAAATGCATTTAGGATGTATATTGTAAGACCTCAACTTTTATGAATAAAGAATAATTTTCTCGAAATATATTTTTGAATATTATGGTGTGGATTTGATATAATGTTATTGTTGTGGGTAATATGTTAGTTCCCAGTAGGCACAATAGATCTAGAAGGGGGGGGGGGGTTGAATAGATCCTTTTTAATTTCAAATACTTTTATAGTTTATTTTGTATTGTTAATAATTTAGCATGTGACAAACATAAGAATCTTTTTAAGCACAGCAGAATAAGTAAAAGTTCCCCTTCATTGATATATTCATAATCATACATACATTGTTTGTAGAGTTAGTTCAGTAGTAAGCAGTTAAAACATACATAGCAGTTAAAACATACATAGCAGTTATAACCGTTAATTTACATAATGTAAAAGACATAAAGTAAAAGACACAAAGGGTTTTAAGTGGTTCAGAGACTCAAGCTTTTAATCCACTCCTCTGCTTTCAACTAGCAGGATTTTTACTAAGGAAGGGCAGCACCCTGAATCACTAAGATTCCTTCAAGGCTAGCATCCTTGGGACTTCAGTTCACTAAGAACTCTTCAAGGCCAGCAGCCTTGGAACCTCTCTAGTTCCCTTAGAACTCTTCAAGCCCAACAGGCTTGGAATCTTCATTTAGTCCCTTCGGACAAGGACCCCTCAGGCCCTGGCTTCTTGTTGTTATAGTTGTTGATGTTGTTGGTGCTGAGCTGCTAAGATGTAATTAAGCTCTGAACATCTTCTGTACTTAGCAGCTACGTGTGGTCTTCTTTGCATTCTACTTCGAGTCTGGACCACATCTTCTTTGGTGCAGCTGATCTTTACTCTTTTCTACTCATCTTCATATGTTGTCAGCTGTGCACCATCACCATCTGGATTTGCTAAGTCTCTGAGCTTTTGGTAGACTTCTTTTGGCACTTAGCAATCCCTGAACCCTTCTTGAATGTTTTGCAGACATGGTTCTGCACTTGTTCAGTTTCAGCTTTAGGTTCATGGTGATTCGTAGAGTGGCTCTCCTGATCTTCTTTGTACTCTGCCACTTTTCTGAATGCTATCTTCTTGGCCTTCTCGGCTCTAAGCTTGGCTGCCATCTTTAATGTCATTCTCATCTTTGTTGAGTGAAGCTCTAATCCATTTAAGTCCTTCTTCAAGGCTGCTTCACTTCCACCTTGGTAGTCTCACTGTCACTAAGACTTGTTTTGTTGATCTTTTGGTGAAACTCGTAGAGTCAACAATAGCATTCAACAACTCAACGATTCTGCAACATAGCAGTCATCAGCACTACTCGATCTTTGAAGATCTGTTGATTTATACTCCTTCCCAATCTTCCCATTTGAAAGTAGCCGTTGAAAGCCATTCAAATTGCCTCGCAGATCTTGAGTTATTTGATGTAGACTGCAGATGTGATATGACATCCCCTTTTTTGACTTTCTAACACTGCAGTCTACTGTTTCACCTACCCCGTCAGAGATGTCACTTTCATGTCTTGGGCAGGTAGTCAACTTTATTTCTTCCATCTGATTTCTAGATCAGAGGTTGTCCTTTTGCATCGATGCTCTCAATAAGCTCTATTCGAATATCAATCTTCAGATTGAGCCATTGCCAATGCCTCAATCTTTAGTTGTTCGAACTCTATGATTCTGATGCATATCGTCTTGTACCTGATCGTAGTGTCTTGTTGACTGTTGCTTCTTGACTTGTGGAGTTAACACTACGATCTTTGAAGAGTGTTAATTAGATCTCCAATGTGGAACACCTCTTCCTTCTCTAGTGCAGTGCTTCAACACTTATGTTTGCCTCGACTGTTCTCAGATACTGATGGCTTGACTTCTTGCTCTGGCCCCTTATGAATATCAAGACACTTCAGATTTGTGGCCTGTCCAGCTCGCTTTCTCCTTGTGATCTCCCGTTCACTTATCATCAATGGACTAACCCAATGCTTAATCACTTTAGCCTTGTTATTCAGAGACTGACCAGTATCTTTGTGTATACTCCATCAGTTTCTTCTTTGTTTAGAAAACACTACGATCCTAGTTACTTTTAGGATCGTTGTCATCTTTCTACTTGACAGCCAATGCATATGCTGACTTTCCTTAGTCAGCAACTGAAGTCTTCTTATGATCATCTTGTGGAAGACTTTACCTTGAATGGCTTCTTAACTCAATCTGGATGCTGATTGAGTTAATTATTAGATCTTCTATTAGCTTTCATGACAATCGTTGAGTGCTCTCTGGCTTCTTTCATGTGAGATGTATCTTTGCATTACCAACCAGAGGCCTCATTCCTTTGGATATTCTGGGAGTGCTTAATTGTTGAACATTTTGTTTGCTCTACGATTCTACTGTGGCCTTGTGAGCACATCTGTTAAGATCTTAGCTCTGCATTCTACGATTCAGCTTCGGTTGTGCAGACACTACGACTTTGAGATCAGATCTTGATACTACGATTTCTGTCGTTGTGCTTGTTGTCTTCATTTGATCTTGCTCGACTACGATCTCTGCCTTTGATACGATCAGTAGACTCTACGATTCTGAGTGTAGTCTACGATTCTTGAATTGGCTTTGACATTAGTAGATTCTACGACTTCGAGTGTAGTCTACGATTCTTGACTGGCTTTGACAGATGCTCGGTTGGCTCGTAGGCAGGCTGTCTCTACGATTCTGAACATGACTTCCTCCGCAAACTACGGCCCTGAGGAAGTTATCCTCGACACACTACGATCCTTCCTCATCTCTCCTGGAAGTCTACGAACTCCGAGATCTACTATCTTGCAGACTACGATTCTGCCTCGATAGCTCTCGAGTTTTTCTTGACTCTCTGGCGAGTGCTACGATTTACAGTGCAAAGTGTTTCACAATCGAGACAAGCCTATCTATTACATCATAAGATCAACCTAACATAATTGATCTTTCTATATTTATAGTCCTTGTACATCTTTTCTTTTTAAGGACTTTACAAAGTTGTTTTGCTTATGTAGGATCAACCTAACATATTTGATCAATTCATTCTAAGTCCTTGTACATATGTTTCTGTTATTTATCAAAGGACTTTACAGCTTTTCTTAATGCAAGCTTGCTTGCATATTCATTCACACACACACACACACACATATATATATATATATATATATATATATATATATATATATATATATATCATAATCAAATCATATGTAAATAGGAATATCATTCATATGCTTATTCTTGATAATCTCCCCCTATTTGATTATGACAAAAACAATAAGTGCATATGCATGTTATGAATGAATCTTATATACAGTGAGCTGCTGTATTTCTAAAACAGATAATCATGAATGTCATTTATAATAATATGCAATTTAATACACTCTGACATTTTACATCCTGGATCCAGAACATACCTAACTAGTTAGAGATGTACCTCTTTTGGCTCCATGTATGCTTCCAGGATGTCTGTTGACCCAACTATTTATCTGTTTAATTTCTTTGCTTCTGCTTCCCTTGGGATGTTGACTTCATTTCTTTTGTTTGCTCCTCTGCGGATGTATGCTCCTCTTCTTTCTTGGCTCCCCTTCGGTCTTTAGAATCTGGGCTCATCATCCTTTGGCTCCCCCTCAGATGATGAACCAGCTTCTTCTTCTGCTGTCTTCTTCTTTGTCTTCTTGTCTTGTTTCCTTCTATTCTCCTTGCCCTTTCTTGAATACCTTTTACTCTGCCTCTTTCTATGCCTCTTTTTCTTCCCCTTTTTATCATTAATCATTTAGGAGAGTTGCTCCATGTTGGACATAAGCTGCTCCATCAGATAGGAGGAGTTACCGACTTCAATCTTGAGTTCTTGTTGGCTTAACTCAAGTTGCATAGAGAAGGACTGATTCAAGATGTCAATCTTGTCAGAGAGGGCTTGTAGTTGCTCTTCATTTTCTTTCTGAGCTCATAGTGCATCTGCTTTCTGATCATTTAAGGCCTTCAGATAGATGTGATCTCTATCTTTGATTTTGAGAGATACATCAGCCATAGTTGTTTGGAGTTTATCTTGAACTGAATTATCTCCAGCTGCTGTCACCCTCTTTGATTCTTCATGGATTAGAGATATCTTCTCAATCAGTTCATTAGAGTTTTTCATTAGTTCATGCTCCATAGAAATTTCATCATTTGGTTGGGCAGTCTCTTGCTGAACACCAGGTTGGACTCTACAATCTTCATCCTTGGACATGTTTTTGAAAGTGTTGACAATCTGAAAGATCGTTGAGTACCAATCGCTGTTAGAGGATGAAGGAATGTTGGTCAACAGTGCTTGAGCAGATGGAGACCTCTTATTCTGGACTTGATCATCATCAGTGGTAGAGTGAACAGATTCTACGATCAATGTATTTGCCGTATTCCTTTTTCCAACAGAGTCCACTCTATGATCATAAGGAATATAATGATTTTCAGCATGTCGGTAGATCTTGTAGTGGGGCTTATCATTGATCATCATGGTGGCAAACGTCTTTATCCTGGGGAAGTTTTATGACACCAGTTCCAAATTTGGAAACTGAGAGTAGCACCAATTAAAGTAACTTTTATCTCTCTCAGTGTGTGCCTTTAACCATGGCATCAATGGGAAGAACCACCACATCAGAAGGTCTTCAGAATTGTACAGTATAGTTGTGCAATCTAACTCCATATTTTTCCAGTTATGAAGCACCTCTTCATTAGTCATCCTTACAACTCGAAGTTGTTCATTTCCATGATTTATCCATCTTGCATTGCTGCTGGCTCTGCTGGTGGCTCATCAAAGACTTCCACTACAATTCTTCTGCTAATTCTGGCCGGAGAGAGAACATGATAGTATTCTAGTTCCTCAGATTCCTGATGTGCAGAATTGGAATCTTCCTCTATCTCTTCCCTTTTTGAGCTTGAATTTTGCTAATTCCTTTCATCAGATTCATCAATGAATTCTTCTTGCTGAATTTCATTTCCAGAGTCTTCTTTATCAACATCTTTGTTGGATTCATCTTCTTCATTACTAGTCTCATCTTCAACACTCTCTTCTTGTGACTCAAATCCATCATCACTTAATTCAATGATTTCTGTAGATTGATCATTTCTCTTCTTTGAGACAAATTGAGCAAGTAGTCTGTGACTCTTCTTTCTTCTGGGAGGTTCAACTATGGGTGAATCAGATACTTCTTCTTCTTCATACTCTGAGGTCTTTGAGTCATCAGACAAGCTTTCTTGATTTTCAGCAATAGTATGGGCATGTTTTTCTTCCTCAGACTCTACATCTTTTGAGTTTGTTAGAGCATTTGCTATAGAAGATATTGTTGTGTCAACCTACAACCTTTCTTTATCATCAGAGTGGATGCTCTGAGACTTCTCCTTAGGGCTTGCACATTCCTTTCCTTCATCATCAACCTTGGCTTTTTCTTTCATGGATTCAACTTCTTCCTTATTATTGAACTTGCTTCTTGAGGATTCAGTCTTTGAACTTTTAGTTCCTTTCTCATCTTTAGGCTCTTCATGTTTTTCTTGGTTGGATGGACTTTCCTGGGGAGCTGGGGCTGATTTCTTCATCACTTTTGCTTTCTTCTTGGGTGGTTCTTGGAGTTGTCTGTTACTCCTTCTTTTTGGGTTTTCAGCAGTTGATTCTGGTTTCTCTTATGCTCTTTGTTTCTTCTTGTTAGTGGAGACATGGCTTGACGAAACCTTTGCATTCTTCACACTCTTAGGCTTCTTCTTTGCTGATGTGACAGCAACTGATGCAGAGTCATCAGACTTATAGCTTTCCACCTCCTTTGTTTTTCTCTTCTTTGCAGAGTTCTTTCTGCTGCTTCCTGCTGTAGTTAACCTTCTATTCTCCTTTGGGTTTTTCTTCCAGTTCACGAACAGTTGTGGAGACAGTACTTTGTGAACATTCAAGGGTTCTTCCTCATCATCCTTGATCTTGTTTCCCAGCCTTTTCTTCGCCATAATACTCAGCAGTCTTCCATGAAACACCTTTGTAAGTGGTTTTTCTGTAGACCTCTTCAACTCAGCCTTTTCCACCCATTTTGAGATTTGATCGAACATGATAGCTCCAAAGTTTATTCGTTGCTTCAGAACTATTGCAGACATAATCTTCAGTTGTTGATCGAGCACAGTGTCATGTGCAATATCCTTATATAGTATGCATTTGCCTACTATTTTAGCAGTGAACTCGAATTCCTCTGGAAACTCCTTTTTCTTTATGTCCTTCAGACTAGGGTTTCTTTGGTACCCCATAATCTCCTTTGATTTCTCAATGTCAATCTCATCAAGGTTTTTCAGTCCTAGGTCAGGAAAACCTAGGCATTAGTTAATATCGGATGATTTCAGTTTTAGAGACTGGCCTTTAACCTTGGTTGAAGGAGTTCCAACATTTATGGATGCATTTGAGTATAATTCTTTAACCAGTTTAGTGTATACTCGAGTGCTTGCCTCAAGACATTCTGAGAATCCAGCTTTCTTCACGAGTTCAAGAATGTCTCTAAACTTCTTTTCGGATTTCTCAAATGACTTGGTTCTGAGTTGAATGCTAGTGATTACTCGCCAATCTTCTATTTGAATGATTCGAGGAATATGGATATTGATTCAGGGAGATTTATGGAGTATGGCTGATTGTGATTTGAACTCTGGAGATTTTAGTGGTTTGGCTTCGAAGAGAATTCTAGGATTTGAAAATGGGAGGGAGAGAGGTTCAAGAGGTTCTGATAACTGTTTGCAAATTTGAATCTGTCTTTATGGCAGTTCCTTCTGACTCTGCATACGCTGTGATGTGTCACCCAGTCATTGGTTGCACGATGCCCAGTAACAAGCTGTAACTCCCTAGTAACTTGTCAGTTAGCTGTCTCTTTTAGACGAGTGGACGTTTGATTGACGTGGATTGACCTTTGACCTCTTGAGTTCGTCGAGTAGCATGATAGGACAGCTATTGACTCTACGTTTTCCTTTGTTGACTCAACGATCAACTCTCTGAACGATGTTGTAGTGGATGGTTTTGATATTACTTCTCATTTTGAACCTCCACGCCTCATCCACTGTTGTGCTTTATGAAGCCTTGGGCACATTCCTTTAGCAGAACATCTTTCCAACCAGCATTAGAGCTTGTCTTCCTTCATTTTGAATGATTGAGCAATTTTCCTGTTCTTCCAACTCCTCGTAAGTTAGGAGTAGCCTCTTATAGGACTGCGATCGTCGAGTCTGCTTCTACGATCACTGAGGTTGCACTACGATCGTGGAGTATTCTTCAACCTCTACTCTACGATCGTTGACTGACTTGGTCCTTGAGATGAACTTGATTAAGCAATTCTTTTGGGTTAAGGTAGCTTAGGAAGGACCAACCTCTTAGAGTGAGATAAGGGTTAGGTTTGTCCCTGAGGCGCTTTCTAGATGAAGTACTTTAGAAGTGATTTGCACTGATATCTCATTTGACCTTTTCTGGTGGTGAGGTCATTTACCAACTTTAGACAATTGTATTTGATGTAATTGTGGTGTCCTTCTGCTATTCCATTATGATCAGATGTTTGATCGTAGGCTCTCCATGGTTTTGAGTTGGGTGGCTGAAAGGTTATCAGTAGTATGTTTTGAAATGTTCCTACTGACTATGGATCTTCATTTGGTTCATAGCCACAAAGTTTTGGGACTCTGTAGCTGGTACACCGCTTCATAGTATATCTCAGTATTGTTGTTCCTTAACATATCACTGCTTCCAATGGTTGATGCTGTCTTCTCAGATAGATGTGATTCCCTTTTCTTTATGTGTATTAGAAGACAGCCTTGCATACCTCCTTCTGACTGGAATCACTAAATCTTCTTATATCATCGAAATGGGCATCTTCAAGGTTGATCATTCTACGATCCTTTGACAGCACTACGAACATAGTCTTCTTTTACAGTTTGTACTTGTGGAGTTCTGCTCCCGTAATGAGTTCCTCATGTTTGATGCTCGATGATCCTCTGTGGTGAGCTTCCGTGAGGAGTTTTCTCTTATGACCTACTTTGAATGATTGAGCGTCTAAGACCCTTTAACATCTTTGGTTGAATGACTTGCTTCCTTATAAGGATCAGCAACAATGTGAGCTTCATTTAGATTAGCTCAGCTGGTCTTCCAGGACAGGCTTTGACAAATAGGAGTTTTATCATAATCATTTTCGAGCGAGTCTTAAGCCTTACATTGGTTGAATTTTCTTGATCAAGTCTTACGCTTGACATTCCTTAGTGTGGTTAGATGGACCAGGTACCTGCAGGTTATAAATTTCTATTTTTGGTACCCATGGTTAAATGGGTCCTGCTAGGTTAGTTTTCTGCCCCTGTTCCTCATATATTTGGATAATCATCATATTGATCACCATCAGTCATATTCATGCATGTAACTAATTTAGATAATATATTTTGAGATGCATGATGGTGAGTGTGTGTGAGATTTGCTATGTTAATATACCACTCTTTTTCTTTGATGGTTTCATCGTTTACTAGGTTATGTTCACAGGGTTTAAATGTTCACAGAGTGAGAATCAACTCTACAATTTATTTGTATCTGGTTGATTCATGGAGGTGATCAGTTTCTACGAATCTTCAAGATGCTCTTGTAGAACTGATCATACTCTGTGTGTTATTAAACACTTAGACCATAGGTTGTACATACATACTAGCCCATCAGCAAAGATTACTTCACATAAAATTATTTTAACTTGTGATGCTATTATGACCCATATCAGATTTCTTTCAAGATGTAATCTTCAACCTAAAACTTGGATGGAGAAAAAGTTTATAGGCATTTGAGTTTCCACCCTTAGTGTATTTTCTCTCTTCACCTTTTTAGATAGATTATGATTCCTTGAAAGAATACTGTTATAGTTCATAAGTGATGCAATCATGAGGTACATATTTATGTAAGTGAGGAACCGTACCTCTTTTTCTTGTCGATTTCTTATGATCATTTATCTAAGACATACCGAGTTTAGGCATTGATGTGCATAGTTTCTCAATTTCTCCGACAACTTCATTGCTCCAATTGACCTTCAATCAATCAGTCATGGTCTTGAAGAAGCAAGTAAAGAGAATATCAGCATCTCTAGTCCTTTGACATCCTTGAGTTCACAAGGTTAACATCCAGCTTATCATCTTTTCACGCTGGTGGATGTTTGATTCTTTTTGTTGATGTCTCCACGAGCTTTCTAGCTTTGGTCTTCAGACCGCAAGATTGGCCGTGAAGCGAGGATTGGTCTTTTTGATATGGCAATCAAGAATATGGACCAATCTGGCGACTTGAGTGTATATACACTTTTTGCCTGTATAACAATATTACCAACGTGTGAGCTCATCTGCATATAACAAGTGACTTACTACTAAACTAAGTTTAGAACAATGTTTGTGCCTAGGATCAGACTCAAAGCGATTAACTTTCAAATATAGCATGAGAACCTGCTCTGATACCAATTGTTAGTTCCCAGTAGGCACAATAGATCTAGAAGGGGGGGGGGGGGAGGGTTGAATAGATCCTTTTTAATTTCAAATACATTTCTAGTTTATTTTATATTGTTAATAATTTAGCATGTGACAAACATAAGAATCTTTTCAAGCACAACGGAATAAGTAAAAGATACCCTTCATTGATATATTCATAATCATACATACATTATTCTTAGAGTTAGTTAGTGGTAAGAAGTTAAAACAAACATAGCAGTTATAGCAATTAATGTACATAATGTAAATGACATAAAGTAAAAGACACAAAGGGTTTTAAGTGGTTCAGAGACTCAAGCTCTTAATCCACTCTTCTGCTTTCAACTAGCAGGATTTTCACTAAGGAAGGGCAGCACCCTGAATCACTAAGATTCCTTCAAGGCCAACAGCCTTGGGACTTCAGTTCACTAAGAACTCTTCAAGGCCAGCAGTCTTGGAACCTCTCTAGTTCCCTTGGAACTCTTCAAGCCCAGCAGGCTTGGAATCTTCATTTAGTTCCTTCGGACAAGTACCCCTCAGGCCTTGGCTTCTTGTTGTTATAGTTGTTGATGTTGTTGGTGCTGAGCTGCTAAGATGTCATTAAGCTCTGAACATCTTCTGTACTTAGCAGCTAGGTGTGGTCCTCCTTGCATTCTACTTTGAGTCTGGCCCACATCTTCTTTAGTGCAGCTAATCTTTACTCTTTTCTGCTCATCTTCATCTGTTTTCAGTTGTGCACCATCACCATCTGGATTTGCTAAGTCTCTGAGCTTTTGGTAGACTTCTTTTGGCACTTAGCAATCCCTGAACCCTTCTTGAATTTTTTGCAGACATAGTTCTGTACTTGTTCAGTTTTAGCTTTAGGTTCATGGTGATTCGTAGAGTGGCTCTCCTGATCTTCTTTATACTCTGCCACTTTTTTGAATGTTATCTTCTTGGCCTTCTCAGCTCTAAGCTTGGCTGCTATCTTTAATGGCATTCTCATCTTTGTTAAGTGAAGCTCTAATCCGTTTAAGTCCTTCTTCAAGGCTGCTTTACTTCCACCTTGGTAGTCACACTTTCACCAATGCTTAATCACTTTAGCCTTGTTATTCAGAGATTGACCAGTATCTTTGTGTATACTCCATCAGTTTCTTCTTTGTTTGGCAAACACTACGATTCTGGTTACTTTCAGGATCGTTGTCATCTTTCTACTTGACAGCCACTGCATATGCTGACTTTCCTTAGTTAGCAACTGAAGTCTTCTTATGATCATCTTGTGGAAGACTTTACCTTGAATGGCTTCTTAACTCAATCTGTATGCTGATTGAGTTGATGCTTAGATCTTCTATTAGCTTTCATGCCATTCGATGATTGCTCTCTGGCTTCCTTCATGTGAGATGTATCTTTGCATTACCAACTAGAGGCTTCATTCCTTTGTATATTCTGGGAGTGCTCAATTGTTGAAAATCGTGTTTGCTCTACGATTCTACTGTGGCCTTGTGAGCACATCTATTAAGATCTTAGCTCTGCATTCTACGATTCAGCTTCGGCTGTGCAGACACTATGACTTTGAGATCAGATCTTGATACTACAATTTCTGTCGTTGTGCTTGTTGTCTTCAACTGATCTTGCTCGACTACGATCTCTGCCTTTAATACGATCAGCAGACTCTATGATTCTGAGTGCACCCTACGATTCTTGAATTGGTTTTGACATTAGTAGACTCTACGACTTCGAGTGTAGTCTACAATTCTTGACTGGCTTTGGAAGATGCTCGATTGGCTCGTAGGCAGGCTGTCTCTACGATTCTGAACATGACTTCCTCAGCAGACTACGGCCCTGAAGAAGTTCTCCTCGACACACTACGATCCTTCCTCGTTTCTCCTGGAAGTCTATGAACTCTGAGATCTACTATCTTGCAGACTACGATTCTACCTCGATAGCTCTCGAGTTTACCTTGACTCTCCTAGCAGAATACGATTTCTGGTGCAGTGCTCGACGATCAGACAAGCCTATCTATTACATCATAAGATCAACCTAACATGCTTGATCTTTCTATATGTATATTCCTTGTACATCATTTCTTTTTAAGGACTTTACAAAGCTGTTTTGTTTATGTAGGATCAACCTAACACATTTGAACTATTCATTCTATGTCCTTGTACATATGTTTCTGTTATCTATCAAAGGACTTTACAGCTTTTCTTAATGCAAGCTTGCTTGCATATTCATTCATTCATATATATATATATATATATATATATATATATCATAATCAAATCATATATAAATAGGAATATCATTCACATGCTTATTCCTGACATAATATTTATAAATTTTGCAAAGTAAGCAAGTGGTTATATAATATTCGATTGGTCGGGGAATATTCATTTTATCAGGGAATATTCGTACGACGGCACAATCATTCGTGGACCCCACAACGGAAGTATTGTCGTAGTTTGAAAATGACAGAATTATCATTTTATAAAAAAAATGGCGAAAGTGTTACCGTTAAAAGCTGTTGAACTACCCTAGGTAAAACTACGAGAATACACGTGGTTGCGTAGTAGTACAAGTATTGATTATTGATGCTTACGTAAGAAGTCACCGGTTATACTCAATTATTGCTACAAGAATTGTCGTGATCATATCTCTCATATTATTGATTCAATTATTGTCACAAAGTATCATCTGCATAATATGTTATATTATTAAATAAATTATTAAATCAATAATAAGTCAAGTTATTCATATTATTAAATTGTAATATTTACAATGTCTAGAAGTTCTGTCAAGGAGAGGTTTGGTCATCTAATTGCATGCCAATAAGGAGAAATCCTTATCGGAAAGCCCCCTCTTTCTTGGGAACGACCTGGTTGTTAAATATTGTGAGTTATAATATTAATGATGATTAAGTTCGTGTTGATTAAAGATGAAATTGATAGTTCCATTGTGTTGGAATTATTAGTGTTAGTGGAAATCGACATTTATTTCGATATTAATTGATGTCTGGAATTTATACTGACCAGTTGAGTAATTAATCGGATAAATGAGCAATTAATTGCTATTAATTCACATGATTATAACTATTTGTTCACAAGTGTGTACTATTGATTCACATTCTTGTACTATTAGGGGAGTTGGTGCAAGATTGATAATACTTGCATGACTAAGTTAAAAATGGAGATATAGATGGAGGTACTATACTATAATTCATATTCACATGATTATAACTATTGATTCACATGATTGAACTATTGATTCACATTATTTACTATTAGGGGAGCTGGTGCAAGTTTGATAATACTTGCAGGACTAAATTAAAAATGAAAAAAAGAGGAAGGTATTATACTATAATATTTCGAGCCCCAAAACGTGCAATTATCGAAACTATATTTTTCTATAAATAGAAGCTCATTCTTCCTTCATTTCTCACCAATTCACAAAAGCTATAGAGCAATTATTATAGAGAGAAAGAAGAAGAGAAGTCTGCTACCTCATTATTCCAGTATCCAGTTTTTTCTAAGGTAAGGGGTATTATTCTTTCGTATTCATGAAGAGAGTTATTTTCTTTCAATACTCGTAAGGGTTGTTATTCCATTCTTTATTATTATGTTGAATAACTTGTCTGTCTGTAAGTACCGCATACATGGTGAAATTCTTCTTTTATTCCATTCTTTATTATTCTATTGGAATAACTTCATCTCTGTGCATCTATATCGCATGCCCGGGAATTTTGTTGTTATTCCATTCTTTATTATTACGTTGAAATAATATCACATGCATGCGGATTATGCATGATCCGGTTCCATTCTTTATTATTCTCGTTGGAATATCATGCATGCATCTTGACGTATTACGATGACCGGTTCCATTCTTTATTATTATGTTTGAATAACCTGTCTATGAGGATTACGCACGCCTGATGAATTCTTCTGTTATTCCATTCTTTATTATTCTGTTGGAATAACCTGTCTATGTGGATTATCGCATGCATGGTGAATGTTCCTTCGTATCTATTCCTTATTAAATTGTGGAAATGATCTGTCTACGTGGATTACCGCATAGCGGGCAAAAATCCATTTGCGGTTTCATATATTTTATTATACTCAGTTGGTTAAAGTTTTGGCTTCTACACTCCATGAAATTAGTGGAATATCCTTGATATTTGCGCTTCATCCAGTATCTTTTCATGGAAATATTCTTCTGAGCATTTTTGAATTTTACTCCACAAAGAAGTATCATGTTGGCAATTTTGACATTATTGATTTCTGGATAAATTAAAATTATAAATCTTTAAAATTTATCCTTGAACTTGTTTTATTGAATTATTATGTCATTGTCATCATCCTCATGCTTATATTGTGATGAAAGTCATATTTGTCTTACGTGCATAGATGGACTTGGTATGATTATGACCAGGGATTATTCGGTATAATCATGACCGTAATGTGACGAATGATGTGTTAAAAGTCCTCATTGACCCGTAGTTCATTGATGGACAGTTGTTGGTGTGATTATGACCAGGGATTATTAGGTATAGTCATGACCGTTGATGATTACATGAATATCCTTTGCCGTGATGTAGGGATGATTCAATTTTATTTATTAAGCTAGGTCTCAGCGATAAAGTTGATGAAAAACTTTTTAAATCATAGAAGATAGTAGATTTTATGCTCTACTTAACTCTTCTAATGGATTGCTTGTTCCGCTGCAATTAAACTTGTTGTCTATTATATTCTATCAGTTTAATATTGTTGAAGGCTAATGATAATTTATTATGCATTATCTTAGTCATAATATTTCTTACTGGGCTAGTTGAGCTTACCCTTTCTTTCACTATTCTCTTCAGGAAATGAGAACGTAGTCGGGACTAGTCGGGGAATGGAGTGATGGTCCAGATGATATCATTAGTAGTCCTCACTATTCTGTTAAATAGTGTGACAATAAATGTAATGAGGATTCCATTGAGTATGGATATTGTCTAGATGACAATATTCTTATTAAAACTCGTAGATTATGTTTTGTCGTATTTTACACGACTGTTGTATAATTAAGTTGTATTTGAAGTTTTGTACCATATATTGGCGACTCAAGATGGGTGATGTATACCTGTTTTGGGGGCGTCACAGTTGGTATTAAAGCTTTGGGATATAATCCCTGGCTGAGATGTGAGACAAGAGCTAGGAGGGGAGAGACGGGGAATTCCTTCGCTAGTATGACCTACCTAAGTTTATTTGGTATTTAATTGGTCGGTCAGAGTATAGGGATAATATGTGATATATTAATTAACCCTTGTTTTGTGGCAGTATTTGAAAATGGCATCTGAAAATATTGAGATAAGCAATGAAGCACATGAGACCATTGAGTCACCACAGATTAATACCCAGGATAATGTGCAATAGGAAGACAATAATCCTTAGGTAAACAACAACAATCAAATGATGAACGGTGGGATGTTCAGAGGTTTTATGCAATTTATACAACATCAGGCGATGGTGGATCCTGTCCAAAATGCAGGTGGAAACATTGATAACTCTCGGACGGTCACCGCTAAGCAGTTCAAGGAGCTGGGACCACCGGAGTTTTTTGGAGAGCCAAAATCACTTAAGGCGGAGACGTTGATAAAGCAGATCAACAAGATATTTGATGTCTTGGGATTCTTTGAGGAGCAAAAGGTTCCCTTTGCCACCTTCATGTTATTCTGAAGAGCGAGTGAGACATCGGTGGGAATCAGAAAGCGTACTCAACTTGCCACACTCAAAATGTCTTGGGAGAAGTTCCAAGAGCTGTTCAATGACAAGTACTTTCCTGAAAGTATTCGTCACACGAAGGAGGTAGAGTTCATCAAGCTTGAGCAAAACAATATGACCGTAGCGCAGTACGAAGCTAAGTTTGTCGAGTTGTCTCGGTTTGCGTCTCATTTGGTTGATAATGAGGAGAGAATGACGCAGTTGTTTCTAAGAGGTTTGAAACCCAAGATACGTCAATACCTAATTTCTCACAAATTATGTTTGTATTCAGATGTTGTGAATAGGGTTTAGTTATTGGAGCGCGATAATGAGTCAACCCAACCAAGAGAGAGCAGTCGACAAGTCGATAACACCAGCGGTAGCAGTGATCGAAGCGGTGACAACAAACGTGGAGGGAATCAACATGCCAGAAATGGTAATCACTTCAGTGGTAATCATGGCCATGACAATAAGAGTGGACATTTCAAGAAGAAAAGATTCAACAATGATGGAAAGACGTCAGCATCAACACCTGTTGTTAAGGAAGGAGAACGACCGCCGGTCGTATGTTACAAATGTGGAGGGGAAGGACACATCAGTCCAAACCGCGCGATGCAGTCCAAAGCATATTACAATTGTGGAAAAGAAGGTCACCTAGTCTGATTTTGTTGTGCACCAAAGTCAAGTCCAGATGGGATGGAGGCATCAGAGGGTGTCCCAGACAAGACAAAATCGGTAGTTCAAGGGAGAGTGTTTGTCGTAACCTCCCAAAAAGCGAGGAATCCGAATGAGGTGATCACGGGTAAGCTAATCATAAACTCTAGTGAAGTTTATACTTTATTTGATACCGGTTCTACCCATTCTTTCATTTCTTCTACTTGCGCTCAACGTTTAAATTTGACTTCGGAGAAATTAGACTTTGACTTATCTGTTGAAACTCCGTTGGGAGAAACCTTCTTTACATCCACTGTTTATAAGTCTTGTTTGATTTAAATCGGTAACCGCACGTTACCTATCGATCTTATTTCCTTGAAAATACTTGCATTTGATGTGATTTTAGGGATTGATTGGTAACTACTCATCATGCTAAAATCGATTGTTTTCGTAAGGTTGTTAGCTTTCATATTCCTAACTAACCTATTATGCGAATTCAAGCAACCAAACCACTAAAATCAATCACTGTCATATCAAGTCATAAACCTATTCGTTTATTGAAAAATGGATGTCAAGCTTTCTTAGCCTATGTCACGAATTTAAATAAAAATATGTCAGATTTAAATGATATTTCTATTGTTAATAAATTTCCGACGTATTCTCGAAGAACTTCGGCCTACCCAGAGAGCGTGAAATTGAATTTTGTATCGACCTTGAATAAAGACAAAACCCATTTCCAAAGCCCCATATCGAATGGCTCTATTGAAATTCAGGAGTTAAAAACCCAACTATAGGAATTATTAGACATCGGTTTCATTCGTCCTAATACTTCTTCTTGGGGTGCTCCTGTTCTATTCGTGAAGAAGAAAGATGGAAGTATGCGACTTTGTAATGATTATCGGAGTTGAATCATGTCACCATCAAAAATAAAATGCCGTGCCTCGCATTGATGACCTGTTTGACTAGTTGCAAGGAGCCAAATTCTTTTCAAAGATTGATCTTCGTTGTCGACGTCGGGATTTTTGATTGTCCCTTTTCGTTACTTATTCTTTGGTGTTCTCATGTTAATGTGAGATTTGTTTGAAAAAGCAAGTGAAAAAGGTCCGACATGTATAATGTCGATGATTGACTTTAAGAGTCGCCAGTTGGTGTTTTTAACTGGTTGCACCAACGCAACTGAAAAGGTTTGCACATTGACCCAATGATTTGACACTACTAAAAGGGTCTGTGAAACCGAGATTCATTAAGGGTTCGGGGGCTTGATTATGCGAAGGGAAGGTGTTTGGCACCCCCCGACATCCGTGTTACCACGGTGACCGCCACTCTTCAAAGTAATTGTTATATGAATGTGTGTGTGTGTGTGTGTGGATCAATGTGTAATTTATTTGAAAGTAGTGCGAGGCCTCGCTCGCACCTATATACACAAGGTTTGAATTATATATGAAAATTCAGTTTTAACCAAGATTTAGCAATGAAGTTTTGTAAAAGAGGTTTTTCAAACCCTGTGCTCAATAGGAATTGAGACCTTTTCATACTTTCAATGTCCGGCTTGTTTGCTTTTATTTTCGAAATGCGAAGCATTCTTGAGAAAATAATATACAGCAGTGCCGAACTCCTCATGGGCATGACAGCCATCCAAGGAAACTCAGACACTGTAAAATAATGTACAAGCTGCTTACAGCTAGAAAATGTCCATCATGGGAACCGAATCTAGATTCAGTAAACTGAACCTGTGATCACATGATTCCTAGGCTCACAAAATACTGCAATTTGTATGGAAAGTAGTAAGCAGTTATATATATATAAAAGCTGTAAATATATATATATATGAACATTATCAACCGCCACGAAGTAAACTCCAGGCGGGATAAAATATAAATAAAAGCATAAAAGCTATCAACCGCCACGAAGTGAACTCCAGGCAGGACGGAATGTAAATAAAGCTGTAAAAAGCCACAGAGTAAACTCCAGGCCTGACAAAAATGTAAATATATATATGTAAAAATATATATATATATATATATATATATATATATAAAATTAGTAAACGCACTAGATATGAATCCAGGCTCATCGGATATGTTCGACAGCAATTATATATATGTATATATATATAAAAGTGAGTAAATGCAGGATGTAAAATCCGAAGCTCATCGATATAATCGACAACAAATTATATATATATATATATATATATAAAAGCAAATAAACACTCCAGGCCGAAGTCTAGGCTCAATCGAGGCATAACTCGATAATGTTAGTCCATATATACGAAATATATACATATATTAGTATATATATACATACAGAAATGAAAACCACGGATCAAAGTCCGGGCAAACACACTCACACAACTCTCAACGTGTACAACAGTGTGTGATAATAGGAGAAAGAGGCTTTTTAGAATGTAAAAAGGCTTATAGTGGGCTGCCAAAGTAGACTTTTTAGACTTTAAATGGATAAACACTCAGCTCCAGCGAATAAAAAGTAGCTATATGTGAGCTAACTAGTGTTTAAAGAAGAGGAAACACTCAAAAGATGTGTATGCAGAGCTAAATGGACAGGGCTTCCTCGCTTTTTCCCTTCTCTCTCTCTTCAAATGGTCGACCCCTTCTATATTTATAGACGGATGGTCAGCAGTCAACTGCTGGCGTACCACGCTTGAACTGCGGTTGGTCGTGGTGGGCCTAGGCTTCGCGGGTCTCGTCGTCTCGTAGTACGTGTAGTTGTGCACTGTAATGCCCGCTCGAACTTGCAGAACTTCAATCCGAGCATCCAAACGAAGTATATCTGTACTTCTTCGGATTGCTTGTGTTGAGAGTTACGTAATAACATGGATTAGAGGTTGTACGAAGTCAGGAAGAGGGGTCTATGCCCATGGTCTTCAAGATTCAAAGTCTATCCAAAGTACTGCCACATGTAATAGTCACTCAGGATTTTCACTCCTTGGCTCTTGTGGGACATTGTTGCCTGTATGTATGTATGAAGTGTTGAGACGACGTGCCATTTGTCGGAGGAACAAGATGATGTGTGACTCCTTGTCGGGGTTATCACCGGGTTGAGTTGAAAGTAGATGTTGCTCAGGGTTACAGCTGAGATTGGACTACTTGTTGGTATGCCGTGATATCATCTTGTTGCCGTGGTATGATGACGTTGTGACTCCTCACTGGGGTTATCGCCGGTTTAAGCGGAAAGTAGACGTTGCTCAGGGTTATGTCTGAGATTGGACTGCTTGTTTGTGTGCCTCACTGTCATCTAAAAGTTGAAGCTGATTGCATGTGTTTGAAGCAAACATTTCTGGGGCTATCGCCTAAACTGCAACGACATCTCTTGGGGCTATCACCAAGGATGGGGCTGCTACTCCCAGTGTTGTCTCTGGGACTGGAACTGAACGTCGCAGTGTTATCGCCAAGACAGAACTGTCCTCTCCGGTGTTGTTGTCGGTCTTTTGATCTGCATATCTCGGGGTTATCTCCGAGATTGGAAATAACATTCCCAATGTATGTTCCAGGTTTGGAACTGGGCTTCCGGTAGTATCCGGATTGGAACTGATGTCCCCGATTTGTGTTCCGGGTTTAGAGCTGAACTTCCGATAGTATTCGGGATGGTTGTAAGATGTCTTTCAGGATTGTCTCCAAAAGACGAGTCTACCCTCCTATAATGTTAGTAATAGGAGTGAAAAAAATTTCGAGTGTCTACAGATGCCCCTCTTTATCATATTCATGCAATGCAAGGTATGGATAGGATAAAGAATCCTAGACACTTGAAATGCAAGCAAGATAATCATGATGCGATATGCAGCAACATGATGCAAACGTATGTAGAATGTATGGATGATTATCAAGAAATCCTGCTGGGATGACAATCAGTGATGACTTGGACATGCGATCCAAGTTTCCAAGGATGTGGACGTTGGGACTACCACCAAAGTCATGAATCCTAGACACTGGCTTATACTCCATAGAGGTACCTCTTGTGTGGAAGAGATCTGTGGGGATAAAGCTTTGTCTGTTTGAGGATGTGTATAACATGTTTCCTCATATCGTTTGAGTTATCGCCAAATTGGGTTGTTATCAGGGTTGCCTAATCTTCGCTGATGTGTGTATCACCGGATGAATCCCTATTGGGTGCATAGTCAAGGCTGCTTGACTTTCATTGATGTTGTCGACCTTGCTGAGGAAGGTTGCTTCAATGGGTTTACTTGCCATTGGGTGATATGACGTCAAGGCTGCTTGACCTTCATTGATGTGTGTATCAATGGTTGCGTTGCATTGTAACCCCCCCCTCATCGGGGATACGTAGATGCTTGATAGGTGTGCGTTGCAACCCCTGCCAGGGACACGTCGATGCTTGATAACTTCGGCGTTGTAACCCCCGCCGGGGAGGTTTGATAACTTTACAAATGAGGGCATCGGACCTTTGTGGGGGTATTATCGAGCATGGTTTATGAAAGCTGAGCTTATTGTTATAGTATACCCTGCATTCAGGCGAATAACATTGAAGCGACGGGAGTTTAACTCTGACCGACAAGAAACCAGGATTTCAGGCTGTTCCGCTCAATCTGGTAGCGTTTTTATTCCTGATTTGGCCTTTTCAGCTTGTGAGACCTCCTTTGCAACTCTAACTGGATCGAGCCAGAGGTATGTGACCCATGTAGGGGGGCCGCAGGTGTACCTACAGGAACCGCAGGTTGACCTGCGGCCAGCCGTGCCTATGTATAGGCGGCTGGTTGCTTTCATAAGTCATTTTCAAGTTACGCAGCGAAGGAAATCTGAGAGTTCTTCTCTTTGATCCGCTGAAGTTCGGGAAACTTTTTCAGATATTCTATCACCGCATAAGCGTTCTTCATCATCTCCGGTAACACATGCATGTATTTTTTTTCTAATTTCTATCCATTGGAAAATGACTTATCGCATGAAATGCATTTAGACACCTAGTAGTGAATATACATGCTGATATGACTTGATAAAAAATATTCAACATAGCAAATGTTAGTATTAAACCATGCTGAACATAATGATGTAAAAAAATTTGACTTTTAACACAGTCAAATTGGCACCTTTTACTGTCATTTCTTATCCTATCTGAGGACAAATGAGTAAAGGTAGAATAGTAAATAATCCTGGTAATTATACTACACTTACGGATTTTTACTGTGATGTGATAAATGCATACAGGATGTATATGACTGTGTACAGGTGTGCTACTGAATGGCCACCTTGTCATGCCTATGTGCATGTGGATAGTCCCATTTTCAAAGGGGCTATGGCAAAATTTTTCCAAAATGTAGGCATTGAGTAGTTATGCATTTTAACTCTACAGTAGATGTATGTTAAAATAATGCCTGCATGCATGTAATCATAGAATGCATTTTGAAAAAGACTCCAGGTACGAAATTACCACACCCTTTCTGAGGTGATTTGGAGACTTGCTGTCCAGATATTATGGATCCAGATCAACCGAGAAGTTCCCACAGGACCACTTCTGGTGTACGGAGGAGGGCTTTTGAAGAGCCTCAACGCCGTTCTATGAGACAACCTCGTTGTTTGGCGGAGGCGGTGGTATGTCCTATTCGGGTTGATGTGCCGAATGTCGAGGACGAGGAGGAGGATGTACCATTCGAGGTTCCTTCTCCTGCTGTACGTGTTCCCCATAGGGAAATGCCAGGTATTCAAGTGGAGAACCCAGATCTTCTAGGTGACTTGAGTAGGCATCCTTCAGTATACTTGCACGCAAATGAGGTATGAAATTAGATCTTTAATCTTCCTTATTTCCTATTGAAGAGGAGTCAAGGAGTCTGATGTAGATCTGCATTTGATGTAGGTTTCCGGCTTCACACAGCCTCGAGGGAACTAGTTTAGAAACCACTCTATGTATCAGGCCTTGCATGATGACTATAGAGCGATCGTCCATGGCTGGGGATTCGAGAGATTCTTCTCCATTCTACCCCGTCGCTATCCCTGGGTTACCTCAGGGCACTGTCTGAGCGGTGGTTCCACCAGACTCAGTCACTTCATTTGCTAGACTGCGAGGTGATGATGACGCTGATGGATTGGCGGTTTATCACAGGTATGGAGTTTGGAGGGGAGTCGGTGCCTTGCACGGCGAATATCACCCCTACTGCTGTCAAATCCTTGTTGGGAGTTCTGGCGGAGGCGCTCAAGGGCAGGACTGTTCGAATAGGTCCTTTGAGCGTAGATGCTATGAGCGGGCTGTTGAGAGCCCATATCCGATGATATGAGAATCAGGGATTGCATTTTTCGGCGATTGTTCCTGATAATCATTAGGGGCTGCTTCATAGCAGATAACTCTTCTACGATGTCTTTCGCTTTGATCAGCGCCACTCGATACATGGACTGTATATAAGAGTATGATCGGGGTTCCTACACCTTTGCCTACTTTCTTAGGGGAATGTGCATGCGATCGCAGGGCTTGACCGAGGCGTGGTTAGGATTCTACCCATTTTTGCTGGTGAGTGTTTCTCTTATCTTTTCCCATGTATAGGTTAAGAGTGTTGACTGATAGCAGATGTTTGCCTTTGTGTTGGCAATTTTGGGCCTATGAGAGGCTCCCTTGTTTGCGTCCTATGAGCGTGTTAGGTTTAGACACCTATCCACGAGGACGGAGATGGCATCATTCTATACTGGTGGAGGTCCCTATTGCTGAGGGTTTCACTCATTATCGCCTGCAGCTGGAGCTATTGACAGCTGATGTCATCACGTGGATTCCCTACTCTGGAGAGCCTTTGGGAGTTGGCTTTGAGGTTGGGTACCCGGCTGGAGTAGAGTACATCATATCCATCCGCAGGATTCATCTCTTTACAGATGGAGGATGGGAGATCTATTTAGGAGAGCGTGCTATCAGGAGCACTACAGGAGAGATTCGTATGCCGATCTTGCCTCCTTCCAAGCTTTATTGGCCTGTTCCGCAGTCACCCGTCGTTGACATCCCATTGAGGGGGATTGACGGCTTTACATTATCAGAGGACCCCTGTTCTCAGGAGATGTTCCAGCATTGGTGGATCCCTCGCACGATTGGAGCTTAGACCCGCGCTATACAGTTTATGGGGGATATGGTTCCAGGATCTGTGAGGATGACGGATTGGCTAGCCTGTGTCAAAGATCCGACTCACGTGACACAGATTGAGAGATTGATTTCTAAGCAATGGACCGGTCACATCTTTTCATTTGGCATTTGGGCGTAGATCCCTGCAGAGGTAGATACTTTTGATCCTTCCAGCCTCTCATACCGCCCCTCTGATGACCCATTTGGTTTTTGGTAGCAGATCCTCCTTTATATAGGCCTAACATCCCTGTAGATAGAGATCTAGTGACTCAGGAGGAGTTACATCAGGTTGACAACATCGATGATGTGGATATTGACACCATTTACTTTTTCTGATGTATTTCTTTTGATAGGCCTCTGTTAGCTGCTGGGTAGCTTCGCCCCATTTTCGCTATATCTTTTGATAGGCCTTTGTTAGATGTTGGGTAGCTTCGCCCTATTTCCCTGTATTTTAGCTGTACAGAGATGTATTAGATGATGATATACTTAGGAATGTATGCACAGTTTTCCATTCCCTATATCATATTGCCATCTATTGTATCATGCATGTTATTTTTATGCATATGTATGTATATCCAGAGATATTCAGCATTGACCCCTGGATGGTCTTATGACATGACCCGTATAGATGTCTTCTTCGACAGTTAGCCGTATTGATCATACCCCACCATTTGCGGTGGTATATGGTATGTGATCATGGTATGATAGTATATCACACTCAGACATGGTGATCGTAGATGATTTGTTACAAAGATACTATGAATTCATACCGATGTTTCAGTTCCTCCAGATTTATAAAGGGCATGCTAGAGAGCACCGGGAGGAGTTGTATTCCTCTTTGGGACCCGTAAGTTGACTCCTACTTTGGAGGAGAGTACGCATTGACGATTTATGCTACGCTTTGGATGACCTTCATGGTATATGGTGATGGGAGACATGAGTAGACAGCTCATGACTCTCACAGATTGAGGCGCAGCAGTAGTGCAAGATGAGATTACATCCCGCCATGTGATATCCCAGCTGTTTCCTAATTGACAAGTTTGGCTCGAGGATGCCTATGCACGGCATTCGGGATTTCACCACACCGAGGATCATCATGGCGCATTTCACCGAGAGTAGATGTATCGCTTTCGTATGCGTATTGTCACACGATACATGCCACGGCACATGGATGAGCTAGATATCGGGCCTTATCATGGCAAAGTGAGAGCTCTCGTGGAGGGTCATACCATCATACCGATGATTATCGCAGAGACCTTGAGGTCTGCCTTACATCGCCGCACTTATCCCAAGCAGGAGTATTCACAGTAGCTCTTGGCCATGCTATATGTGTGGTTCATGACACACTTGAGACCGATTAGCACATTTAGACATCATGGATTTTGTTTCACCCATGAGATAGCCATGTCGCATTCTTTCAAATTTCGTGGGGTGTGGTGATGTTGTATCTTGGTCCGCTTTCTTGGCAGAGATTGGAGATCCATTTGATATATTGCCGTATTCAGGGCTTAGCTCACCCTACAGCTTCATTACTCATGCTTCGGGCATGGATTATCTTCCTCTGGCTGGTTTGAGGGGCATGATTACTTACCACCCACTGGCCGTGATGTGCCAGTTTGACCAGTTTCAGGACTTCTATCCGTATGAGGGGGCAGTGAGTCAGCGCTTCGCGTCGCACCATTTGTCAGCGGAGGACAGATCCAGGTTGTATGCCTATTGGGATCAGCGATAGTTGGCCGATTTTTATGTCAGTCATCCAGGTAGTTCTGCAGAGTATTCCGCATGGATGGAGACAGAGATCAGATTAGTCGTGATAGTATCCACAAAGTAGAGACCGATTCGACGATGAGGAGCCTATAGAGGAGGTCATCATTCCCACCGATGACTTGATCATTGGGTCGCCAAAGATTTGTGATAGATTCTCCCACCCCGAAGTGCCACTGTTATTTTCAAGATTCTAAGGCATCATTTGGAGCAGAGCTTACATCCGATGACCCACGATAGAGATCAAAGCTAGGGTCGTGATGTTGACAACTCTTGATGAGAGAGATATATCAGAGAGGGATGAGGCTAGATCGCCTGTGGATGCATTGATAGTTGAGCGGATGCCGCCTTTATCTGCTAGTGGATGTGGCCATTACAGACATAAAGACGCCGGTGAGATCCCAGATGATGGTCGATCTTGCCAACATAAGTGTGTATATTGATGAGCATTACGCCACCATGCGATTAGCCTCTGATCTGCTAGCTCGTGTAGATACCTTGGATGAGCTTGCAAAGATTACCTCCGTCTTTAGAGAGGGATGCTATGTTAGATCCGATAGTCCATGACACACACGATATCTGTAGATAGCTTTGTATTTTCCTCGCATGCACTAGCTTAGCCATTTTTGTCATGTACAAAACATATGTATATATCAAACAAGATTATGTATGGTGGAAATATATTTTGATTCACTTCCCTTTTAGTTATGCCTTGATACTTGCTTGATATTTGCCTGCTTTCTCCGTGGCCTTTGATCTTGATGCATTCTGAACTTATCCTTGATAGATTGACATTGAGACGTCGCAAGGTCTCTCAGAACGGATCATTGATTTATGAAAATCCCTACCATCTTTGGTGTCTTGGGACTGGTATCTATATGGAAAAAATGGAGAGGAGGGTGGTTTCTTCCTCTCTCGAGATCGACAAAGACCCACAAATGGTCGCCAAGATTTCTATTTGTGAGAAGCCTAGTTAATTCCATCTCTTATGGGTTGGTATTTCTCTTCGAGGCACGATCGCAGCTTAGATGGTCACCGAATCTTCTATTTGTGAGAAGAGGTTGGATAATTCCATCCCTTTGATCTAAAAACGCCAAATGAAGTGGGGCAATTTGAAGATTGATCCCAAAGATCATCGTGACAAGTATATTTGTTTCGTAGGGGTTAGATCGCACCATGAATGGCTCGCCACGCACTCTCGTTGAAGAGGAGATCAAGTTCATGTAGTTCAACCTAGTGTAGGAGGTTCAACGCCGAATATGAAAAAAATGTAAGGATGTAGAAATTTTTTTTGTTTTTGTTTTGTGAAGAAAGGGTAGAAATGTTTTTGTTGTTTTTTTTATTACGACCGGGCCATATAGAATATGGTTGCCTACATACCCCCGGGTATCAGGGAGATCAGGTCGACGTAGTTCGCCCCTCAAGATTTAATCGCAATCAAGAGAAGCGCAAATCCCATGTGAAGCTATATCATGGGGAGAAGAAAGTTTAATCCCATAAAGGGGATAAACCGCAAGTGTGGAAAAGTTTGATCCTTCGTATTAGAAAAGGATAAACCGCAGGAGTGAAAAGTTTGAAAAGTTTAGTCTCGCCTTCGTGAGAGAAGTAGTGTGTTAAAAAGTTTAGTCTCGCTCTTCGAGGAGAAAGTAAGTGTGTTGAAAAGTTTAGTCTCGCCTTCGTGAGAAGTAAGGTGTTGAAAAGTTTGTAATGCAAGGAAACCAGTCATTGCTTGTTTGAAAATGAAAGGAAACCAGTCTTTGGTTTGAAATGTATGTTTGTTTAGAGGGCGTAAGAGTTTGTAAATGTGAAAGAGGGTTCAAAACCGGAATGATCGGTGATTCAAGGATCAAAACCAGATGTTTGTTTGATGGTAACTTCGCATATAGTACCGCTTCACGTTGTCCGAAGTTGATAAGCTATGGAAATTTATCGCCATCCATTTCTCGCAACCCGAGAGCACCTCCCGCCAATACTTCCTCGACAACATATGGGCCTTCCCGTTAGAGCTTAATTTTCCTTAGATTGATCTTGGTTGTCAATGATTTTCTTCAAAACCAAGTCATGTTGTTTGAATTGTCGTAGTCGACTTTTTTTCTATCAGTAGGATCGCAAGCATCCTTTGTTGATATAATCGACCATGGAAGATAGTCCGCGCGGTTCGCCTTTTTCGCATCTATCAAAGACAATTGGTGATACCTGCTCTTGTACCCATTGGTCTTCATCCAACCGAGCATCCATCAATACTCTGAGGGATTCCATTTCCACTTCTATGGGGAGCACCGCTTCCATCCCATAGACTAATGAGTAGGGGTTGCCCCAGTGGAAGCTCGCATTGAAGTTTCAGAGGCTAATAAAGTCGAGGCAAGAGGTCAAAGCCATCCTTTGTGATTCGCTAACATTTTTTCGCATGATCTTTTGATGTTTTTATTAGCCGCCTCAACAAAGACCATTCATCTTTGGCTCGGTAGATGATGAGTTGAGATGTCCGATGTGGAATTTTCTCGCATAATTCCTCCATCATTTTGTTGTTGAGGTTCTTAGCATTGTTCGACACAATGACCTCTAGTTGTCCATATCGACAAACAACATTGTTTCGATGAACGCAATGATGACTTCTTTAGTAACCCCGGGAAGGAAGTCGCTTCTACCCATTTGGTGAAGTAGTTGATCATGGTGAATATGAATCGATGTCCATTATCGCTTTGGGCTCGATGGGCCCGATCACGCCCATTCCCCACATTGAGAAGGGGGCGGATAACTCATATTGTGGAGTTCCTCGAGGGCGTGGATAGCATTCCCATGGATTTGACATTGATAGCACCTCTTGACGCGAT
Source organism: Panax ginseng (assembly GCA_020205605.1). Lineage (NCBI taxonomy): Eukaryota > Viridiplantae > Streptophyta > Magnoliopsida > Apiales > Araliaceae > Panax > Panax ginseng. The sequence continues at coordinate 41,736,607 of CM035130.1, read as the reverse complement.
CATCACAAATACTTTTGAGTGTAAGCCAATAATGTCCTGCTCGAGAATTTTCGACAAGTAGGGGTCCACCATGTGAGGGTCAGATACTCCACCATGGATCTCATCCATGAGTCGCCGAGCTTGGTCTTTGTCCAGACATCCGAGGAGACCTAATCCTCGCATCTCTTTGTAGAGTGCATCTCCGCTGTGTAGAATTTCATAAAGCAAGTCGATGAATCCACCCTTCTCGCTTAGGCTTCGCCTCGGGTGTAGATCCATCTCACAGATACTCCTCGATATGTCGATACTAAGGGTTGTGGATGGGAGGTAGCTCATCCGATACTTCTCCAACATAATTCTATATAGATCGGGGCTTTATGCATAGCAATCGTGATGTTTGGCATGTTTTCCTTGCTGTGTATGTAAACCAAGGAGGCCAACGTTGCTAATGCATCTCTCGCAAAGTCATTCCTATTACGAGGAATGTGTAGAAAGGAGATTTTTTCAACTCCAAAGCCATCTCAGAGAACTTGTCGATGGTAAGGCAAGAATGTAATTTTTGGTTTGATAGATTCTCGTGGATTGCTTGATTACCAATTCGAATCCCCAAAGACAAGCTTAATCACCGATACCCATTGAACGGAAAGTTTGAGTCCCATGATATGCCTTCATACTCACCGTGTTGTTGGTGTTGACAAACCGCAATTGATGACGACGGATACCGCTCCCCCGCATGTGATATTAAATCGCTTCAGCTCCGAGCCTTCTGAATCGACAGCCCATCAAAATACATTTTCCACGATCGGCATGTATCGTACTGATGTGTTAGCTAAATTGCCATTACTCCTTCGTCAAGAAAGTATATTTCTAAGGGTTTGTAGTCCTTTATAGGTGCGACGACCAGTTGATCCGCAATTCCTTGACCTTTGATAGACTTTTGTGTCACATAGACGATGTCAAATTGCTGTAGGATCAATTGCCACCTGGACAGTCGACAATTCAGTATGGGTTTGCTGAACACATACTTAGAGGATCCACGTGGGATATGAGATGGGTTGTGTGACCATATAGATAATGTTGTAATCTCATGGAAGCCCATGCTAAAGCACAACAAGTCTTCTCAATCAGAGTGTACTTGTGTTCATTCGATGTCAATCTTTTGTCGAGGTAATAGATAGCTCGCTTGGCCTCTATCATCTTTTTCGCCTCAAAGATATAGCCCATAGCATTGTCATTTATGGATGTGTACATGAACAGGGAACATCATCCCCGGAGGTACCAAAATAGAGCGTTAATCACCGCTTCCTTGATTGTGAGGAAGGCTTTTCGACACTCATCATCATTCCATTTCATGGAGGAGTTCTTCCTTAACAATTTGAAGATTGGCTCACAAAGTTGTCGTGAGTCGAGAAATGAATCGGCTAATGAAGTTGATCCTTCCCAAAATCCCCTGATTTCCTTCTCTCGTTCGAGGAATGGGCATTTCCTTGATGGCCTCGGATTTTGGTAGATCCATTCAATCCCTTTGTGGTCGATTCAGAAACCTAGCAACTTGCTCGACTTAACACCAAAGCGCGACTTCAAGGGATTCAACTTCAAGTCAGACTTTACGCAACCCTGTTGAACAACTTTTTGAGATGGTCTAAATGGTCATCCTCCTTCCGGATTTGATAATGATGTCATCCACATAGATCTCTATCTCCTCTTGTGCATTAAATCATGAAAAAGGGCCATCATAGCTCGCTGGTAGGTTGCCCCCATTGATGAGGCCGAATGACAACCGCCTCAGTAGCAAAAGGTTCCCCAAAGCATGCTGAAAGCAGTTTTCTCACAATCTTCCTCAGCGACCATAATTTGATGGTACCCCGCAAAGCAATCGGCAAAGGAGTACATGTCGTACTGAGAAGTATTGTCAATAAGAATGTGGATAAAAGGCACGGGAAAGCTATCTTTAAGGCAAGCTTTGTTCAAACTCGATAATCCACACAAACTCGCACCTTCCCCCGGGTTTAGGCACGGAACAATGTGGATATCCACTCCGGATATGTAGACACCATGATGATGCCAAATTTTGAAATTGTTTCACAATTTCTTCTTTAACTTTTAAACTCCACTCTGTGTTTCAATCACCGAGCTTTTGCTTAATCGGCTTGAATCCTTCTTTAATGGGAAGGCGATGAAGAACAATGTCAATGGACAAACCCACCATGTCTTCGTGAGACCATGCAAACACATCCTCGAATTGGGTTAATAAATGTAAACCATGTCATTTCACATTGATTTGTGGTAAGGTCCGAACCAACTGGATTAGCTTAGGATTGTCTAAGGTTCCAAGATTGAAAGGAGTGGTTTGATCAAGATTGGGTTTGGGTTTGTTTCACGACCCATTCCTTAATCTCTCGAGGTGTCTCAATGTCCTCTCGATGTCCATCAAGTCCGAGTCCAACTTTGCATCAAAGTTACAAACCCTTGTGGAGAGAAGGCACCTCATCGCAAGTACATGTGCACATCTAAATTCGTAGTCCTCAAACAAAATATGCTTTCACTTAATATATGCAATCGCTCGATCATACAAAAAGTGTTAGATGTACGTGATAAAATAATTGCTAGTGTTGTAAAGGAAAGCAAGCAATTAAAGTTATCTATGTAGGCGTAGGGATTTTTTTGCCCATTTTACCCTCGTCGACCAACGCATGGAGTGTCGCCCAATTGTCGAGAGCAAAGTCCTCAAGGATCGCAGTTGATAAGGATCGCCGTTGTCCTCCTTCTCCCGAATGATAACCATGACATCTGGGCAATCATCGTCTGGGGTGTATCTATTTGTATGTTCATCATGAACAATGACGCGAATGCTTGCCATCATCAAGGCAAGGTCATGTTTACGTTTCCACTCCTTTTCTTCCACCTCGGGATCAGGAATCAGCACCTCTTTAACTTTGATTGGCACTGGTTTTGGAAACAACATAGCCACAACCCGGGCTAGAACCTTTATCGAGATCAGATCAACTCATGCGCAGTAAAGGCATAGAAAATCGCCATGCTATGGAAGCTTCGAGGAACCGCTTGTGTTTATGAGGATTCCTCGTGCTTGAACTAGCAGAATAGTTTAGCCCTACCGTCCCAATTTGATCGACATTTGGATAGGGTGCTTAATACCCCGCCGATCCTTACCAAGCCCTTGTCCAGTTGGTAACCCAATAACATCATTTCTCGAGTAATCGACATCACTCGCCGTAAATCTTGGGTACGGAAGTGGCACCCAATAGAATGGTATCATGGTTACTCACTTCCAGAGTATGAAAAACCGCCGCCTCAACTTCAATTGAAGTCGATAATTGGTAGAGTTTCTGGTCTAGACCTTCCGGCCAAGATCGACAAAATGACTAGACCGTTGTTGATGATGTATTTGAGTTGTTGATGTAAGGTGGAGGAACAACTCCAACCATGTGTATCCATGGTCTCCCAATAACAAAGTTGTATCCTCGAATCTATCTTGAGGACGTGGAAGGATACATTGAATGTATGAGGACCAATCTCAATTGGCAATTCAATCTTTCCAATGGAATTTGCCGAGATCCATCAAAAGCTTTGATGATCGTGTGGCTACTTTGGATTCGCTTTGAGATTGATATTCATCTTCACCAAGGTGGTATAAGGACGTATATTTAGAGATGAACCTCCATCTATCAAAACTCCCGCTAGCATATACCCGAAGACAACATCGCGATGTGCAAGTGGTTTCAGAATGACCGGTCCCTTCTGGAGGTATGTCGTCATCAGTGAAGGATATCACATTGTTGTTGAAAATGTGATCAACCAAATATTGAAAATTTTCCACATCCACTGATTTTGGCAAGTAGGCTTCTTCCAAAACCTTTAGCAAGACCTTCCGATGCTCTTCGGAAGAGAAAACCAAGTTCAGAATTGAAATCTGGTGTGGAGCTTCTCGCAAGCTTGAAACCACTTTGGCTTCATTGTGGCCCATAGTATGGAGTAATCTTTCAATCTTTTCCATGGGCAATTTCCCCTTTTCTTCTCAAGTAGGCTTGATAACCCGTTGAAGAAGGTACAGTGGATTTTCTTTCAACACTGTAGCAGTAGTATGAGACGTAGATCCTTCAGCTTCTCCATAATTCCATGGAACTTTGTGTAATCTAACAACAGGATGTTGTAATCTTCAAGGTAAAGGAATTGGCACTTTCAAAGGATTGTCAGCTCCTTTGAGATGAACGGGTTGTATGGGAAATGTTTTGACAGTCTCATCATCCACCTCGGATATAACTGCTACCGTTCTCTTCCATTGAGTAGGGCATGTATTCCCATGCTTAAGTTGCACAATGTAATCATCTGCTACTTGCAGGACACCGCTATCGATAAGATTCTGAATAAGATGGTGGAGTGCCCAGCATTCTTCTATGCTGTGACCACGAGAATGTGAATGATATTGACACATTTCATCAGGATTGAACCGCCCTGAGCGGGGATTGATTGGAGGGAGAAGGAATGTGATTCTTCCTTCGTTAATCAGCATTTGAAGTATTTCCTTCAGAGATTGGCCCAGATAGGTGAATTCCTTTGATTGGCAAAGTCCCGACGGGCTTTTTAGCACTTGCTCGCTTGGTAACCTTATCCTCCATAGCTTCGCTTTTCAAGGTGTTGATGGAGCATTCATAACAAATGGAAGGAGATAGGCATGTTCTCGCCTCGATTAATTGGCGTGTGACTTGGTGTCAGTGAGTTACCGCTCGCCAATTGCTCAATTTGTTTGCAAAGAGCTTTCATCTTTCATTCCATGGTAAATCGGAACTTTGCATAATCCCATTTGTCAACACCGCCTTTGATGGGTTGGGATGATTCACCAAGAGAATTGGAACCATGTCCAAAGGCTCCAACCGATCATGTTAACTTCTTCCTCTTGTGTTGAGGAGAGGGTTGTCTTGCACATGAGGTTGATCCGCTTGGTGACCACGATCTCACCATTGTCTATTAGATCTTGGATCTTGTGTTTCAAGGCCCAATAATCTTCGAGTATCATGTCCCGGTGCCCCAAATGATGATAAGCACACTCCGATTAGCATGAAACCCTTCCCATTAGGGTTGATCGTGGAAGAAGATGTGTAATTTTTCTTTCGAGCAATGTAAGAGCAAGAATGTTCTCGAGTGAGTCCCCTAAGGGTGTGAACATCGAGGTCGCTTTTACTTCCACTTTTAGGCAATGGAGGGTTTTCAAGATTGTGCCGGAAAGGGAGAAGTTTCTCCTCTCGTGACAGCATGCTTGATTGATTTTTTCGTCTCTTGTAAGATCAAGGAAACATCCTCCTCTTTCTTTTTATGGATCTCGGGGTTGTTTCCATAAGATCCGGATCGATGTGCTCAAAGAATGCCTTTTAAGAGCGGCTAGGTCTTGAATTTTACCGGACTTCAATCCCATTTTAGCCATCTCGCCGTGTTTGATCATTTTAGAAAATGGTTTACCAATACCAGCTAGAACTCTTTCATAGAAAGGAGCTTCTCAGACATCTATGAAGGTCATGACCATCTCTCGATTCTCGCCATGGAAGGAATAACTTGAGCAAAGAAGGTGCCTCCACCTTTCGAAGAGCGCATTCTCCGAATGACTCATTAGATCAATTTTTGACTTTGGTAATTTGATACCGGCCAGAGCCATCCGAGATTGAAAACTATATTGAGTGAGGAAGGCATGAGCCAGCTTCTTCCCAATCATGGATCTTAGAGTTGTCTAACTGTATACCATGAACAAGCTTCTCCAATAGATTTTTAAAAAACAAAATGATTCTCGAGCTTTTCATCCTCAAAGATAAGATCCGAAGTTCTCCAATGAACACCTTCAAATGTGTGTAAGGATCCCCTAATCCCATCATATTTTTCAAAATCAGGGTCTTGAATTTCTCTGGATAATGCACACCGTGAAATATGCAAAGGTTCAGATATGAAACACTACCATGTGTTCCAATCCCTTTGAGAAGCGTAATGGTTTCTCCATTTGAAGGACCTTCTTCCCGATATCACCCGGTGTTCGGATCTCCTTTGAGATGGGTGCTTTTGTGGTCTTTGTTGGTTGTATCCAATCGATGTTTCGGAATTGTTTTTTCCAGATGTTGAACTCCCCCTTGTGCAGAGGACTCAGATGTGTAGGTATCTTTGTACCTCGAGTAGACGGGTGTAACTCTTTCAAGAGAACAACCAAGTCTATGATTTGTTTACTTAATCCGGCCAAATTCTTCTCTGAAATGTGATTAGTCTGTTCGTAAGAAGACATGATTGGTCAGTAGCTTGAGGCCTTTTTGGATTTTGAGCGGTAATAGCCCAATTGCTTCCCTACAAAAGACTTATATAGTTTAGTCTTAGGGGAAATATAAATGTTATCATAACATGTCCCATTTTAGGAATTTGTCCGCAAAACCGGGTTTTGTTAATTGATAACATGTCATGAACATGGAATAAAATTACAAGTAAATGCTTTTACAAGTAATTGAAAATGGAGAGTATGAAGAGACTTTCCTCCGCATTTGGTTTATCGAGGTCGACCTATCTTTAGGTTACTCTCGCTGCTTTTTTCAAGCATGAAGGTTCCCAAGATCATCGCAATCTACTTGACGGAAGTTAATCCGGCCTTTCAACCGGAGTTAACTGGTGGTGCTTTTCCTAAGCCCCGGGAATTATTCTTCCCACGGGTCCAAAGAATCAAACACCGACAGATAGCCTCGGTGGAGGGACCACACAACATACATTCACATACAACATGTCTCACCGCTTATGCAAAATGATGACATGTGTGAAGCATAATATATGCGAAGCACTAATATCACAAATAGATATTTAGCAAAGGCAATAAGTAAGATGCATTCATACACATTTATCGTAAATGTAAATGCAACAATCACACACAAGCATATAACAATTTTGAAAAAGCTTGTAATAGCGGTTTAAGCCTCTTATCGAGTCCCCAAAGCAGAGTCGCCACCGTCGACGCTTTGGATTTTTGATTGTCCCTTTTTACTTGTTCTTTGGTGTTCTCATGTTAATGTGAGATTTGTTTGAAAAAAAAAGTGAAAAAGGTCCGATATGTATAATGTCGATTTATTGACTTTAAGAGTCGCCATTGGTGTTTTTAATCGGTTGCACCAACGCAAATCAAAAGGTTTGCACATCGACCCAAAGTTGATTTGACATTGCTAAACGGGTCTGTGGAAACCGAGATTCATTAAGGGTTCGGGGCTTGATTATGTGGAGGAAGGTGTTAGGCACTTCGACATCCGTGTTACTACGGTGACCGCCACTCTTCAAAGAAATTGTTATTTGAATGTGTGTGTGTGTGTGGATCAATGTGCAATTTATTTGAAAGTAGTGTGAGGCCTCGTTCGCACCTATATACACAAGGTTTGAATTTTATATGAAAATTAAGTTTTAACCAAGATTTAGCAATGAAGTTTTGTAAAAGAGGTTTTTCAAACCCTGTGCTCAATAGGAATTGAGACCTTTTCATACTTCCATTTTATTATTAAATGTCTGGCTTGTTTGCTTTTATTTTGAAATGCAAGCATTCTCGAGAAAATAATATACAAGAAGTTGTCGAACTCTTCATGGGCATGATAGCCATCCAAGGAAACTCGTATAATCGTAAAATAATGTACAAGCCGCTTACATACTAGTAAAATGTCCATCATGGGAATCGAATCTAGATTCAAGAAATCAACTGTGATCACATGATTCCTAGGCTCACAAGATACGCAATTTGTATGAAAGAAAGTAGTAAGGTTATATATATATAAAGATGTATAATATATATATATATATATATATATGAATATTATCAACCGCCACGTAAGTGAACCAAAAGGATAAAATGTAAATAAAGTCGTAAAAGCTATCAATCGCCACGTAAGTGAACTCCAAAGTGTGAGACGTAATGTAAATAAAGTCAGAAAAGCCAATGAGTAAACTGTGCCCGACGATGTAAATGTATATATATATATATATATATATATATATATATATATATATATATATATATAAATAAACGGACCGGATGAATTGTGCTCATCTGATATGTCTACACAACAATATATATATATATATATATATATATATATATATATATATATATATATATATATATATATATATATATATATATATATATAATAAATTAAATATATATACTGGATGTAAAATCTAAGCTCATCGATGTAGTTTGACTAGCTTATATTTATATATATATATATATATATATATATATATAAAAGCAAATAAACGCCTCCATCAAAAAGTCTAAGCTCAATCGAGGCATAACTCGATAATGTTAGTCCATATATATATAAAATATATATATATATTAGTATATATATATATATATATATATATATATATGTATGTAAATGAAAACCACGAACCAAGTCCGGGCAAACACACTCACACCACTCTCAACGTGTACAACAAAGGTGTGATAATAGGAGAAAGAGCTTTTATAGAATGTAAGAAGGCTTTACAAGGTCGCCAAAGTAGACTTTTAGACTTTAAATGGATAAACACTTAGCTCCCCTCCGGATAAAAAGTAGCTATATGTGAGCTAACTAGTGTTTAAAGAAGAGGAAACACTCAAAAGATGTGTATGCAGAGCTAAATGGATGTGGCTTCCTCGCATTTTTCCTTCTCTCTCTCTCTTTAAATGGTCACCCCCCTCTATATTTATAGACGGATGGCAGTCGCAGTCAACTGCGCATGCAGTTGAACTCGGTCGGTCGTAGGGCCCGGGCCTCATGGGTCCCGTCGTCTCAGTAGACATGCACTGCATGCAATCGTAATGTCCAATCGAACTTGCAGAACTTCAATCCGAGCATCCAAAAAGTATATCCGCATTTCTTCGGATCGCTTGTGTCGAGAGTTACGTAATGACATGTATTAGAGGTTGTACGAAGTCAGGAAGAGGGGTCTATGCCCATGGTCTTCAAGATTCAAAGTCTATCCGAAGTACTGCCACACGTAATAGTCACTTGGGATTGTCACTCCTTAGCTCTTATGGGACATTGTTGTATGTATGTATGTATGAAGTGTTGAGACGACGTGTCATTTGTCAAAGGAACAAGATGATGTGTGATTCCTTGCCGGGGTTGTCGCCGGGTTGAGTTGAAAGTAGACGTTGCTCAGGGTTACAGCTGAGATTGGACTACTTGTTGGTATGCCGTGATATCATCTTGTTGCCGTGGTATGATGACGTTGTGACTCCTCACCGGGGTTATCGCCGGTTTAATCGGAAAACAGACGTTGTTCAGGGTTATGTCTGAGATTGTACTGCTTGTTTGTGTGCCTCACTGTCATCTAAAAGTTGAAGCTGATTGCATGTGTTTGAAGCAAGCATTTTTGGGGTTATCGCCGAAACTGCAATGGCATCTCTTGGGGCTATCACCAAGGATGGGACTGCTATTCCCAGGGTTGTCTCTGGGACTGGAACTGAACGTCGCGGTGTTATCGCCGAGATAGAACTGTCCTCTCCGGTGTTGTTGCCGCTCTTTTGATCTACATATCTCGGGGTTATCTCTGAGATTGGAAATGACATTCCCGGTGTATGTTCTAGGTTTGGAACTGGGCTTCTGGTAGTTTCCGGATTGGAGCTGATGTCCCCAGTTTGTGTTCCGGGTTTGGAGCTGGACTTCCGATAGTATCCGGGATGGTTGTAAGCTGTCTTTCAGGATTGTCTCCAAAAGACGAATCTACCCTCCTGCAATGTTAGTAATAGGAGTGCAGAAAATTTTGAGTGTCTACGTTTATTTCGGATATCATCAGTTGAAGATTAAAACTGATGACATTCCAAACACTGCTTTCAGAACTCGGTACGGGCATTATGAATTCCTAGTAATGTCTTTTGGATTAACTAATTTTCCTACTACCTTCATGGACATGATGAACCGAGTATTCAAGGAATATTTGGATCACTTTGTGGTCATCTTTATTGATGACATCCTCATATACTCCAAAACCCATGAAGACCATGAGCAACACTTAAGGCTGATACTCCAAAAGCTTCGTGAAAACAAGCTATATGCCAAGTTGAAGAAATGCGAGTTCTGGCTTGAGGAAGTTACATTCCTTGGGCACGTAATATCAAATCATGGATATCTGTTGACCCGACAAAGATTGAAGCAATTTAAAGCTTGGGGAGCAACCTAAGTCGTTGGATCAAGCACGTAGCTTTTCTGGCTTAGCTGGTTATTATCGGAGATTCGTAGAAGGGTTTTCTCGAATCGCTACTCCATTAACTCAGCTGACTCAAAAAGATATAAGAGTTTTCAAGAACTCAAGAGGAGACTCATTTTAGCACCTGTTCCTTATAATACCATCTGGCTCGGAGGGATTTGTCATCTATAGTGATGCTTCAGGCAAAGGGTTAGGATGTGTTCTCATGCAACATGGGAAAGTCATAGCCTATGCCTCACAACAAGTCAAAGAATATGAGAGGAATTATCCTACTCATGATCTAGAGTTAGCAGCAGTCGTTTTTGTGCTTAAGATTTGGAGGCATTACCTGTATAGAGAGAAGGTGGAGATTTATACGGATCATAAAAGCCTCAAAAATTTCTTCACTCAAAAGGAACTCAACATGCGGAAACGACGATGGCTTGAGCTATTGAAAGATTATGATCATATCATCCAATACCATCCTGGAAAAGCGAATGTGGTAGCCGACGCATTGAGTAAAATATCATATGCGGGTACGCGTGCGATATTGTCAACGCAAAGGCCCATTTTGTATGACTTACAAAGGATGGAGATAGAGTTAAAGACTCCAGGGACCCATATGATGATTGCGAATATACGAGTAGAATCAACTTTAATTGATAAAGTTAAAGCTGCTCAAGCTACAAACTTGGAGCTGATGTGTATGAGGAAGAAAGTACACGAAGGCGCTATTCTGGAAGCAAGAATCGATGAAGAAGGAATACTTCAAGTCAACTCCAGATTTTGTGTTCCTAACGATTCTGACTTGAAGTATAAAATCATGATGGAGGCGCACAACACACCATTTGCAATCCATCCCGGGAGTACCAAAATGTATCGTGATCTTCAACATACATTTTGGTGGAGTAATATGAAGAGAGAGATAGCGGGGTTTATCTCAAGGTGTCTAACTTGTCAACGAGTCAAGGCAGAGCATCAAGTGCCAAAAGGTCCATTGCGACCACTTAAAATTCTAAAATGGAAGTGGGAGCACATTACCATGGATTTCTTTACTGGTCTTCCCAAGGTTTCTCAAGGCATAAATGCGATTTGGGTCATTGTTGATAGATTGACCAAGTCTGCTCATTTCTTATCGATACAAAAAACTTTATATCCATAGTTTTTGATCGAGACCCAAGATTCACTTCAAGATTTTGGGTTAGTTTGCAAAAATCTATGGGCACAGATTTATGATTTAATTCGGCATATTATAGTCAAATGGATGGGTAGTCAGAAAGGACTATTCAAACTCTTAAAGATTTATTAAGACTCTGTGTCCTTTACTTCAAGGGAAGTTGGGACAAGTTCTTACCATTGGAGGAGTTTTCCTACAAAAATAGTTATCAAACAAGTATTGGCATGGCTCCATTTGAGGCGTTGTATGAAAGAAAGTGTCGTTCTCCAGTATGCTGGGATGAGGTGGGTGAAGCAACATTGTTGGGACCGAATTTGGTATGTATGACTACGAAAAAGATTCAAACGATCTGACAACGTATAAAAACCTCACAAGATCGACAAAAGAGTTATGTTGATCTTCATCAAAAGGACGTGGAATATAGTATTGGAGACCATGTGTTGTTACGTGTTGCTCCATAGAAAGGAGTTATGAGATTTGGAAAGAGAGGAAAGCTTAATCCTCGATTCATTAGCCCATTTTTAATCCTCTATCGAGTAGGAACTAAGGCCTATAGACTCGCCTTACCGCCAAGTATGTCTCGTGTTCATAACATTTTTTATATATCTATGTTACGTAAATATGTGAAAGACCTGAACCATATTATTGAACTAGAACCAGACAAGATAGAGGAAGATTTAACGTATAAAGAGTTACCTGTTAAAATCTTGGATAAGAAGGATCATATTCTACCCTCCAAGGTTATACCTCAAGTCAAAGTTTTATGGAGAAACCACGATGTGGAAGAAATGACATGGGAGTTAGAATCTGAGATGAAGTCAAGATATCCTCACCTCTTCGATATACCAGGTACGTACCCTAATTTTGAGAATAAAATTTCATAAGAAGGGGAGGTTGTAAGACCCCAATTTTTATGAATAAAGAATAATTTTCTCGTAATATATTTTGGAATATTATGGTGTGGATTTGATATAATATTATAGTTGTGGTTAATATTTACAAATTTTGCAAAGTAAGCAAGTGGTTATATAATTTTCGATTGGTCGAGAAATATTCGTTTTAACAGGGAATATTTGTACGATGGCACAATCATTGGTGGAACCCACAACAGAAGTATTATCTTAGTTAGAAAACGACAGAATTATGATTTTATAAAAATAACGGCGAAAGTGTTACCGTTAAAACTATTGAACTACCCGGTAGTAAAAGTACAGTAATACTCGTGGTTGCATAGTAGCACACGGTGTTGATTATTGATGCTTACGTAAGAAGTCACTCAATTATACACAATTATTGCTACACGATAATTTATCATCATCATATCTCTATATTATTGATTCAATTATTGTCACAAAGATCATCCGCATAACATGTTATATTATTAAATCAATAATTGAGACGACAAAGTTATTCATATTATTAAATTGCAATATTTACAATGTCTAGAAGTTCTATCAAGGAGATGTTTGGTCATCTAATTGCGCGCCAATAAGGAGAAATCCTTATCGGAAAGCCCCCTCTTTCCTGGGAATGACCTGATTGTTAAATATTGTGAGTTATAATATTAATGATGAATAAGTTCGTGTTGATTAAAGATGAAATTGATAGTTCCATTGTGTTGGAATTATTAGTGTTAGTGGAAATCGACATTTATTTCGATATTAATTGATGTCTGGAAGTATACTAACCAGTCGGGTAATTAATCAGATAAATGAGCAATTAATTGTTATTAAATCACATGATTATAACTATTTGTTCACATGTGTGTACTATTGATTCACATTCTTGTACTATTAGGGGAGTTGGTGCAAGATTGATAATACTTGAATGACTAAGTTAAAAATGGAGGTATAGATGGAGGTACTATACTGTAATTCATATTTTCACATGATTATAACTATTGATTCACATGATTGAACAATTGATTCACATTATTTACTATTAGGGGAGGTGATGCAAGTTTGATAATACTTGCAGGACTAAATTAAAAATGATGAAAAAGAGGAATGTATTATTCTGTAATATTTTGAGCCCCAAAACGTGCAATTATCGAAACTATATTTTCCTATAAATAGAAGCTCATTCTTCCTTCATTTCTCACCAATTCACAAAAGCTATAGAGCAATTATTATAGAGAGAATTTATAGAGAGAAAGAAGAAGAGAAGTCTGCTACCTCACTATTCCAAAGATCCGCTTTTTTTTCTAAGGTAAGGGGTATTATTCTTTCGTATTCATGAAGAGAGTTATTTTCTTTCAATACTCGTAAGGGTTGTTATTCCATTCTTTATTATTATGTTGGAATAACTTGTCTATGCGAAGTACCACATACATGGTGAAATTCTTCTGTTATTCCATTCTTTATTATTCTATTGGAATAACCTGTCTGTGCAGTCTATCGCATGCCTGGGGAATTTTGTTGTTATTCCATTCTTTATTATTCTGTTGGAATATCCTGTCTGTGCGGATTACGCATGATCTGGTTCCATTCTTTATTATTCTCGTTGAATATCCTCATGCATAAGTGTTACGCATGACCTGGTTCCATTCTTTATTATTATGTTTGAATAACCTGTCTATGCGGATTACGCACGCCTGATGAATTCTTCTGTTATTCCATTCTTTATTATTATATTGGAATAACCTGTCTATGCGAAGTACCATACATGGTGAAATTCTTCTGTTATTCCATTCTTTATTATTCTGTTGGAATAACCTGTCTGTGAAGTCTATCGCATGCCTGGTGAATTCTGTTGTTATTCCATTCTTTATTATTCTGTTGGAATATCCTATCTGTGTGGATTACGCGTGACCTGGTTCCATTCTTTATTATTCTGTTGGAATATCCTGTCTGTGCGGGTTACGCATGACTTGGTTCCATTCTTTATTATTCTGTTGGAATAACCTGTCTGTACAGATTACGCACGCTTGGTGAATTCTTTTGTTATTCTATTCTTTATTATTCTATTGGAATAACTTGTCTATGTGGATTATCGCATGCATGGTGAATGATCCTTCGTATTCACTCCTTATTAAATTGTGGAAATGATCTGTCTACGTAGATTACCGCTTAGCGGGCAAAAATCCATTTGCGGTTTCATATATTCTATTATACTCAGTTGGTTAAAGTTTTGGCTTCTATACTCCATGAAATTAGTGGAATATCCTTGATATTTGTGCTTCATCCAGTATCTTTTCATGGAAATATTCTTCTGAACATTCTTGAATTTTACTCCACAAAGAAGTATCATGTTGACAATTTGGATGCTATTAATTTCTGGATAAATTAAAATTATAAATCTTTAAAATTTATCCTTGAACTTGTTTTATTGAATTATTATGTCATTGTCATCATCCTCATGCTTATATTGTGATGAAAGTCATCTTTGGCTTACGTGCATAGATGAACTTGGTATGATTATGACCAGGGATTATTCGGTATAATCATGACTTTAATGTGATGAATGATGTGTTAAAAGTCCTCATTGACCTGTAGTTCATTGATGGACAGTTGTTGGTGTGATTATGACCAGGGATTATTCGGTATAGTCATGACCATTGATGATTACATGAATATCCTTGGCCGTGATGCAGGGATGATTTGATTTTATTTATTAAGCCGAGTCTCAGTGATAAAGTTGATGAAAAACTTTTTAAATCATAGAAGATAGTAGATTTTATGCTCTACTTAACTCTTCTAATGGATTGCTTGTTCCGCTGCAGTTAAACTTGTTGTCTATTATATTCTATTAGTTTAACATTGTTGAAGGCTAATGATAATTTATTCTGCATTATCTTAGTCATAATATTTCTTACTGGGCTAGTTGAGCTCACCCTTTCTTTCACTATTCTCTTCAGGAAATGAGAACGTAGCCGGGACTAGTCGGGGAATGGAGTGACGGTCCAGATGATAGCATTAGTAGTCCTCACTATTCTATTAAATAGTGTGACAATAAATGTAATGAGGACTCCATTGAGTGTGGATATTGTCTAGATGACAATATTCTTATTAAAACTCTTAGATTATGTTTTGTTGTATTTTACACGACTGTTGTATAATTAAGTTGTATTTGAATTTTATACCATGTATTTAGCGAATCAAGATGGGTGATGTATACCTGTTTTGGGGGCATCACAGTTGGTATCAAAGCTTAGGGATATGATCCCTGGCTGAGATGTGAGACAAGAACTAGGAGGGGTGAGACAGGGAATTCCTTCGCTAGTATGACCTACCTAAGTTTATTTGGTATTTAATTGGTCAGTCAGAGTATAAGGATAATATGGGATATGCTAATTAACCCTTGTTTTGTGGCAGTATTTAAAAATGGCATCCGAAAATGTTGAGATAAGAAATGAAGCACATGAGACCGAGTAGTCACCACAGATTAATACCCAGGATAATATACAATAGGAAGACAATAATCCTCAGGTAAACAACAACGATTAAATGATGAACGATGGGATGTTCAGAGGTTTTATGCAATTCATGCAACATCAGGCGAGGGCGGCTCCTATCCAAAATGCAGGTGGAAACACTGACAACTCTCAGACGGTCACCACTAAGCAGTTCAAGGAGCTGGGACCACCGGAGTTTTTTGGAGAGCCAAAACCACTTAAGGCGGAGACGTGGATAAAGCAGATCAACAAGATAATTGATGTCTTGGGATGCTTGTTGCCTCTTTTATAGTTCTAATAAAAGAGCTCTAACTCATGCAAGCGTACACGGGTCAACAAGTAATACAAAGTAAGTAAAGTATCGATCCCACAGAGAAAGTTGTTAAATTTAAACTATCATGCATCAATTAACTCACCTTATTTATATGCTTAAACTATTGACTAAAATTGTTCAATTAAGCTAATTATGATTACCAACTAAAAATAAGGATAATAATGAAATAAATATAATTTGGAAATAATGGGATCCTAACTTCATTCAATATTTCATCTAATCGCCACTATCATATAAGATGTGTTCACATATCACAAGAAAATAGCCAAGAGCACGAATAGAGTTATAACCATTTTTCAATGCATTATAACCTACTTACACAACATCTACAGATGTTAGACTCTATGCAATCACCAATACAACCAAAATCACTATATGCCTATGTGAAATTGCAATTATATTGATTTTAAGCTCAAGCCCTTATTCTAGCTCATACGGTGAAACAGTATATGTCTATCTGGTTCACAAAATACGCAAGCCATATACAACAGCCCCATATTCGCATGCTATCATGATTACAATCCATACCCATATGTTCATTGTCAATTTTATACAAGTACTGAGACGAACGGTGATCAGACATTCATACATGTAAAACAATCATCACAGATAGTCCATATGATATGCAAAACAACCCTAACATTTAAGTGTACAACCAAACTATATATTAAAATCCATTAGAATCCCATAATGGAGTTTAGTTCATGACTGAACCAAAAGCCATTATGGGATCAACGCCAACCATGATCAATAAATAAACAATTGAAGTAAGAAAGATAGAACGATCAAACCCAATCACTGGATAGAAACTAATGATCAACTATTAAATCCTCATAGAAATCCAATAGATAATAATCAAAATCCATGATGATAGAGAATTCCACGAAGACGTAGAGAAGTAGACGTTTTTGGCTTTTTTCTACGTTGGAATCTCTCCCAAAGTGTAAACCCTAGTTTCTATGAAAAGAATACGCTAAAAGTTATCAATCATCCGTCTGACACCAGTCAGAATTGTTTAAAAACAATTACCCATCATTTAATTAAGAATTGAAAATAAAACAAAATTACAGCGTCAGCATCTCGCGCGGTCGTGCACTTCTATAGCTTCCCAGTCTTGCAGTCGCGAGACTTGCAGTGTGCATGTCCAGTCCAGCCGCCCTCTCGCGCGGGCGCGCGTCTCTCCCCTCGCGGTCGCTCAACTTGCAGTAGGTTCTCAATGTTTATCCATGTACTACCGGCATGAAGTCTAAGCTTGTCATGCCATGCGTGGCCGACGGCTTTGTACTCACGGTTCGGTTACAGTTGGTTCTCACATCACGCTTGTTCATTCATGCTTCATTGTACCTCCATGCCATGCACATCCTTGCCTTTGCTTCGCCTTTACGCATCCATTAGCCTCTAATTCCACCAAAATTATGCCGATTCCTACACTTATTCACCAAAAGGAGTTTTAAGTACATGCAATGCAAAATAACGTGAAATGTAAATAAAAAACAATAAAATGTACTTGAGCTAGGCATAATTCGCATGAATTAGTATGCAATAAGTAGGTAAAAATACCACTTATCAAATACCCCCAAACTTGAACTGTTGCTTGCCCTCAAGCAATGCATACTAATGAATAATGAAAATGCAATTACGCCACTATGCAACTACTCTATGATGCAAACTAGTCTCACATAATCCCTACCGTAACAGAATTTCAGCCCAAATTACCTTAGTGAATTATCCAAATCCAAGAATATAATCTCAAACCAAACTATAGGCATAACATCATACACTCAGATAATTCATGTATGCTATAGAAATGTTGTGTGTGTGTGGCGTTCACCAAAAACTTGATCTAAGCAAAGAATATATATGCTACATTGCTCCAAACAGAAACTTATAGTCTAAATCAAGACTCATGTATACTCATGTAACGCAGACTGTTTCAACATATCACCACAAATTAAGGTTCAACAATGGGTCCATTTCTTTATTGCTACACACGAGGGTGATTTACACACTTTCCCGCGATGTTTATTGCTATTTTTCTTTTCTTTTTCTCATTTTCTCTTTTTTTTTCACATGACTGTGCAATGTCTCAACCCATTAGGCACACTGCTACCCCTTAGCGAGCTTTCAACCAACGACTCCCAGACCATGAAAGACCTTAGGGCGCTAGGTGAAGAGACAATCCCCTTAGGCATACTTACTCAAGTAGTCAGGGCCCCGAATTAAGACTAGCCACATTATTGCTATTTGATATTTATTTATTTTTTATACATAGCATACCCATGTTTTCCCAAAACTTGCATGTCAATGTTTCATACAGTCTACAACACTTTTCACATGTTTCTCTTTTTAAAACTACATGTTCTATCAAGAAACGCAACATACACTTCTTCAACTTACAAGTGATTGTGAACACGTTTGTGCATACCGAAAGTATTTAAACATCAACATGAATCTCATCGTGTAAAACATTATAATTAAGCTGTGTTATCCAACATACTCTAGAATCCTTCACAATTCACTATCATCATTGGCTAGGCAAAAATTTCTATTAAGCAAGAATTTGTGTGACACATGCAACTACAACATACTATCACAATCCATAATGAATAAAAATTAAAAATTTTGCAAAAATTTAACTAAACACATAAACATGCAAAATTAACTAAACATGCACCAATTAAATCAAACTAAACTACTAAACTACTATGCTATGATCCCCAATACCCCCAAACTTAAAATATTCAATGTCCCCATTGAATGAAGGTAAAGGGTGCAGAAAACTCCCCTAATGATCGGCTTGACCACCCTCCTCGGGTGGTAAATCTGGTGGCGAATACGTCACGGCTGTTCCAAACTGAGGCCATTCTAGCATTGTTCCTTGTTGGGCGAAGGATTCGGCCAATGCTTGAGTGAGTCCCGTAGTAAATGTTCCAAAGTTGTCATACATGGCGTTGACTTTGCGCTCCAACCTTCGAAACTATCGATCGCTAGGAACCGGGTGTGCTCGGGTGGATGGACTTGCCTCATTAGGCTGAGGGGGCTGCTGGGATGGCTCTGGGAAGGTGGGGTAGAGAATGAATCCCAATCCTCGCGGGTGCGGCTCACCACCTGCCTAGTCCTAAAATTTAGCAATGGTGGCATGTGTGATGTCTTGACTTGGATATTGCATTTGTTCGTTGCCTCAATTTCACCCCTACTGCGCACATAGCATGGCTACCACTGAAGCATGTGGAATGCTCCCAGTGGTAGTTCCCTTTAGATACTTCACAATATTTTGATGAATTAAATACCCCACATCAATGTACTTGCCAGTAATAATCCCCCACAGAATTACAGCCCTTTCCGCCGTGATCTCATGTTGGTGCGATGAAGGCAATAGCTTGGCACAAATGAACAGATTCCATGCATTGGCTTATCGATTTAGTGCGACTGTTGGAAATATTCGAGGCTGGGTCGTGCCAACTTTGTAAGTCCATTTCGTGCCTGACACGCACAACTCAGCGATAACAAGCTCCAAGTTCGTGTCTAGATGTGCCCCTGTGATCCAATTGGCCGCCCCTGTTGGTGGTCTTGCGGTGATTCTCAACACGTTTTAGATGGCGGAGGGTCTGTAGGCTACCTCGACACCACGAACCATAGAGGTATCGTTCATGGTGACTTTGGCATTGGCATAGAACTCTCGGACTATGCTCATTGGAATGGGTGGTAGCGGCGCAATCGACCCACCCCATCCTCTTTCGTGGATCATGGCACAAAGCTGTCCATCTTGGCCTTCGGGTCTAAATCCTCTTTCCTTGATGAATGTTTTCGCAACAATGCGATAATACTCCTACTGGGCCTCCAAACATAAGAACTTATTGTGGTCGACAATGTCTTCCTCGTTACGGCCGGAGGAGGAGGAGGAAGATGAAGATGGTCGTGCTCTCTTTGGACCCATTTGAGATTGTTGATAGAGATAGCAGATGAACTTACTGAGAGAGAGAATGTAACTTTGTGAATTGATAACCTTCACCCTTGTGTCTGCAAACCCAATTGAGAACCCTAGCTTTATAGAAGGGATGAGAGGTGGATGAGCTTTGAACGTGGAGGAATTCGTGGAGATTTGATGGAGAGATATACGGCTTCAATCTGTAACTACTAGAGAGATAGAGACGTGAGTTATGGAGAGTGAGAGAGTTTTGCGTCTGTTATTATCGCAAATGAGAGTCTAAATGAGCCAAGACTCTCTTTTAAAAATGTTCGAGATCTAATTTGGATTCGATGCATGTCACAATGAGAATATAGTAAAATGAGAGCTTGCTGAAAGCGAGACTTCTGAAGGTTCGATGGTCAGATTGGCTTGGCACGAGGTATGCGAGTTTTTATCTTTGTCTGGCATATGTGCATGCTTGCACCACGGTATCTCGCCATTTTGAAGTTTGATTTCATTCTCCTCATCAGTGATGCTTTCCAACAATGGTACCTACACAGATATTAAGGCATATGGTTAAGGCATGAATTAGTGGCCACATGATGCTAACGTCGTGCAAGTATTCGTCAATCAATTCTTGATACACACTTGAGCAAGAGTGTCCAATATCCTTTAACAATGAATTAGACTTAACTAACTAACATAAACCAAAATGAATAACTAAAAAATCAATGGGGGTAGAAATGATGGGTTGCCTCCCATCCAGCGCTAGGTTATAGTCAATTAGCTCGACTATCTCTGAATCTCACGTCAAGTCAAGACTTGAGGTGCCTTCCTTATTGACCACTGCACCCAGAAATTTAATGACTTCAGCTTCCGTCAACGGTTCCACCTTCGACCGTAAATTTATGCCCGTTACATAGTTCAACGGTCCAAAATTTCTTGGTTTCTATAATTCATCATTCGGACCCCAATCCACCAAGTTAACCAAGAAGCATTCTTCTTTATCCGATGGGAACTTTATCACCTTAAAGACATTAAATGTGACCTCTTGATCTTGGACACGCATCGTTAGTTCCCCCTTTTGCACATCGATTGAAGTTCTGCCCGTGGCTAAGAATGGTCTTCCTAGTATTATCAGTATTCTCTTGTCCTCTTCGAAATCTAGGATGATAAAATCAGCCGAAAAAATGAATTTATCCACCTTAACGAACACATCTTCAATAATTCCCCGTGGATATGTAATGGATTTGTCAACTAGCTGTAGTGATATGTTTTTCTTCCTTGGATCCGGTAGTCCCAACTGATTAAATACTGACAATGGCATCAAGTTTATACTTGCCCCCAGATCACATAAACACTTGCTAAAGTTCATCTTCCCAATGGTGCACGGAATTGTGAAGCTACCCTGATCTTTCAGCTTTGGAGGTAGTTTGCGTTGGAGCACTGCACTGCATTCCTCTGTCAAGGCTACTATTTCGAACTCATCTAATCCTCTTTTCCTTGACAATATACCTTTCATGAACTTTACATAGCTTGGAATTTGTTCCAATGCCTCGGCGAATGGTATATTAATTTGCAGCTTTTTGAACACCTCCAGAAACTTACTGAACTGTTTGTCTTCTTTCTGCTTAACTAACCTCTGCGGATATGGTACTTGGGCCTGCATTAATTGTACTGGACTCTTGATCTTCTCTTCTAAATTTACCTTGTCCTTCTCTTCTTGCTGACCCTGAGAATTATCCAGATTTCCTTCCTCGTCATCACCTGCTATGTCTCACGCGGC
Source organism: Panax ginseng (assembly GCA_020205605.1). Classification (NCBI taxonomy): domain Eukaryota; kingdom Viridiplantae; phylum Streptophyta; class Magnoliopsida; order Apiales; family Araliaceae; genus Panax; species Panax ginseng. Next base: position 41,714,834 of record CM035130.1, on the reverse strand, counting down.
CGCGCGATGTCCCCTTGTAACTCACGCGTGGGCGCGCGACTGGCTGTATCTGTCAAATCTTTTCCTAATCTCAATGTGATTGCTTGACACTGCTCCTTTCCGTCTCTCCTAGGATTTTTCTCTATGTTACTTGGCAATGAACCTTGGGGCCTATTGTTGAGCATACTCGCCATTTGCCCTATTTGAGTCTCCAAATTCTTGATAGCCACTACTTGGTTTTTGATCATGACTTTAGTATTTGCCATGTATTTCAACATCATCTCCTCCATCTTTGATTTCTTCTCAGGCTGTGGTGTAGCAAGAGTGTGATGTTGTTGCTGTTGAGGAAATCCTGGTGGAAACTGTGGTTTCGATGCAAACTACGGTTGAGATAGATCGTATTTGGCCCGATGGTTGGTTGAAACTGATTTTGCTGTTGTTGTCCTTGATTATTTGACCAACTAAAATTCGGATGATTGTCGTTGTTGGGGTGGTATGTGTTCTGAAATTGACCTTGGTCTTTCCTGTAGTTGCTCACATACTGTACCGACTCTGAGTTGATAGCACATTGATCCGTGGAGTGTGACCCCGCACAAATCTCATAAACGAAGGCAACTGTTTTCACCTTGCTTTCTGCTAAAGTATCTATCTTCTTAGCCATAGCCGCCATTTGTGTTTATTAACCGTGTAATGGCATCGACCTCCAACACACCGCAACCTTGGGTTTTGTGGCATCCGAAGTCATAGGATTTCGATAATCATTCGCGACCATAGTCTCGATAAGCATATAGGCCTCCTCATAGCTCTTTGCCCATAATACCCCTCCTGCGGCTGCATCCACAATCGGTCTCGACTGCCATCCTAACCCATTGTAAAAGGAATTTATCACCATCCAGTCTGGCATACCGTGATGCGGACATTTTCTAAGCATCTCTTTGTAACACTCCCATGCCTCATATAAGGACTCGCCCCGTTGTTGCTCAAACTGAGAGATAGTTGTCCTCATCTTTGCAATCTTGGCCATCGGGAAGAACTTGGCTAAGAATTTCTATGCTAAGTCCTCCCATGTGTAACCAACTTCTAGCCTTATCTCTCAGCGAAAATGGAAATAACCATAGTCTGATGGCATCCTCTATCACCCCATTATATCTGAATGTGTCGCAGATCTCGATGAAGCTCAATAGGTGCTCATTCGGATCATCTGTAGCAGCACCCCCAAACTGAGCTGAGTTCTGTACCATCTGAATCATGCCCGGTTTGATTTTAAAGGTGTTTGCTGCTATCACCGGTCTGACTATGCTTGACTATAGTCCATTTATGTTTGGCATGGAATACTCCCTTAGAGCCCGATGCTCTTCTCTTTGTTCAATTCTCTGTTCTTCCGCCATATCCGGTATAGTACTCTCTAACCGTGCTTGCAAATTTCTCCGCACACTCGCTTTCCAACCTTTTCCGTTTATATTAGACTGCGCTGGTGTTAACTCTAAGTTGGATGATTGTGTGTGCATAAAACTCTACAAGCTCCTGTAACCTAAAACAAAATAAAAATAGAAATGAGAAACGATCAGAATTGTCTAAGTCATACAATTTAGCTTTAAACTGATGATAATTATCTAAATTAACGCCTTTCCCCGGGAACGGCGCCAAAAACTTGTTGCCTCTTTTATAGTTCTAATAAAAGAGCTCTAGCTCATGCAAGCGTACACGGGTCAACAAGTAATACATGCATCAATTAACTCACCTTATTTATATGCTTAGACTATTGACTAAAATTGTTGAATTAAGGTAATTATGATTACCAACTAAAAATAAGGATAATAATGAAATAAATATAATTTAGAAATAATGTGATCCTAACTTCATTCAATATTTCATCTAATCGCCACTATCATGCAAGAAGTGTTCACATATCACAGGAAAATACCCAAGAGCATGAATAGAGTTATAACCATTTTCAATGCATTATAACCTACTTAGCATCTATAGATGTTAGACTCTATGTAATCACCAATACAACCAAAATCACTATATGTCTATGTGAAATTGCAATTATATTGATTTTAAGCTCAAGCCCTTATTCTAGCTCATACGGTGAAACAGTATATGTCTATCTGGTTCACAAAATACGCAAGCCATAAACAACAGCCCCATATTCGCATGCTATCATGATTACAATCCATACCCATATGTTCATTGTCAATTCCATACAAGTACTGAGATGAATGGTGATCAGGAATTCATACATGTAAAACAATCATGACAGATAGTCCATATGATATGCAAAACAACCCTAACATTTAAGTGTACAACCAAACTACATATTAAAATCCGTTAGAATCCCATAATGGAGTTTAGTTCATGACTGAACCAAAAGCCATTATGGGATCAACACTAACCATGATCAATAAATAAACAATTGAAGTAAGAAAGATAGAACGATCAAACCCAATCGCTGGATAGAAACTAATGATCAACTATTAAATCCTCATAGAAATCTAATAGATAATAATCAAAATCCACGATGATAGAGAATTCCACGAAGACGTAGAGAAGTAGACGTTTTTGGCTTTTTTCTACGTTGGAATCTCTCCCAAAGTGTAAACCCTAGTTTCTATGAAAAGAATACACTAAAAGTTATCAATCATCCGTCTGACACCAGTCAGAATCATTTAAAAACAATTACCCATCATTTAGTTAAGAATTGAAAATAAAACAAAATTACAAATACAAGATCTCATGCACGGCAGGCTTATAGCTTCCCAAATCTCACGATCGCGAGACTTGCAAAAGTGTATGTATGTCGATCCAAATGGCCTCTCTGTATGCGCAGATCTTCTACCTCTCGTGGCAAGGTCTCTCTCCCATGGCGCGCTCAACTAGCGATGAGGTTCTCAATGTTTATCCATGTACTCATGGCGGCCATGAAAGTATAAATTAGTTAGTCCATGGGCCAACACCTCTGGGTTGCGGTTCTAGTTCTGCTCATTGTCGCTTGTTCATTCATGCTTCATTGTACCTCCATGCCATGCACATCCTTGCCTTTGCTTCGCCTTTACGCATCCATTAGCCTCTAATTCCACCAAAAGTAAGCCGATTCCTGCACTTATTCACCAAAAGGAGTTTTAAGTACATGCAATGCAAAATAATGTGAAATGCAACTAAAACACAATAAAATGTACTTGAGCTGGGCACAATTCGCATGAATTAGTATGCAATAAGTAGGTAAAAATACCACTTATCAATGCTCCGAGGAGGATGTACCGATTAAGGTTCCTGCACCTGCTGCACGTGTTCCCCGTAGGGAGTTGCCAGGTATTCAAGTGGCAAACCCAGATCTTCTGGGTGACTTGAGTCGGCATCCTTCAGTACACCTGCATGCAAATGAAGTATGAAGTTAGATCTTAATCTTCCTTGTTTCCTATTAATGAGGAGCAAAGGGTTCTGATATTGATCTTCTTTTGATGTAGGTTCCCGAATTTACATAGCCTCGAGAGAATTGGTTCAACATCCACTCTATGTATCAGGCCTTGCATGATGACTATAGAGAGATTGTACATGGCTGGGGATTCGGGACGTTCTTTTCCATTCTTCCCCGTCAGCCGTCCCCTCGGGTTACCTCGTGGCATTGTCTGAATGGGTGGTTTCACTGCACTTCACCACTCCATTTCTTCGGATCGTGAGGTGATGATGACGCCGATGGATTGGCGATTTATCACAAGTATGGAGTTTGGAAGGGATCCAGTGCCTTGTACGGCGGATATTGCCCTTACTATCGTCAGATCCTTGTTGGGAGTTCCGGCGGAGGCGCTCAAGGGTAGGACTGTTCATACAGGTCCTTTGAGCATAGATTCTATGAGCGGGCTATTGAGTGAGCCTATACCCGATGATGTGAGAGTTAGGTTAAGAGCGTTGATTGATAACAGATGTTTGCCTTTGTGTTGGCAGTTTTGGGCCTATAAGAGGCTTCCATGTTTGCGTCCTATGAGCGTGTTAGGTTTAGACACCTATCCACGAGGACGGAGATGGCATCATTCCATACTGGCGGAGGTCCCTGTAGCTAAGGGTTTCATTCATTTCTGCCTACAGTTGGAGTTGTTGACAGCGGATGTCATCACATGGGTTCCCTATTCTGGGGAGCACTTGAGTGTTGGATTTGAGGATGGGTACCCGACTGGAGTTGAGTATGTTATGTCCACCCGTAGGATTCCTCTCTTCACAGATGGAGGATGGGAGCTCTATTTAGGAGAGCGTACTATCAGGAGCATTACAGGAGAGATTCAGATGCCGATCTTGCCTCCCCGCCAGCATTATTGGTTGTTTTTTGATCACCCATCAATGACATCCCATTGTTGGGGATTCGATTGGTTATACATTATCGGAGGACCCCCCGCACTCGTGAGATGTTCCGGCATTGGTGGTTCCTCGTACCATTGGAGCTCGGACACGCGCCACACAATTTATGGGGATATGGTTCCAAGATCCGTGATGATGACGGATTGGCTAGCTTCGTGTCGTAGATCCGACTCATGTGACATGATTGATAGTTTAACCTTGCAGTTAGTTAGACGGACCCATTTTCTTTATCCGGCTCTTGGGTAGAGATCCTTCAGAAGCAGACACTTTTGATCCTTCCAGCTCTGGTGTTGGCCCCTCAGGTGACCCATATGGTTTTTCCGGTGCAGATCCTCCCTTGTATAGGCCTGACATCCTTGTAGATAGAGATCCAGTGACTCAAGAGAAACTACATCAGGTGGACAGGATCGATGATGTAGACATCGATACCATTGACTTCTTCTGATGTATATTTCTCGTTATCTCTTTTGATAGGCCTCTGTTAGCTGCTGGGTAGCTCCGCCCCATTCTCCTGTATTTTAGCTGTATAGAGATGTATTAGATGATGATGTACTTAGGAATGTATGTACATTTTTTCCATTCCCTATATCATATTGCCACTTATTGTATCATGCATGTTATTATGTTATGCATATGTATGTATATTCAGAGATATTCAGCATTGACCCTTGGATGGTCTTATAACATGGCCCGTACAGATATCTTCTTCGACAGTTAGCCATATTGATCATACCCCACCATTTTTGGTGGCATCTGGTATGCGCTTATGGTATGATAGTATGTCACCACCAGACAAGGTGACCGTAGATGATTTGTTGTAGCACACTATTACCTTGTTGATGTTTCAGGTTCCCATAGGGTTCATAGATGGTATGCTAGGGCATTGGGTACCGAAGAGACAGGTCTTTCGATTCGGGACCCTAGAGTTGACTCCTACTTTGGAGGAGTATGCACGGTTGATGATGCTGCCGTTGGACAGACCTTGCGTGCACATGGCGATCGGAGACATGAGTAGATAGTTCATGATCCTTACCGGCTTGAGGCATAAAGTGGTACAGGATGAGATTACATCCAGCCACGTGATATCCCAACGTTTTCTGTTTAACAGATTTGGCTCTGAGGATAGTTATGCACGACATTCTGGGGATTTCACCACACCAGAGGATCAGTGGCGTTTGGCCAGAGTGGATATACTACTGCTGTGCATATTGTCATACGTCTACATGCCACTGTACATGGATGAGTTGGACATCGGCATCATTATGGCAGTGAGAGCTCTCAGGGAGGGTCACACCATCATACCGATGATTATGGCAGAGACTCTGAGGTCGGCCGCATATTGTTGCACTTATTCTGCAGGATTGTTCATAGGCAGCTCGGTTATGCTGTACGTGTGGTTTATGTCACACTTGGGACTGATTGGCACATTCAGACGGCATGGATATTATTTCACCCATGATATAGCCATATCGTATTCCTTTTAGCCTGTGGAGTGTAAAGATGCTGCATCTTGGTCAGCTTTCCTAGCAGGGATTGGAGATCCATTCACTATATTGATGTGTACAGGGCTTAGCTCACCCTACAGCTTCATTACTCATGCTCCGGGCATGGATTATCTACCTCTAGCTGGTTTGAGAGGGACGATCACCTACCACCCACTGGTCGTGATGTGTCAGTTTGACCAGTTTAAGGATTTCCACCCATTTGAGGGGCCGGTGATTCAGTGCTTCACTTCTCGCCACTTATCATCAGTGAAGATAGATCCAGGTTGTACGCCTGATGGGATTAGCGAGAGCTAGCTGAGTTTTCTGTCAGTCATCCAAGTTATTCTGCAGAGTATTCAACATCGATGGAGACAGAGACTGCATCGACCATGGTAGTATCCATAGTGCAGGATATAGATTCCGACGATGAGGAACCTATGGAGGAGGCTGACATTCCCACCGATGGGGACTTAACTGCTGGGCTGCCAGCATTTGTGATGGATTCTCCCACCCCGAGTGCCACTGTTACTCATTATTCAGCACAGCATTTGGAGCAGAGCTTACATCTGATGACCTATGATAGAGATCAGGCTAGGGCAACGATGTTAACAGCTCTTGATGGGAGAGACGCCGCTCTGTTAGAGAGGGATGATGCTAGATCAGCTAGGGATGCATTGATTGTGGAGCAGGATGTCTCTCTATCTGCTAGGGATATGGCCATTGCAGACAGTACCTCAGTGAGATCCCTTACGACTGACATCCTTGCCAATATGAGTGCATACATAGATGAGCATCATGCCACCATGTAGTTAGCCTCTGATCTGCTAGCTCGTGTAGATACCATTGGGCAGGAGCTTGCAGCTTTACCTCTGTCTTCAGAGAGGGATGCTATGTTAGATCTGATAGTCCGCATACACACAGATCTGTAGATAAATTTGTATTTTCCTGCACAGACTATCTTAGCCATTTTCTCATGTACAGTATAGATGTATGTATCAAATAGTAGTATATATGATAGAGAAATATATTTTGATTTACTTCCCTTTCAGTTATGCCTTGATACTTGCTTGATATTTGCCTGTTTCTTCAGGGCCTTGTGATCTTGATGCATTCTTAACTTATCCTTGATATGTGGACATTGAGCCATCACAGGATCTCTCAGAACGGATCATTGAATTGTATATATCCCTACTATCTTTGGTGTCTTGGGACTGGTATTTGTATGGAAATGTGGAGAGGAGTGTAGCTTTTCCTCTTTGAGATTGACCGTACGACAAATGGTCGCAAGTACTTCTATTTGTGAGAAGCCTAGTTAATTCCATCTCTTATGGATTGATGTTGCTCTTCGAGGCACAACCGCAGCTTAGATGGTCACCGAATCTCCTATTTGTGAGGAGAGGTTGGGTAATTCCATCCCCTTGGTCTGAAGCCGATGAAATGTGGTAGATTGAAGGTTAATCTGAGTATCGTGTGACAAACATCTTTGTTCTGGTAGGGGTTAGACTGAACCATAAATGGCTGCCTACGTACTCCTATTGAGGAGGAGATCAAGTCTGTATAGTTTGAACCTGGTGTAAGAGGTTCAACGCTGAATGTGAAGGGCAGATGGGTGTAAAAGTATTTTTGTTGTTTTTATTTTTTTGTAGGGGAAGGGGCAAAAATGTTTTTGTTATTTTTCTTTAGTTTATTGCGACCGGGCCATATAGAATATGGTTGCCTACGTACTCCCGGGTATCAAGGAGATCATGTCAACGTAGTTCGCCCCTCAGGATGAATCGCAACCAAAGAGAAGTGTGAATCCCATGTGCAGGCTATACTGCGGGGAGAAAAAAGTTTGATCCCATAATGGGGATAAACTGCAGGTGTGGAAAAAGTTTAATCCCGTCTTCAGGACAAACTGCAAGCGTAGAAAAGTTTAATCCCATCTTCAGGATAAACTGCAGGTGTGAAAGGTTCAATCCCGTCTTCAAGATAACCAAAATTGTATGAAAAGTTTGAAATGAAGTGAAACCAGGCTGCTGGTTTGAAATGTATGTTTCCCTGAGGGGCAGAAGAGTTTGTAAAAAGAGAGGGTTCAAAGCCGGAATGACTGGTGATTGGGTGATCAATACCAGGATGTTTGCTTGATGGTAACTTCAGACATAGTACCGTTTCATGGAGGAGTTGATTAGCTATGGAAATTCATCGCCATCCATTTCCTGTAGTCTGGGAACGCCTCTAGTCAATACCTCCTTGACAACAAATGGGCCTTCCCAGTTAGGAGCGAATTTTCCCTTAGATTGATCTTGGTTGTCAATGATCTTCTTCAAAACCAAGTCATGTTGTTTGAACTATCGTAGTCGGACTTATCTATTGTAGGATCGTGAGATCCTTTGCTGATATAACTGACCGTGGAAGATAGCCGCGGTTCGCCTTTCGTCTTTTAGAGACAATTGGTGATACATGTCTTGTGCCCATTGGTCTTCATCCAACTGAGCATCCATCAACACTCTAAGGGATTCCATTTCCACCTCTATGGGGAGCACTACTTCCATCCCATAGGCTAATGAGTAGGGGGTTACCCCAGTGGAAGTACGCATTGAAGTTCTGTAGGCTAATAAAGTCAGAGGCAGGAGGTCAAGCCATCCTTTGTGATTGGCGGACATTTTCTGCATGATCTTCTTGATATTTTTATTAGCCGCTTCAACAACACTATTCATCTTTGGACGGTAGATGACGGAGTTAAGGTGTTTGATGTGGAATTTACTGCATAACTCCTCCATCATTTTGTTGTTGAGGTTCTTAGCATTTCTGACACAATGACCTCTGGTTGTCCATATCGATAGACTATATTGTTTCTAATGAAAGCAATAATTACTTCTTTAATAACCTTGGGGAAGGAGGCTGCTTCTACCCATTTAGTGAATTAGTCGATCACGTCCATTACTGGCTTTGGGCTCGATGGGTCCGATCACGTCCATTCCCCACATTGAGAAGGGCAATGGCGAACTCATATTATGGAGTTCCCTTGGAGGGGCGTTGATAGCATTCCCATAAAATTGGCATTGATAGCATCTCTTGACGTGATCATCACAGTCAGCTTTGAGTGTAAGCCAATAATGCCCTGTTCTAAGAATTTTCTTGACAAGTAAGGGGCCGCTCATCTATGGGCCACATACTCCATCATAGATCTCATCCATGAGCCTCTAAGCTTGGTCTTTGTCCAGACATCTGAGGAGACCTAATCCTGCATCTCTTTTGTAGAGTGCATCTCCGCTCAAGTAAAATTTCATAGCAAGTTGATGGATCCACCTCTTCTCAGTTAGGCTCACCTCAGTGGGTGTAGATCCATCTCGCAGATACTCCTTGATATGTTAATACCAAGGGTGGGGGATGGGAGGTAACTAATCCGATACTTCTCCAATATAGCTCCCATAAGCTGGGGACTTTTGCAGAGAAAATGTGATGATTGTCATGTTTTCCTTATCAGGTGTGTGAATCAAGGAGGCCAATGTAGCTAGTGCATCCGAAAAATCATTCCTATTACGAGGAATATGTAGAAAGGAGATTTCTTTGAACTCCAAAGCCATCTGTAAAACTTGCCGATGGTAAGGCAGCAAATGTAATTCTTTGGTCTGATAAATTCTTGTGGATTGTTTGATTACCAATTCGGAATCCCCAAAGATAGTTAACCACCTGATACCCATTGAACGGGCAAGTTTTATCCCCATGATACAACCTTCATACTCAACTGTGTTGTTGGTGCTGAAAAACTATAATTTGACGGCAACGGGATACTGCTCCCCCGTACCGGATATTAGAACTGCTCCGGCTCTAGAGCCTTCTGTGTTAAAAGCTCCATCAAAATACATTTTCCATGTGTGGCATGCATCGTACTTCATCGGGGAAGTATATTTCTAAGGGTTTATAATCCCCTGCAGGTGCGGCAGCCAGTTGATCCGCAATTCCTTGACCTTTGACAGACTTTTTTGTCACGTAGACGATGTCAAATTGCTGTAGGATCAACTGCCATCTGGACAGTCGACAATTTAGTATGGGCTTACTGAACATATACTTGAGAGGATCCATGCGGGATATGAGATGGGTTATGTGACCATGGAGGTAATGCTGTAACCTCATGGAAGCCCATGCTAAAGCACAACAAGTCTTCTCAATCAGAGTGTACTTGTGTTCACTGATGCTGAATCTTTTGCTGAGGTAATAGATAGCTCGTTCTTGGCCTCTATCGTCTTTTTTGCCCCAAAGATGCAACCCCATGTCATTGTCATTAATAAGATGTACATGAACAGGGGAACATCATCCCTGGGTGGTACCAAAATAGGAGCATTAACCAGCTGCTCTTTAATGGTAAGGAAGGCTTTCTGACACTCATCGCTCCATTTCATGGAGGAGTTCTTCCTTAATAGCTTGAAGATGGGCTCACAGGTTGCTGTGAGTTGAGAGATGAACCTGCTAATGAAGTTGATTCTTCCCAAAAATCCCCGTATTTCCTTCTTTGTTTGAGGAATGGGCATTTCCTTGATGGCCTAGATTTTGGTAAGATCCAGTTCAATCCCTTTGTGGCTAACTAAGAAACCTAGAAACTTGCCTGATGTGACACCAAAGGCGTACTTGGCTAGATTTAACTTCAAGTTGTACTTACGCAACCTGTTGAATAGCTTTCTGAGATGGTCTAAGTGTTCTTCCTCCTTTCGGGATTTTACAATGATGTCATCCATGTATATCTCTATCTCTTTATGCATTAAATCATGGAAGAGAGCCATCATAGCTCGCTGGTAGGTTGCCCCGGCATTGATGAGGCCGAATGACAATCGTCTGTAGCAAAAGGTTTCCCATGGCGTGATGAAAGCAGTGTTCTCACGATCTTCCTCAGCGACCATAATCTGATGGTAACCTGCGAAGCAATCCGCAAAGGAGTACATGTCGTATTGAGTAGTATTGTCAATGAGAATGTGGATAAAGGGCACGGGAAAGCTATCTTTAATGCAAGCTTTGTTCAGATCCTGGTAATCCATGCAAACTCGCACCTTTCCTCCAGGTTTAGGCACGGGAACAATATTAGATATCCACTCCGAATATGTAGACACCATGATAATGCCAGCTTGAAATTTTTTCATAATTTCTTCTTTTACTTTTAAACTCCACTCAGGTTTCAATCGCCTGAGCTTCTGCCTAACTAGCTTGAATCATTCTTTAATGGGAAGGCGATGAAGAACAATGTCAGTAGACAAACCCACCATGTCTTCATGAGACCATGCAAACACATCCTAGAATTGGGTTAATAGTGCAACCATGTCATTTCGTTGGTTTGGGGTGAGGTCTGAACCAATCTGGATTAGCTTAGGTTTTTCTAAGGTTCCAAGATTGAAAGAAGTGGTTTGGTCAAGGTTGGGTTTAGGCTTATCTGTGACCCATTCCTTAATCTCCTGAGGTGTCTCAATGTACTCGTGTATGTCCATCAAGTCTGAGTCCAACTTTGCATCAAAGTTCTGACCCTTGTGGGAGAAGGCATCTCATCGCAGAAGTACATGCACATCTAAATTGAGTCCGAAATCAAAAGATGCTTTCACTTAATATATGAAACTGTTTAATCATACAAAGTGTTAGCATGTACTGATAAAATAACTGCTAATACTGTATAGGAAAGCAAGCAATTAAAGTTATCTACAGGGCAGTGGGATTTTTTGCCCGTTTTACCCTCGTCGACCAATGCATGGAGTGTTGTTCCAATTGTCGAGGGCAAATTCCTGATGGACTGCAGTGATGGAGTGGTTCTCATTGTCCTCCTTCTCCCGAATAATAGCCATGACATCTGGGCAATCATCGTCTAGGGTATATCTGTTTGTATGTTCATCATGAACAATAACGCGTATGCCTGACATCATCAAAGAGATGTCATTTTTACATTTTCGCTCCTTTTCTTCCACTTCGGGATCAGGAATCAGCACCTCTTTTTCTTTGAATGGTACTGGCTTAGGAAACAGCATAGCCATAACATGGGCTGACACCTTTACTGGAGACTATATTAGCTCATGCGGTGCAGATGAAAGAGATCGCCGTGTGGCAGAAGCTTGAGGAACCTACTTATGCTTATGAGGATTCCTATGACCGAATCGGCAAAGATAGCCTAATCCTATTTGTTCCAATTTGATCGACACTTGAATAGGGTTCTTAATACCCTGCTGATTTTTACCAAGGCCTTACCCAGGCTGATGACCCAATGACATCATTTCTTGAGTGGCCGACATAACCTCGGCAGAAATATTGGGTACGGGAATTGGTGCTCCAATAGGATGGTATTGAGTGTTACTCACTTCCAAGGTATGAAAACTGGTCGGCTCAACTTCTGAGTTGAAGCTGATGATTGGAAGATCTCCTTGTTCATGACATTCCGCTCGCTGATTAACGATGACTAGATCGTTGTTGATAATGTATTTGAGTTGCTGATGTAGTGTGAAGGGAACAGCTCCAGCCATGTGTATCCATGGTCTCCCCAATAGCAGGTTGTATCCTGAATCTATCCTAAGGACGTGGAAGGATACATTGAATGTATTTGGACCAATCTCAATTGGAAACTCAATCTTTTCGACGGAATTTTGTCGGGATCCATCAAAAGCTTTGATAACCGTATGGCTGCTTTAGATCCGTTTGAGATTAACATTCATCTTCACCAAAGTGGCATAAGGACAGATATTCAGAGACGAACCTCCATCTATCAAAACTCCAGCTAGCATATACCCGAAAGACAAAACTGTAATATGCAATGGCTTGCAATGATCGGTTCCTTCGGGAGGTATGTCGTCATCAGTGAAGGATATCACATTGTTGTTGAAAATGTGATCAACTATATGTTGAAATTTTTCCACATCCACTGATTTCGGTAAGTAGGCTTCTTCTAAAACCTTCAATAAGATCTTCTGATGATCCTCGGAAGAGAAAACCAAGTCCGGTATTAATATCTGATGTGGAGCTTCTCTTAAGCTTAGAACTATCTTGGCTTCATTATGGCCCATAGTGCGGAGGAATTTTTCAATCTTCTCCATGGGAATCTTCCCCTTTGCTTTGAGAATAGGCTTTATCACCCTCTGAGGAAGATACAGTGGATTTTCCTTCGACACTGTAGCAGTAGTATGAGAAGTGGATTCTTTAGCTTTTCCATAATTCCATGGAACTTTGTGTAAGCTGACAACGGGATATTGTGGTCTGAAAGGTAAAGAAATTGGCTCTAGTGCGGCCACTTTCAAAGGATTATCAGCTCCTTTGAGTTGAATTGCTTGTATGGGAAATGCTTTGACAGTTTCATAATCCTCGTCGGATATAACTGATATTGATCCCTTCCATTTGGTAGGACATGCACTCTCACCCTCAAGTTGCACAGTGTCATCGTCTGCCATTTGTAGGGCACCGCTATCATTCAGATTTTGAATGAGATGGCGGAGTGCCCAACATTCGTATGTGCTGTGACCACAAGAAAAGGAATGATATTAACACACTCCATTGGCGTTAAACTGTCCTACACGGGGATTGATTGGAGGTAGAAGGGATGTAATTCTTCCTTTATTGATCAGCATTTGAAATATTTCCTCCATAGATTGGCCCAGATAGGTAAACTCCCTCTGATTGGCAAAATCCCGACGGGCTTTAGCATTGGCTCTCTTTGCAACCTTATCCTCCATAGCTTCGCTTTCTGAAGGTGATTGTAGAGCATTCATAACAAAAGGAAGGAGATAAGCATGCTCCTAGCTAATTAATTGGCGTGTGACTTGATGATGGTGGGTCACCAGTTCTGCCAATTGCTCAATTTGTTTGCAAAGAGCTTTCTTCTTTCATTCCATAGTAAACTGGAACTTTGCATAATCCCATTTGTTAACACTGTCTTTGATGGCTGGGGATAATTCGATGTTGAAACTGGAACTCTGTCCAGTGCTCCAATTGATCATGTTAACCTCTTCTTCTTTGTGTTGAGGAAGAGGGTTGTCTTGCACATGAGGTTGATCTGGTTTGGTGACCACGATCTCACCATTATCTATTAAATCTTGGATCTTGTGTTTCAAGGCCCAACAATCTTGAGTATCATGTCCAGGTGCTCCGGCATGATAAGCACACTTTCGAGTAGCATTAAAACCCCTCCCATTAGGGTTGGCTGGTGGAAGCAGACGTGTAATTTTCTTCTGAGTAGTCAGAAGAGCAAGAATATTCTCGAGCGAGTCCCCTAAGGGTGTGAACGTTCAAGGATGCTTTACTTCTCCACTTTTAGTCAATGGAGGGTTTAAAGACTGTGCTTGAAAAGGGGAGTAGTTTCTCCTCTGTATAGGCATGTTTTGACTGCCTTTCTGTCCTTGTAGTATCAAGGAAACATCCTCCTCTTTCTTTTTATGGAACCTCCGGGGGTTGTTTCCATAAGATCCAGATTGGATGTGCTCAGCAAAGGCTTTAAGAGCAGCTAGGTCTTGAATCTTACCAGACTTCAATCCCATCTCAGCCATTTCTTCGTGTTTAATCATTTCAGAGAATGGTTTACCGATATCGGCTAAAACTCTTTCATGGAAAGGAGCTTCCTGTATATCTATGAAAGTCATGACCATTTCTGATTCTTTCATAGAAGGAATAATTTGAGCAGCAAGGCACCTCCACCTTTGAGCATACTCTTTAAATGACTCATTAGACTGTTTCTTGACCTTGGTAATTTGGTACCGGTCAGGAGCCATCTGAGATTGAAAACTGTATTGAGAGAGGAAGGCGTGAGCTAGCTCTTCTCAGCTATGGATCTTTGAGTTGTCTAATCTGGTATACCATGAACGGGATTCTCCAATCAGACTCTTTTGGAATAGCTGCATTCTGAGCTTCTCATTTTCTGCATAAGATCCAAGTTCTCCAATGAACACTTTTAAATGTATATAAGGATGCCCTAATCCGTCATATTTTTCAAAATCAAGGGTTTTGAATTTCTCTGGATAATGAACCCCAGGAAATATGCAAACGTCAGCGTATGAAACACTTCCATGTGTTCTAATCCCTTTGAGAACACGGATAGTTTCCTCCATTTGGAGGACCTTCTTCCTGATGTCACCGGTGTCTAGATCTCCTTTGAGATGGGTGTTTTCAGGGTCTTTGTCAGTTGTATCCAACTGAGGTTCTGGAATGGTTTTTTCCAAACCTTGAGCTCCTCCTTGTGAAGAGGATTCTGTATGTGTAGGCATCTTCGTACCCTGAGTAGATTGATGCAATTCTTTCAGTAGAACAGCCAAATCTGTAATTTGTTTACTCAATCCATCAAATTCTTCTTGGGAAACAATATTAGATTGGTTAGAAGAAGACATGATTGGCTGTAGGCTCGTGGCCTTTTTGAATTTTGAGCGGGTAACAGGCCCAATTGCTTCCCTACAAAAGACTTATATAGTTTAGTCTTAGGGATAATGTAAATATTATCATGATGTACCCATTTTAGGAAAATGGTCCTGCAAAAACGGTTGTTAATTGATAACATGTCATGTATGCACAGGTATTCTTCATATTTTCCATTACATATATACGATCATGGAATGAAATTACAAGTAAATGCTTTTACAAGTAATTAAAAATGGAAAACATGAAGAGACTTTCCTCCGCATTTTGTTTATCAGATGTTGACCTATATTAGGGTTACTCTCGATGCTTTTTGGCATGGAGGTTCCCAGATCATCACAATCTACTTGACGGGATCTTTCAACTGGAGCGAATCTGGGTTGTGCCTTTCCTGAGCCTCGTTGGAATTAGTCTTCCTACGAGTCCAGTAATCAAACACCGACAGGATAGCCTCCTGGTAGAGGGACCGCACAACATACATTCACATACAACGTGTCTCACCGTTTATGAAAATGATGACATGTGCGAAGCACTAATATCACAGATAGATATCGTATAGTGCAATAAGTAAAATGCATTCGTACACATTCATCATAAATGTAAATGAAACATTCACACACAAGCATATAACAATTTTGAAAAGCTTGTAATAGCGGCTTAAGTTCTCTTACTGGAGTCCCCAGCAGAGTCGCCACCTGTCAACGTCGATATTTTTAGGTGTCCCTTTTCGTTACTTGTTCTTTGGTGTTCTCATGTTAATGTGAGATTTGTTTGATAAAATAAGTTAAAAAGGTCCGACATGTGTAATGTCGACGATTTGACTTTAAGAGTCGCTAGTTGGTGTTTTTAATCGTTGGTTGCACTAACGCAATGAAAAAGGTTTGCACATTGACCCAGTGATGTAACACTGCTAAACGGGTCTGTGAAACCGAGATTCATTTGGGTTCGGGGGCTTGATTATGCGGAGGGAAGGTGTTAGGCACCCCCCGACATCCTTGTTACCACGGTGATCGCAACTTCTCAAAGAAATTGTTATATGAATGTGTGTGTGTGTGGATCAATGTGCAATTATTTGAAAGTAGTGTGAGGCCTCGTTCGCACCTATATACACAAGGTTTGAATTTATAGAAAAACTCAATTTTAACCAAGATATAACAATGAAGTTTTATAAAAAGAGGTTTTTCAAACCCTGTGCTCAATAGGAATTGAGACCTTTTCATACTTCCATTTTATTATTATTATGTTCGGCTTTTTTGTTTTTATTTTCGAGATGTGAGGCATCTTTGAGAAAATAATATACAACAGTGTCGAACTCCTCATGGGCATGACAACCATCCAAGGAAATTTGTACACTGTAAATAATGTACAAGCTACTTACAGCTAAAAAAGTCCATCACGGGAACCGACTCTAGATTTAGTAGACTGAATCTATGATCACATGATTCCTAGGCTCACATGATACTGCAGTTTGTATGGAAAGCAGTAAGCAGTTATATATATAAAGGTTGTATATATATATATATATATGCATGATCAGCCACCATGAAGCAACTCCATGGGGGATTAGAAATGTAAATAAAGCTGTAAAAGCGATCAACCGCCACGAAGTAAACTCTAGGCGGGATGAAATATTAATAAAGTTGTAAAAGGTCACGAAATAAACTCCTGTGCCTGATGTAAATATAAATGATATATATATATATATATATATATATATATATATATATATATATATATATATGTTTAGTAAACGCTCCGACATATAAGTTCAGGCTCAATCGAGGCATAACTCGATAATGTTAGTCCATATAAAAATATATACATATATAAGTATATATATATAGACAGAAATGAAAACCACGAAACGAAGTCTGGGCATACGCACACAACACGACTCTCAATGTGTAGAATAGTGTGTGCAAATATGAAAGGAAAGGCTTTATAGAGTATAAGAAGGCTTACAATGGGCTGCCAATGCAGGCTTCTATGACTCTAAATGGATAAACACTCAGCTCCCGCCGATAAATATATAACTGTATGTGGGCTAACTGGTGTTTAAAATGAGGAAACACTCAATATAGGGTGTGTATAGAGCAAATTGGACAGGGCTTCCTCGCCTTTTCTCTTTTTTAAAATGGCTACCCCAAGACCTCTATTTATAAAGGGGGGGAGCCGTAGGTGTACCTGCGGAAGTCATAGATGCAATTGCGGCTGCCCGGGGTTCCGCGGGTCCCGTCATCTCGAAGTATGTGCACTCGTGCACTGTAATGTCCGCTCGAACTTGTAGAACTTCAATCTGAGCATCCGAACGAGGTATATACGACCTTTTTCGGGCTGCTTGTGTCGAGAGTTACGCAATAACATGGATTAGAGGTTGTACGAAGTCAGGAAGAGGGGACCATGCCTATTATCTTCAAGCTTTAAATTCTATCCAGTGTACTGCCACGCGTAATAGTCACTCGGGATTGGAATTCCTCCGTTCTTGTAGGACATTGTTGTATGTATGTATGTCTGAAGTGTTGAGACGACGCGCAAGTGTTGAGGTAGCAAGATGACATGTGACTCCTCACCGGGGTTATCGCCGATTTGAGTTAAAAGAAGACATTTCTCAGGGTTACATTTGAGATTGGACTACTTGTTTGAATGTCGCAATGTCATCTGTGAGAATTCCTGTCTGCCCGATGTTAGCTCCGAGTCTGAGGTATGAGTGCCTCGACGGGAGGTCTGATTGAAGCTGATCACATGCATTTGAAACAAGCATTTTTGGGGTTATCGCCAGAACTACAACAACATTCCTTGGTGTTATTGCCAAGGATGAAACTCGGGGTTATCTCCGAGGTTGGAAATGATCCTTCTGGTGTGTGTTTCGGGATTGGAAATGATGATCCTGGTATGTGTTCCGGGGTTGGGACTGAACTTTCGGTAGTATCCAGAATGGATGTGAGCTGTCTTCCAGGGTTATGTCCGAAAGACGAATCTGCCCTCCTGCAATATTAGTAACAGGTATGCAGAAAATTTTGAGTGTCTACATTTATGCTGAGTGATCCCTAAGGATCTTGAAATTCCCTTCTCTAGTAACTATCAAAGGTTTACTTTGATAAACCCAGGTGTATCAGATAACCATAAAGATTAAATCATACCCCTCTGCAAGTATAATAAGTGATCAGCTTAATTATACCCTATATTATGTATAATACTTAAAACACACGCAATGACCCAATATACGACCAAAAATCTCCCCTTTTATATTAAAAGGTTGTTCTTCTCAGTCTTATAACCAGAATTTGAATTATAACAGTGAAATACTATGATTTCAAAAATCTAATCGTTTTTTTGATCTAGCCAAAATAATTGGCATCGATCTGTCAATAATAATTGAGTTCTAATCTCGAACCTATCAAGTTCAAATCAAATATTCGTCTAACCAGAATAATTAGCTAAGACATATCTCAACACTATTTTTAAATCTATGTTTATCCGAGTCAAATAGCTTAGATAGCTTTTAAGTCAATGTATACATTCTAAAAACCAAGAGTATGTATCAACATGTGATTAAATACAATAAATTATCCAAGTGAGGAGACTTGTATAATCAATATTTAGAAATTAACGAACATAATATATGTATCTGGATATAATAATATTGTAATGATAAATAACAATCGGATAGAATTCAAGAACTGGCATGTCTGCAAAAAGTATAGATACATGAACAATAACAATAACAATAGAGTTCTGAAACTTGCTTACACATGTCCATTGCATAAAGTAAATGCAAAGGTTAGATACTTGCCTGGTCTGCTGCTTACAATTACGCAACTTAGTTTTATCTTTTATTCCAAGACCTATCATTAATAAGATCATTCTATCGATTAGAATAACAAATCATAACACACAATACTGATATCTGCAGTCAACACATAGCCTAAGCACATTGTCACATAGATTTAACAATCATTGAATCATAAACAAACACGTATACAAACAATTTATATAACTCCAGATCAATTTCTGAAATATTTCGGTGTACCGACGTCTTTATCGGGTAATTATCAAGTCTAAGACTCTATACCGAAGTTCAATATAACTTAAACATTGGTCAAATTATTTTTAAATGACTTATAATAATTATTAAAAAATTATTACAATTTATCATAATTTTTCAAACACTAGAATCATTATTAAATGATTTAAATATTGAATAATTTTATTATCATTAATATTTAAATATTAAAATATTAATGAAACTATTGCCAAAATATTAAAGTTATTTATAATAACTTAAAATACTTTTAAAGTATTAAGATTACCCATAAATGATTTTTAAAATAATTAAAATCATTTTTAAATAATTACCATTAATATTTAAATATTAATGCATTATTTATCAAAATATTAAAAGTCATTTATTATAACTTGAAATATTTGTAATTCATGTATATCATTTTTAAATCAATAAAATAATTTTTAAACTATTTATTTAATATAATTAATAAATAAATCTAATATTATTAATATTAATTTATTAATGAAATTTACCTTTAAATATTAAAAGTTATATTTTATAACCTAAAATATTTTTAAAGACTTTATTTTCATTTAAAATGATTTTATAATATTAAAATCATTTTTAAACTAATTTATTTAATATAATTATTAAATAATTCTAATATCATTAATATTAAATAATTAAAGAAATTTACCTTTAAATATTAAAAGTTATATTTTCTAACTTAAAATATTTTAAAATACCTTATTATCATTTAAAATGATTTTTAATATAATAAAATAAGTTTTAATTAATTTATTTAATGCATTTATTAAATAAATTATATATGAATAATATTTAAATAAATACTAATATTTATGAAAATATGCCAAATTATTAGAAGTTAATTTTTATAACTTCAAATAATTTTTAAAACTAATTTTATAATTTTCAGAAATTAATTTCTATTTTTAATTAATTTTTCAAAAATTTATATAATTAAAAATAATAAAACTGTCGCTAAATCTTTTAGCAACAAAATTTGTTGCCTTAGGTGTTCTTGAAGCTCAAGAACATTCATAGGCAATTGCTAAGGTGCCATGTTTGACCGATCGTGACTCACAGATAAAGATGTTTCTGGGCAGGGTCTTGTAATGATCGTGTAGTATTAATGTAATACTACATGAATCATCAACTAACAGGGTCTAACTACAACATACAAGCAATATCTGGAGGTCCAAAGTTGATGTCAGACCCTTCCTGGATTTTCTAGGTTACCCAGAAACCGAGGCAGTGCTTGATATATAGCTACTTTGTACCTTAATTTAATCAAGTTCGGTGTGATGTTATGGCGTTCTAAGGGTTCAGGTTTGTAGTTCACATGTCAAGATACAACTATCATTCATCAAATCAGTAAACTACATCAGAATCACTAGTTAGCATATGGTCAAACCATGTTAGAAAGGATGTTCTTGAGTTTTCTAGGTTTCCCAGAAAACCGAGTTCATGTTCGAGTAGGCTAGTTTGACCATCAATCATTTTCATTCTGTTAGTTATCTAAGTGATATAAAAGCATGAATATGTAGTACACATACAAGATTATATCCTTAATTCAATAACATCTCCAGATCTCCTAACATCTGACAGATATTGGCCTTAGAAAAGCTTGTCAGACCTTGATATTGAGTTTCTGGGTTGCCCAGAAACTCTTGTTCATGCTCGGTCAACTATGTTTGACCAAGAATATCTTGTAACCTGGATCTGATCTAAGCATGATTTAAAGTCCAGATTAAATTCCTTATGGAAAACTACAAGTCTAAAACATCAAACACACAAAATCATAAACGGAGAGAGATCTATAGCCTCTGACTTTTGCTTGTCAGACAACATATAAAAAATTTCCAAAATTTTAAAATCTTCAAATCCGAGCCTATAGATGTTATGGATCTAACATCTATCAACCCAGATCATTTATTAACACCTTATACAACATGATTAAACATAAAAACACAAGATCTAACATAGCTTTAGAGATCAAATTTCTTGGTTAGGGTTTTATACCTTTCTTTGATAAATTTTGAATTTGGGCTTCTGATTTGTTATGTGTGATAGTGGGGGCTTGTTTTGGGACTGATATGCTAAATATTTTCGTAGGTTTTGAGTGGAGACAGTTTCTTTGAGAGTAAGTTGTAGAAATGAGGCAAATAATGACTTTGCTCTCTCATGATCTATATATATTATGTTGCAATGAAGTGGCTAATGAATTGAGGCTGATGTGTTGAGAATGTGGTCACATGGGAAAGTCTTGAGTTGATTACCTACTAAAAATATGGCAAGATACACAAGTTATCTTAAATAATGTAAGAGGGGAATTTAGGTCATTTGCCATCTAATTTTAATGGCCCAATTGTAATCTTGATAAACCATTAGGGTTTAACCCTAAGGTTTTAAAAAATATGGATTTCTAGGATTTTGTAATTTGGTTTAAAATGCACAATTTTTAGTTTCCTAAATTATAAATTAGGGTTTCTAAATTAATTTAGGTTTCCTAATTACATAGACTTGAAAATTAGGTTTAGGTTTTACTAATTATAATTAGGATTGCTAATTTAGCAATTAGGGCTCCAATTTGATAATTAGGGTTACTAAATAACAAATAGGGTTTCTAATTTTTGAAATTAGGGTTTCTCACAATTAGGGTTTCCAAATATTAATTAGAGTTTCTCTAATTAACATTAAATTCTATAATACGCAACAGAAATCATATAACACAATCACTACACAGTTTCGAACTCATAATTGAGTTTCAAAATAGGGTTTAACAAATTAATGGTAGAGTTTTGACATTATACTCCATAATTGATCAACTATTATCAGTCTACACATATACAGTACATATTCATAGCACTAAAATAAAAATAATATTATATTATTATTCTCATTCCTTGATCAAAATCCAAAATTAGGGTTTGGATTCCATAGCTGATTTATCTTGCATATATAGCATTAGTAATTAAGTTAAATAATTAACTTAATAATCTGAACCAAAATTCATATAATAAAATAATTATTATAATAATTCCAATAATCCTTTCTATTAGTTCCCAGTAGGCACAATAGATCTAGAAGGGGGGGTTGAATAGATCCTTTTAATTTCAAATACTTTTCTGGTTTATTTTGTATTGCTAATAATTTAGCATGTGACAAACATAAGAATCTCTTCAAGCACAGCGGAATAAGTAAAAGATCCCCTTCATTGATATATCCATAATCATACATACATTGTTCGTAGAGTTAGTTCAGTGGTAAGCAATTAAAACATGCATAGCAGTTATAGCAGTTAATGTACATAATATAAATTGTAAGACCCCAAATTTTATGAATAAAGATTTAAATTTCTCGAAATATTTTTTTTTGAATATTATGGTGTGGATTTGATATAATGTTATAGTTGTGGGTAATATTTATAAATTTTGAAAAGTATGCAAGTTGTTGTATAATATTCGATTGGTCAGGGAATATTCTTTTTTTTGGGGAATATCCGTACCATGATACAATCATTGGTGGACCCCACAACGGAATTATTGTCGGATTGAGAAAACGACAAAAATATTTTTATGAAAATAATGGCGGAAGTTTTATCGTTAAAACTGTTGAACTACTCGGTAGTAAAAGTACAGTAATACGCGTGGTTGCATAGTAGCACACGGTTTTGATGATTGATGCTTACGTGAGAAGTCACTCAATTTTGTTCAATTATTGCTACAGTAATTGCTGCATAGTATCTCACGTTATTTGATTCAATTAGTTTTGATATTTTATATATTAGTAAATCAATAATTGAGACGATAAAGTTATTAATATTATTATTTGTAATATTAACGATGTCTAGAAGTTCTGCCAAGGAGAGGTTTGGTCACCTAATTACGCGCCAATAAGGAGAAATCCTTATTGGAAAGTCCCCTCTTTCCTGGGAACAACCTGGTCGATTAATATTGTGAATTATAATAAAGGTGATAAGTTTTATTTTATTATTATTATAAATGTAATAAAATAGAAAACTTTTATATAAAACAGAACACATTTATAAAGTTATTCATTTTATTAGACTATAAATAAAATATATAATATTCTATTATGCATAGTATTTGTATATAGTGTCTCGCATAGCATTTGCATAGTAAAATCTTTTTATAAAAAAGAATACTTTTATAAAGTTATTCATTTTATTAGACTATAAATAGAATATATAATATTCTATTATGCATAGTGTTTGCATAAGTACTGCATAGTGTTTGCATAGTAAAAAATTTTTATATAAAAGCAGAATACTTTTATAAAGTTATTCGTTTTATTAGACTATAAATAGAATATATAATATTCTATTATGCATAGTGTTTGCATTGTGCTTGCATAGTGTTTGCATAGTAAAATCTTTTATATAAAACATAATACTTTTATAAAGTTATTCATTTTATTAGACTATAAATAGAATATATAATATTCTATTATGCATAGTGTTCAGCATAGTACTGCATAGTGTTTGCATAGTAAAATATTTTATATATAAATGAATACTTTTATAATGTTATTCATTTTATTAGATTATAAATAGAATATATTATATTTTATTTAAAAGATTTTGTTTTATTAGAATATTTTATTAATACTGCATAGTAAATTAATATAGACCGTCCGTTTAAAAGTAAATCAATCTGGACCGTTCATGAATTAGTTACTATTCAGTCCATACGAATTCACTGAAACTCTAGAGAGAGAAAGAAGAAAAGTATTCTGTTACTTCACTACTCCTATATCCAGTTTCTTCTAAGGTAAGGGGTGTTATTTCTTTCGTATTCATGAAGGAAATTATTTTCTTTCAATACTCGTCAGGGGTGTTATTTCTTTCGTATTCATGAAGAGGGTTATTTTCTTTCAATACACATAAGGGGTATTATTTCTTTTGTATTCATGAAGAGAACTTCTGTTATTCCATTCTTTATTATTACATTGGAATAACTTTTCAGATATGGACTACCCTATACTCTGTGAAATTCTTCTATTATTCCATTCTTTATTATTGTGTTGGAATAACTGCCATGTCAAGCAATCACGCATATAGGGTGAAATTCTTCTTTTATTCCATTCTTTATTATTCTCGTTGGAATAACTCTGCACGCATGGACTACCCTATACTTGGTGAAATTCTTACATTATTCCATTCTTTATTATTATGTTGGAATAACTCGTCATACATCTAAGTACCACATACCGTGAAATTCTTCGTTATTCCATTCTTTATTATTTTGTTGGAATAACTTTGATCACGTGGACTACCCTATACTTGGTGAAATTCTTACATTATTCCATTCTTTATTATTATGTTGGAATAACTCATCTATGTGAAGTACCGCATACATGGTGAAATTCTTCTGTTATTCCATTCTTTATTATTCTGTTAGAACATCCTGTCTGTACGTTTATGCATGACCTGGTTCCATTATTTATTATTATGTTCGAATATCCTGTCTGTGCGTTTACATATGACCTAGTTCCATTATTTATTATTTTGTTGGAATATCCTGTTTGTGCGTTTACGCATGACCTATTTTCGTTATTTATTATTCTGTTGGAATAACCTGTCTGTGCGGTCTATCGCATGTCTGGTGATTTCTTTTGTTATTCTATTCTTTATTATACTCAATTGGTTAAAGTTATGACTTTTATACTATATGAAATTAGTGGAATATCTTTGATATTTGCGCTTCATCCAGTATCTTTTCATGGAAATATTCTTCTGAGCATTCTTGAATTTTACTCCACAAAGCAGTATCATGTTGACAATTTAGACGATATTGGTTCCTGGATAAATTAATTCGTGAACTTGTTTTATTGAATTCTTATATCATTGTCATAATTCGCATGTTTATATTATGTTGAAAGTCATATGTGGCCTGTAGTGCATAGATGGACTTCGAATGATTATGACCAGGGATTATTTGGTATAATCATGACCGTAATGTTAAAAATGATGTGGTAAAAGTCCTCATTGGCTCGTATTGCATTGATAGACAGTTGTTGGCATGATCATGACCATTGATGAATACACGAATATCCTTGGCCCGTAATGCATGGGTAATTTGTGGTTGTGATACTAATGAATATCCTTGGCCATAGTGCAGGGATGATGTGGTTTATTTATTAAGTCGAGTCTCAGCAATAAAAGTGATGAAAAACCTTTTAAATCATAGAAGATAGTAGATTTTATTCTCTACTTGACTCTTTTAATGGATTGTTTATTCCGCTGTAGTTAAACTTGATGTTTGTTATATTGTATCAGTTTAACACTGTTGAAGGCTAACGATAATTTATTCTGCATTATCTTAGTCATAATATTTCTTACTGGGCTAGTTGAGCTCACCCTTTTACTTTCATTGTTCTCTTCAGGAAATGAGAACGTAGTAGGGACTAGTCGGGGAACGGAGTGATGGTCTAGATGATAGCATTAGTAGTCCTCACTATTCTATGAAATAGTATGTTAATAAATGTATTGAGGACTTATTTTGAGTTTAAATACTGTCTAGAAGACAATATTTGTATTAAAACTCACAGCTCATGTTGTATATTTAAGATTGTATTTGTATTTTGTACCATGTATTTGGCGACTCAGAATATGTGATGTATACCTATTTTGGGGGCGTCACAGTTGGTATCAAAGCTTAGGGATATGATCCCTGGCTGAGATGTGAGATAAGAACTAGGAGGGGAGAGACGAAAAATTCCTTCGCTAGTATGACCTACCTAAGTTTATTTGGTATTTAATTGGTCGGTCAGAGTATAGGGATAATATGTGATATGTCAATTAACCCTTGTTTTTGTGACAGTGTTAAATTTACGGAGTTATCCCGGTTTGCATCCCATTTGATCGATAATGAGGAGCGAATGACGCGAATGTTTCTAAGAGGTTTGAAACCCGATATACGTCAGTACCTCATTTCTCACAAACTTTGTTTATAATCAGATGTTGTGAATAGGGCTCAGTTATTGGAGCACGATAATGAGTCAGCACAACCAAAAGGCAATGACCAACAACACGATAATAATCGTACCGGTGGCAACGACCTTCGGAACAATGATAACCATCGTGGGGGAAATTATCATGCCAAGAATAGTAACCATGGCCAAGATAATAGAAGTGGAAATTTCAAGAAGAGAAGGTTCAATAATGATGGAAAGACAGTAGCATCAGCACCCATTTCAAAGGAAGAAGAACGACCACCGGTCGTATATTTCAAATGCGGACATGAGGGACACATCCGTCCAAACTGTACGCAGCAATCCAAAGCATAAGAGAAGGTCACCTAGCTCGATTTTGTCGTGTAGTGAAGTCAAGTCCAGCTGGGATATTGATTCCAAAGGATGTCTCATACAAGTTAAAGTCGGTAGTTTAAGTGAGAGCGTTTGTCGAGGAACCCGAACGAAGTTATTACATGTAAGGTAATTATAAACTCTTGCGAAGCCTATACCTTATTAGATACTGGTTCTACCAATTCTTTTATCTCTCTTGCTTGCGCTCAACGTTTAAATTTGACTCTGGAGAAGTTAGACTTTGACTTATCTGTTGAAACTCCGTTAGGAGAAACCTTCATTACCTCCACTGTTTATAAGTCTTGTTTGATTCATATCGATACCCTCACGTTACCTGTCGATCTTCTCTCTTTGAAAATAATTGCCCTTGATGTGATTTTAGGAATCGATTGGTTACTACTCTTCATGCTTTTCGTAAGGTTGTTAGCTTTCATATTCCAAACCAACCTATTATGCGAATTCAAGAAACCAAACCACTAAAGTCAATCATTGTCATATCAAGCCATAAGTAAAGAACCCCGATCCTTTCATTGTTGACTTCCTTGTGTGGAATACACAGAAGCCAGACTTTCCGTAGGGGACGCATGAATAATGGTGGCAAGTTAATAGGTATCAATGTGACGTGTTATGTAAGTCTTGGATGCGAGTCACAGTTTTGAATGATATTTCTATTGTTAATAAATTTCTTGACGTATTCCTGAAGACTTCTTGGCCTACCCCAGAGCGTGAAATCGAATTTTGTATTGACCCCAGTACAAAACACATTTCTAAAAACCCTTAAATATTTCTTCAACTAAAACGAACGTAACATGCGCCAAAGACGTTGGCTCGAGCTATTGAAGATTATGATAATACCATTCAATACCGTCGTGGAAAAGCGAACATGGTAACTGACGCATTGAGTAGAAGATCGTATGCATTTACAAGTGAGAATATACGAACCCATGTGAAGATAACAAATATACGAATAGAAACGACTTTAGTCGATAAAGTTAAAGTCAATCAAGCTACAGACCTGTAGCTGATGAATAAGAAGAAGAAGGTTCAAGAAGGCGTTATTCTAAAAGCAAGAGTCGATGAATAGAGGAAATCTCAACCCTCGATTTAATTGGCCCATTTGAAATCCTCGATCGAGTAGGAACTGTGGTCTATAGACTCGCTTTACCGCCAAGTATGTCGCGTGTTCATAACATTTTTCATGTATCGATGTTACGTAAATATGTGGATGACCCGAACCACATTATTTATTTAGAACCGGACGAGATAGCGGAAGATTAATCGTATGAGGAAATATCTGTTAAAATCTTGGATTAGAAGGAATATATTCTACGCTGAAAGGTTATACCTCAAGAGTTAGAATCTGAAATGAAGTCAAGGTATCCTCATTATACCACGTACGTACGTAAATTTCGAGGGCAAAATTTCATAAGGAGGGGAGATTGTGAGACCCCAAATTTTATGAATAAAGATTTAAATTTCTCGAAATATTTTTTTTTTAATATTATGGTGTAGATTTGATATAATGTTATAGTTGTGGGTAATATTTATAAATTTTGAAAAGTATGCAAGTTGTTGTATAATATTCGATTGGTCAGGGAAAATTTTTTTGTCGGGGAATATCTATATGACGATACAATCATTGGTGGACCCCACAACGGAATTATTATCGGATTGAGAAAACGACAAAAATATTTTTATGAAAATAACGGCGGAAGTTTTACCGATAAAACTGTTGAACTACAAGGTAGTAAAAGTACAGTAATACGTGTTGTTGCATAGTAGCACACAGTTTTGATTATTGATGCTTACGTGAGAAGTCACTCAGTTTTGTTCAATTATTGCTACAGTAATTGCTGCATAGTATCTCACGTTATTTGATTCAATTATTGTCGATATTTTATATATTATTAAATCAATAATTGAGACGACAAAGTTATTAATATTATTATTTGCAATATTAACGATGTCTAGAAGTTCTGCCAAGGAGAGGTTTGGTCACCTAATTGCGTGCCAATAGGGAGAAATCCTTATTGGAAAACCCCCTCTTTCCTGGGAACAACCTAGTCGATTAATATTGTGAATTATAATATAGGTGATAAGTTTTATTTTATTATTATTATAAATGTAATAAAACAGAAAACTTTTTATATAAAACAAAATACTTTTATAAAGTTATTCGTTTTATTAGACTATAAATAAAATATATAATATTCTATTATACATAGTGTTTGCATAGTGCCTGCATAGTGTTTGCATAGTAAAATCTTTTATATAAAATAGAATAATTTTATAAAGTTATTCGTTTTATTAGACTATAAATAGAATATATAATATTCTATTATGCATAAGTGTTTGCATAGTAAAAACATTTTATATAAAATAGAATACTTTTATAAAGTTATTCGTTTTATTAGATTATAAATAGAATATATAATATTCTATTATTCATAATGTTTGCATAGTGCCTACATAGTGTTTGCATAATAAAATCTTTTTATATAAAATAAAATACTTTTATAAAGTTATTCATTTTATTAGACTATAAATAGAATATATAATATTCTATTATGCATAGTGTTTGCATAGTACTGCGTAGTGTTTTCATAGTAAAATATTTTTATATAAAACATAATACTTTTATAAAGTTATTCATTTTATTAGATTATAAATAGAAAATATTATATTTTATTTAAAAGATTTTGTTTTATTAGAATATTTTATTTAATCTTGCATAGTAAATTAATATGGACCGTCTCAGTTTAAAAGTAAATCAATCTGGACCGTTCATGAATTAGTTACTATTAGGTCCATTCTCCTATAAATAGAAGCTCATTCCTTCATTATTTCTTATTTAATTCTTTGAAACTCTAGAGAGAGAAACTATAGAGAGAAAGAAAAAAAGTATTTTGCTACTTCACTACTCCTATATTCAGTTTCTTCTAAGGTAAAGGTGTTATTTCTTTCGTATTCATGAAGAGAGTTATTTTCTTTCAATACTCGTAAGGGGTGTTATTTCTTTCGTATTCATGAAGAGAGTTATTTTCTTTCAATACTCGTAAGGGGTATTATTTCTTTTGTATTCATGAAGAGAACTTCTGTTATTCCATTCTTTATTATACATTGGAATAACTCATATCTGTGGACTACCCTATACTTGGTGAAATTCTTCTATTATTCCATTCTTTATTATTGTGTTGGAATAACTTCATCTGGGCAATCTTGCATATAGGGTGAAATTCTTCTTTATTCCATTCTTTATTATTACATTGGAATAACTTTTGTATACGTGGACTACCCTATACTTGGTGAAATTCTTCATTATTCCATTCTTTATTATTATGTTGGAATAACTCGCATACATCTGTACCACATACCGTGAAATTCTTACATTATTCCATTCTTTATTATTTTGTTGGAATAACTTTTGTACGTGGACTACCCTATACTTGGTGAAATTCTTACATTATTCCATTCTTTATTATTATGTTGGAATAACTTTGTTTATGTGAATACCGCATACATGGTGAAATTCTTCGTTATTCCATTCTTTATTATTCTCATTAGAACATCCCACATGCAATGCGTTTATGCATGACCTGGTTCCATTATTTATTATTATATTCGAATATCCTGTCTGTGCGTTTACGTATGACCTAGTTCCATTATTTATTATTTTGTTGGAATATCCTGTTTGTGCGTTTACGCATGGCCTATTTTCGTTATTTATTCTTCTGTTGGAATAACCTGTCTGTGCGGTCTATCGCATGTCTGGTGATTTCTTTTGTTATTCCATTCTTTATTATACTCAATTGGTTAAAGTTATGGCTTTTATACTACATGAAATTAGTGGAATATCTTAGATATTTGCGCTTCATCCAGTATCTTTTCATGGAAATATTCTTCTGAGCATTCTTGAATTTTACTCCACAAAGCAGTATCATGTTGACAATTTGGACGATATTGGTTCTTGGATAAATTAATTCGTGAACTTGTTTTATTGAATTCTTATATCATTGTCATAATTCGCATGTTTATATTATGTTGAAAGTCATATGTGGCCTGTAGTGCATAGATGGACTTCGAATGATTATGACCAGGGATTATTTGGTATAATCATGACCGTAATGTTACAAATGATGTGGTAAAAGTCCTCATTGGCTCGTATTGCATTGATGGACAGTTGTTGGCATCATCATGACCATTGATGAATACACGAATATCCTTGGCCCGTAGTGCATGGGTAATTTGTGGTTGTGAGACTAATGAATATCCTTGGCCATAGTGCAGGGATGATGTGGTTTATTTATTAAGTCGAGTCTCAGCAATAAAAGTGATGAAAAACCTTTTAAATCATAGAAGATAGTAGATTTTATTCTCTACTTGACTCTTTTAATGAATTGTTTATTCCGCTGTAGTTAAACTTGATGTTTGTTATATTGTATCAGTTTAACACTGTTGAAGGCTAACGATAATTTATTCTGCATTATCTTAGTTATAATATTTCTTACTGGGCTAGTTGAGCTCACCCTTTTACTTTCATTGTTCTCTTCAGGAAATGAGAACGTAGTAGGGACTAGTCGGGGAATGGAGTGATGGTCTAGATGATAGCATTAGTAGTCCTCACTATTCTATGAAATAGTGTGTTAATAAATGTATTGAGGGCTTATTTTGAGTTTGAATACTGTCTAGAAGACAATATTTGTATTAAAACTCACAGCTCATGTTGTATATTTAAGATTGTATTTGTATTTTGTACCATGTATTTGGCGACTCAGAATAGGTGATGTATACCTATTTTGGGGGCGTCATATAAATGACATAAAGTAAAAGACACAAAGGGTTTTAAGTGGTTAAGAGACTCAAGCTCCTAATCCACTCTTCTGCTTTCAAGTAGCAGGATTTCCACTAAGGAAGGGCAGCACCCTGAATCACTAAGATTCCTTCAAGGCCAGCATCCTTGGGACTTCAGTTCACTAAGAACTCTTCAAGGCCAGCATCCTTGGAACTTCTCTAGTTCCCTAAGTGTAGACACTCGAAATTTTCTGTACACCTGTTACTGACATTGTAGGAAGGCAGATTCATCTTTCGGAGATAACCTTGGAAGATAGCTTACATTCATTCCGGATACTACTGGAAGTTCAAGTTCAAAACCCGGGACACACACCGGGAACATCATTTCCAACCCCAGAACACACACCGGAAGGATCATTTCCAACCTCGGAGATAACCACGAGTTTCGTCATGGCGATAACCCCGAGGAATCTTTGTTGCGATTAAAGCGATAACTCCGAAAATGCTTATTTCAAATACATGTTATCAGCTTCAATCCCAAACCTCCTGCTGAGGCACTCATCCCTCAGATCCGAAGCTAACAACGGGTAGACAGGCACACTCACAAGATGACCTTGCGGCATTCAAACACTTGCAGCAGTCCAATCTCAGATGTAACCCTTAGCAACGTCTGCTTTCAACTCAAACCGGCGATAACTCCGGTGAGGAGTCAAATGTCATCTTGCCAAATCAACACCTGTGCGTCGTCTCAACACTTTATACATACATACATACAATAATGTCCCACAAGAACCAAGGAGTTACAATCCCGAGTGACTATTACGTGTGGCAGCACACCCGATAGAATTTGAAGCTTGAAGACTATGAGCATGGTCCCCTCTTCCTGACTTCGTACAACCTCTAATCCATGTCATTGCGTAACTCTTGACACAAGCGGTCCGAAGTAGGTCACATATACCTCGTTCGGATGCTCAGATTGAAGTTCTACAAGTTCGAGCGAACATTATAGTGCTCGAGTGCACGTACTTCGAGATAACAGGACCCATGAAACAGGGGACACCTCTCGACCGACCAATGCAGTGTAAGCTGCGACTGCCTGTGCAGTACACTGCTGACCATCGATCTATAAATATAGACCTTGGGGTCAGCCATTTGGGAAGAGAGAAGAGAGAGAAAAGGCGAGGAAACCCTATCCAATTTACTCTGTACACACCCATATTGAGTGTTTCCTCAGTTTAAACATCTATTAGCTCACATATAGCTATACTTTTATCCGTGGGAGAGTGAATGTTTATCCACATAGAGTCATAGAAAGTCTACATTTAGCGTACAACGTAAGCCTTCTTACATTCTATAAAGCCTTTCTTTTCATCTTAGCACACACTTTGTTATACACATTGAGAGTCGTGTTATGTGTGTTTGCCCGGACTTCGGTCCGTGGTTTTCATTTCTGTCTGTATATATATACTTATATATGTATATATTTTATATATGGACTAACATTATCGAGTTATGCCTCGATTGAGCCTAGACTTATGTCTCTGGGCGTTTACTTGCTTTATATATATATATATATATATATATATATATATATATATATATATATATTAAATTGTGGTTAGACTACATCTAATGAGCCTAGACTTATGTACGGAGCGTTTTTTTTTTTTTATATATATATATATACTTATATATATAATCATTATCGGATACATATCGATGAGCACAGATTTTATATTGGAGCATTTACTGCTATATATATATATATATATATATATATATATATATATATATATATATATTTACATTTAAATCGTCTGCCTGGAGTTTACTTCTTGGCAGTTGATTGCTTTTATAGCTTTATTTACATTTAAATCTGCACTGGAGTTTACTTATTGGCGATTGATTACTTTTACTGACTTTATTTACATTTCGTCCCCACAGATTTTACTTACGTGGTGGTTGATCATGTCCATATATATATATTTACCGCTTTTATATATTTACATTTCCGATCCCCCATGGAGTTGCTTCGTGGTGGTTGATCATGTCTGTATATATATATTTACAGCTTTTATATATATAACTGCTTACTGCTTTCCATACAAACTGCAGTATCATGTGATCACAGATTTAGCCCATTGAATCTAGATTGAGTTCGTGATGGGCGTTTTCAAATTTATGG
This sequence comes from Panax ginseng, assembly GCA_020205605.1. NCBI lineage: Eukaryota > Viridiplantae > Streptophyta > Magnoliopsida > Apiales > Araliaceae > Panax > Panax ginseng. The sequence goes on along the minus strand of CM035130.1, from coordinate 41,681,341 downwards.
CGACTTGTACATTATTTGATATCGAATTTCCTTGCATGGCTGTCATGCCCATGAGGAGTTTAGCACTGCTGTATATTATTTTCTCGAAGATGCCTCACATCTCGAAAATAAAAGCAAACAAGCCAAACATTTAATAATAAAATGGAAGTATCAAAGTCCTTAATTACTATTAAGCACGGGGTTTGAAAAACCTCTTTTTACAAAACTTCATTGATATATCTGGTTAAAACTGAATTTTTCTATAAATTCAAACCTTTTATATATAGGTGCGAACGAGGCATAGCACTACTTCCAAATAATTGCACATTGATCCACACACACACACATTCATATAACAGTTTCTTGAAAAGTGGCGGTCACAGTGGCAACACGGATGTCGGGGGGTGCCTAACACCTTCCCTCCGCATAATCAAGCCCCCGAACTCAAATGAATCTCTGCGGTTTCACAGACACCATTTAGCGATGTCATATCATCCTTTGGTCAATGTGCAAAACTTTTTGATTTGCGTTAGTACAAACGATTAAATACACCAATGGCGACGCTTAAAGTCAAATCGTCGACATTATACATGTCAGACCTTTTTCACTTGTTTTTTCAAACAAATCTCACATTAACATGAGAACACCAAAGAACAAGTAACGAAAAGGGACACTAAAAAATCCCGACGTCGACAGGTGGCGACTCCGCTGGGGACTCCAGTAAGAGGGCTTAAGCCGCTATTACAAGCTTTTCAAAATTGTTATATGCATGTGTGTGAATGTTGCATTTACATTTATGATGAATGTGTACGAATGCATAAGTCTAAACTACATAAATCTAAAATGGACATGTTATGATAACATTTACATTATCCCTAAGACTAAACTACATAAGTCTTTTGTAGGGAAATCATTGGGCCTGTTACCCGCTTAAAATCCAAAAAGGCCACGAGCCTACAGCCAACCATGTCTTTATTTGACCAGTCTAATCCTGTTTCTCGTGAAGAATTTGACAGATTAAGTTAGTAAATCACAAATTTGGCTGTCTTGGTTAAAGAATTGCATCAGTCCACTAAGGGTACAAAGATGCCTCCACATACAGAATCCTCTACACAAGAAGGAGCTCAAGGTTTGGAAAAAACAATTCCAGAACCTCAGTTGGATACGACCAACAAAGACCCTGAAAGCACCCATTGCAAAGGAGATCCAGACACTGGTTATATCAGGAAGAAGGTCCTCCAAATGGAGGAAACCATCCGTGTTCTCAAAGGGATTAGAACACATGGAAGTGTTTCATACGCTGACCTTTGCATATTTCCTGGGGTTCATTATCCAGAGAAATTCAAAACCCCTGATTTTGAAAAGTATGACGTATTAGGGGATCCTTATACCCATTTAAAGGTATTCATTGGAGAACTTGGTTCTTATGCGAAAAATGAAAAGCTCAGAATGCAGTTATTTCAGAAAAGTCTGACTGGAGAAGCCCGTTCATGGTATACCAGATTAGACAACTCAAAGATCCATAGCTTGGAAGAGCTGGCTCACGCCTTCCTCACTTAATCTGAGCTTTTCAATCTCGGATGGCTCTGACGGTACCAAATTACCAAGGTCAAGAAAGCGATTGTAATGAGTCTTTCGTAGAGAGTATGCTCAAAGATGGAGGCGCCTTCTTTGCTCAAGTTATTCCTTCCATGGCGGAATCGTAAATGGTCCCGACATTCATAGATATCTGAGGAAGCTCATTTTCTATGAGAGAGTCTTAGCTGGTATTGGCAAACCATTCTCTGAAATGATCAAGCACGGAGAGATGGGATTGAAGTCGGGTAAAATTCAAGACCTAGCCACTCTTAAAGTTGTTGCTGAGCACATCCAGTTCGGATCTTATGGAAACAACCCCCAAAGGATCCATAAAAAGAAAAAGGAGGATGTTTCCTTGATACTACAAGGTCAAAAAGGCAATCAAAGCATGCCTATATAGAGGAGAAACTACTCCCCTTTTCAAGCACAATCTTTAAACCCTCCATTGCCTAAAAGTGGAGAAGTAAAGCGACCTTGGACGTTCACACCCTTAGGAGACTCGCTCGAGAATATTCTTGCTCTTCTGACTACCCAGAAGAAAATTACACCTCATCTTCCACCAGCCAACCCTAATGGGAGGGGTTTTAATGTTACTCGGAAGTGTGCTTATCATGCCGGAGCACATGGACATGATACTCAAGATTGTTGGGCCTTGAAACACAAGATCCAAGATTTAAAAGACAACGGTGAGATCGTGGTCACCAAACCAGATCAACCTCATGTGCAAGACAATCCCCTTCCTCAACACAAAGAAGAAGAGGTCAACATGATCAGTTGGAGCACTGAACAGAGTTCCGGTTTCAACAATGAATCATCCCCGATCATCAAAGATGGTGTTAACAAATGGGATTATGAAAAGTTCCAGTTTACTATGGTACGAAAGATGAAAGCTCTTTGCAAACAAATTGAGCAATTGGCAGAACTGGTTACCCACCAACATCAAATCACATGTCAATTAATTAGGTAGGAGCATGCTTATCTCCTTACATTTGTTATGAATGCTCCATCACCACCTTCAGAAAGCGAAGCTATGGAGGATAAGGTTGCAAAGAGAGCAAATGCTAAAGCCCGTTGGGATTTTTCCAATCAGAGAGAATTTACATATTTGGGCCAATCTATGGAGGAGATACTGCAAATGTTGATCAACGAAGGAAGAATTACCTTCCTTATGCCTCCAATCAATCCCTGCTCGGGACGGTTCAATTCTGATGAAGTGTGTCAATATCATTCACACTCTCGCGGTCACAACACAGAAGAATGTTGGGCACTCCGCCATCTCATTCAGAATCTTATTGATAGTGGTGTCCTACAACTAGCAGATGATTACACTGTGCAACTTAAGAGTGGGAGTGCATGTCCTACCAAATGGAAGGGATCAGTAGCAGTTATATCCGAAGTTGATGATGAGACTGTCAAAGTATTTCCCATAAAACCAATTTAACTCAAAGGAGCTGACAATCCTTTGAAAGTGGCCGCACCAGAGCCAATTTCTTTACCCTTCAGACTACAACATCCTGTTGTCAGCTTACACAAAGTTCCATGGAATTATGGAGAAGCTGAAGGATCCACGTCTCATACTACTGCTACAGTGTCGAAGGAAAATCCACTGTATCTTCCTCAAAGGGTTATGAAACCTATTTGTGAAGCAAAGCGGAAGATTCCCATGGAGAAGATTGAAAAATTCCTCCACATTATGGGCCACAATGAAGCCAATGTGGTTTTAATCTTACGAGAAGCTCCACACCAGATATCTATACTGGACTTGGTTTTCTCTTCCGAAGATCATCGAAAGATGTTATTGAAGGTTTTGGAAGAAGCATACTTGCCAAAATCAGTGGATGTGGAGAAATTTCAACATTTGGTTGATCACATTTTCAACAACAATGTGATATCCTTCACTGATGACCATACACCACCCGAAGGGACCGGTCATTGGAAGCCATTGCATATTGCAGTTTTGTCTTCCGGGTACATGCTAGCTGGAGTTTTGATAGATGGAGGCTCGTCTCTAAATATCTATCCTTATGCCACCTTGGTGAAGATGAATGTCAATCTCAAGTGGATCCAAAGCAGCCATATGGTTATCAGAGCTTTTGATGGATCCCGACGAAATGTCATTGGAAAGATTGAATTGCCAATTGAGATTGGTCCAAATACATTCAATGTATCCTTCCATGTCCTTAAGATAGATTCAGGATACAACCTGCTATTGGGGAGACCATGGATACCCATGGATGGAGCCGTTCCCTCCACACTACATCAATAACTCAAATACATTGTCAACAACAGTCTAGTCACTGTCAATGCTTAGCCGGAGTATCCTGAACAAGGAGATCTGCCAATCATTAGTTTCAACTCACGTTGAGTTGGTAGGCGGTTTTTCATACTCTGGAAAGTGAGTACCACGTAGTACCATTCTATTGGAATGCCACTTCCCGTACCCAAGATTTCTGCCGAGGTTATGTCGGCCACTCGAGAAATCATGTCATTGGGTCATCAACCTAGACAAGGGCTTGGTAAAGATAAGCAGGGTATTAAACACCCTATTCAAGTGTCCAGTCAAATTGGAATAGTCGGACTAGGCTATTCTGCCAGTTCCAGTCGCAGGAATCCTCATAAACACAAGTCGGTTCCTCAAGCTTCCGCCTCACGTCGATTTTCTATACCTTTACCTTATGAGTTGATACAATCTCCAGTAAAGGTGTCAGCCCATGTTGCGGCCATGCTGTTTCCTAAGCCAGTGCCAATCAAAGCAAAAGAGGCTTTGATTCCTGATCCCGAAGTGGAAGAAAAGGAACAGAAACGTAAACATGACATTGCCTTGATGATGGCAGGCATACGCGTCATTGTTCATGATGAACATACAAACAGATACACCCAAGACGATGATTGCCCAGATGTAATGGTTATCATTCGGGAGAAGAAGGACAATGATGATCCTTCCATCACTGCAGTCCATCAGGACTTTGCCCTCGACAATTGGAGCAACACTCCATGCATTGGGTGACGAGGGTAAAATGGGCAGAAAATCCCTCTGCCCTATAGATAACTTTAATTGCTTACTTTTCTTTACAGTATTAGCAGTTATTTTATCAAGTACATGCTAACACTTTTGTATGATCAAACAGTTGTATATATTAAGTGAATGCATACTTTGTTTCAGCACTCTAAATTTAGATGTGCATGTACTTGTTGATGAGGTGCCTTCTCTCCACAAGGGTTGTAACTTTGATGCAAAGTTGGACTCAGACTTGATGGATATACAAGAGGACATTGAGACACCTCAGGAGATTAAGGAATGGGTCGCAGACAAACCCAAACCCAATCTTGATCAAACCACTTCTTTCAATCTTGGAACCTTAGAAAACCCTAAGCTAATCCAAATTGGTTTGACCTTACCACAAATCAGCGGAATGACATGGTTTTACTATTAACCCAATTCCAGGATGTGTTTGCATAGTCTCATGAAGACATGGTGGGTTTGTCCACTGACATTGTTCTTCATCGCCTTCCCATCAAAGAAGGATTCAAGCCAGTTAGGCAAAAACTCAAGCGATTGAAACCTGAGTGGAGTTTAAAAGTTAAAGAAGAAATTGTGAAACAATTTCAAGCTGGCATTATCATGGTGTCTACATATCCGGAGTGGATATCCAACATTGTTCTCGTGCCTAAACCAGGGGGAAAGGTGCGAGTCTGCGTGGATTACCGGGATTTGAACAAAGCTTGCCTTAAAGATAGCTTTCTCGTGCCCTTTATCCACATTCTTATTGACAATACTGCTCACTACGGCATGTACTCCTTTGCTGATTGATTTTCGGGGTACCATCAAATTATGGTCGCTGAGGAGGACCGTGAGAAAACTGCTTTCGTCACGCCTTGGGGAACTTTTTGCTATAGACGGTTGTCATTCGGCCTCATCAATGTCGGGGTAACCTATCAGCGAGCTATGATGGCTTTTTTTCCATGATTTAATGCACAAGGAGATAGAGATCTACGTGGATGACATTATTGTCAAATCCCGAAGGGAGGAGGACCACTTAGACCATCTCAGAAAGCTTTTCAACATGTTGCGTAAGTACAACTTGAAGTTGAATCCAGCCAAGTGCGCCTTTGGTGTTAAGTCAGGCAAGTTGTTAGGTTTCCTAGTCAGCCACAAAGGGATTGAACTGGATCCTACCAAAATCCAGGCTATTAAGGAAATGCCCATTCCTCAGACAGAGAAGGAAATACGGGGATTTTTGGGAAGAATCAACTTCATTAGCAGGTTCATTTCTCAACTCACAACAACCTGTGAGCCAATCTTCAAGTTGTTAAGGAAGAACTCCTCCATGAAATGGAATGATGATTGTCAAAAAGCCTTCCTCACAATCAAAGAGCAGTTGGTTAACGCTCCTATTTTGGTACCACCCAGGGATGATGTTCCACTGTTCATGTACCTGTCCATAAATGACAATGTCATGGGTCACGTATCTTTGGGGCAAAAAAAAGATGATAGAGGCCAAGAACGAGCTATCTATTACCTCAGCAAAAGATTCAGCACCAGTGAACACAAGTACACTCTGATTGAGAAGACTTGTTGTGCTTTAGCACGGGCTTCCATGAGGTTACAGCATTACCTCCATGGTCACACAACCCATCTCATATCCTGCGTGGATCCTCTCAGGTATGTGTTCAATAAGCCCATACTGAATTGTCATTCGTCCGGATGGCGAGTTAATCCTACAACAATTTGACATCGTCTACGTGACGTGAAGTCTCATTAAAGGTCAAGGAATTGTGGATCAATGGCGGCGCCGCACCGTTAGGGACTACAAAACCTTGAAACATACTTCCCGACGATGAAGGGTAATGACGATTCAAAGAACAACATCGATGCGATACACGCCAGATGCGTGGAAAATGTATTTTGATGGAGCTATTAACACAAAAGGCTCTAGAGCTGGAGCAGTCCTAGTATCCGGTACGGGGGAGCAGTATCTCGTCGCCGTCAAATTAAAGTTTGTCAGCACCAAAAACACAACTGAGTATGAAGGATGTATCATGGGGCTAAAACTTGCACATTCAATAGGCATCAGGCGGTTAACTGTCTTTGGGGATTCTGAATTGGTAATCAGACAATCCATGGGAATCTATCAAACCAAAGAATTACATTTGATGTCTTACCATCGGCAAGTTCTACAGATGGCTTTGGAGTTTGAAGAAATCTCCTTTCTACACATTCCTCATAATAGGAATGATTGTACGGATGCATTAGCAACGTTGGCCTCCTTGGTTCACATACTTGACAAGGAAAACATGCCAAGCATTATAATTGCAATGCAAAAAGCCCCAGTCTATGGGAACTATGTTGGAGAAGTATCGGATGAACTACCTCCCATCCACAATCCTTGGTATCAACACATAAAGGAGTATCTACGATACAGATCTAAACCCGCTGAGGCGAGCCTAACTGAGAAGAGGCGAATCCATCGACTTGCTATGAAATTTTACCTAAGCGGAGATGCACTCTATAAAAGAGATGCAGGATTAGGTCTCCTTAGATGTCTGGATAAAGACCAAGCTCAGAGACTCATGGATGAGATCCATGGTGGAGTATGTGGCCCTCACATGAGTGGACCCCTACTTGTCAAGAAGATCCTTAAAACAAGGCATTATTGGCTTACACTCAAAGTTGACAGTGATGATCACGTCAAGAGGTGCTATCAATGCCAGATTCATGGGAATGCTATTCACGCCCCTTCAAGGGAACTCCACAATATGAGTTCGCTATGACCCTTCTCAATGTGGGGAATAGACGTGATCGGGCCCATCGAGCCCAAAGCCAGTAATGGACATCGATTCATATTCACCATGATTGACTACTCCACTAAATGGGTAGAAGCAGCATCCTTCCCCAGGGTTACTAAAGAAGTCATCATTGCTTTCATAAAAAATAATGTCGTTTGTCGATACGAACAACCAGAGGTCATTGTGTCAAACAATGCTAAGAACCTCAACGACAAAATGTCAGACAATGCTAAGAACCTCAACCACATTAAACACCTTAACTCCGTCATCTACCGTCCAAAGATGAATGGTGCTGTTGAAGCGGCTAATAAAAACATCAAAAAGATCATGCAGAAAATGTCCGCCAATCACAAAGGATGGCCTGACCTCTTGCCTCTGACTTTATTAGCTTACAAAACTTCCATGCGTACTTCCACTGGGGTAACCCCCTACTCATTAGCATATGGGATGGAAGTAGCACTCCCCATATAGGTGGAAATAGAACCCCTCAGAGTGTTGATGGATGCTCAATTAGATGAAGATCAATGGGTACAAGACAGGTATCACCAATTGTCTCTAATAGAAGAAAGGCGAACCGCGACTATCTTCCATTATCAGTTATATCAGCAAAGGATCGTACGATCCTACAATAGAAAAGTCTGACTACGGCAGTTCAAACAACATGACTTGGTTTCAAAGAAGATCATTGACAACCAAGATCAATCTAAGGGAAAAGTCGTTCCTAACTGGGAAGGCCCATTTATTGTCAAGGAGGTATTGACAGGAGGTGCTCTTAGATTGCAGGAAATAGATGGCGATGAATTTCCACAGCTTATCAACTCGGACACTATGAAACGGTACTATGTCTAAAGTTACCATCAACCAAACATCCTGGTTTTGATCATCAAATCACCAGTCATTCCCATTTTGAACCCTCTCCTTTTTACATACTCTTCTGCCCCACAGGGAAACATACACTTCAAACCAGCAGCCTGGTTTCCCCTCATTTCAAATCTTGCATACAATTTTGATTATCCTGAAGACGGGATTGAACCTTTCACACCTGCAGTTTATCCTGAAGACGGGATTAAACTTTTCTACGCTTGCAGTTTGTCCTAAAGATGGGATCAAACTTTTTCCACACCTACAGTTTATCCCCATTATGGGATCAAACTTTCTTCTCCTCGTAGTATAGCCTGCACATGGGATTCACATTTCTCTTTGGTTGTGATTCATCCTGAGGGGCAAACTACGTCGACCTGATCTCCCTGATACCCGGGGGTATGTAGGCAACCATATTCTATATGGCCCGATCGCAATAAAAAAAAATAACAAAAACATTTCTGCCCTTCCTCTACAAAATCAAAAACAAAAAAAACTACTTCTACACCCTTCTTCACCAATAAATCTTCCGCCTTTCACATTCAGCGTTGAACCTCTTATACCAGGTTTGAACTATGCAGACTTGATCTCCTCTTCAATAGGAGTACATAGGCAGCCATTTATGGTTTAGTCTAACCCCTACTAGAACAAAAATACTTGTCACACGGTACTGGGATCAACCTTTAATTCACCACATTTCATCGGTTTCAGATCAAAGGGATGAAATTACCCAACCTCTTCTCACAAATAGAATATTCGATGACCATCTAAGCTGTAATCGTGCCTCAAAGAGCAATACCAACCCATAAGAGATGGAATTAACTAGGCTTCTCACAAATAGAAGTACTGGCGACCATCTGTGGTGCGGTTAATCTCAAAGAGGAAAAATCACCCTCCTCTCCACTTTTCCATACAGATACCAGTCCCAAGACACCAAAGATGGTAGGGATACATACAGATCAATGATCCATTCTGAGAGATCTTGTGACGTCTCAATGTCCACCTATTAAGGATAAGTTCAGAATGCATCAAGATCACAAGGCCCTGAAGAAACAGGCAAATATCAAGCAAGTATCAAGGCATAACTAAAAGCGAAGTGAATCAAAATATATTTTCCTGCCATACATAATACTGTTTGATATATACATGTGTTGTACATGACAAAATGGCTAAGCTAGTCTGTGCAGGAAAATACAAAGCTATCTACAGATCTGTATATATGCGGACTATCAGATCTAACATGGCATCCCTCTCTGAAGACGGAGGTAACGCTGCAAGCTCCTGCCCAATGGTATCTACACGAGCTAACAGATCAGAGGCTAACTGCATGGTGGCATAATGCACATAAATGTAAGCACTCATGTTGGCAAGACTGACAGTCATCTGGAATCTCACTGAAGTACTGTCTGCAATGGCCACATCCCTAGTAGATAAGGCGGCATCCTGCTCCATAATCAATGCATCCCTGGCTGATCTAGCCTCGTCCCTCTCTAACAAAGCGGCGTCTCTCCCATCAAGAGCTGTCAACATCGCGACCCTAGCCTGATCTCTATCATAGGTCATCAGATGTAAGCTCTGCTCCAAATGCTGTGTCGAATACTGAGTAACAGAGGCACTCGGGGTGGGATAATCCATCACAAATGCTGGCAGCCCAACAGCCAAGTCATCGATGGGAATGTCAACCTTCTCTATAGGCTCCACATCATCGGAATCAGTCCCCTACACTGTGGATACTACCGCAGCTAGTGCAGTATCTGTCTCCATCCATGAGGAATACTCTGCAGAACAACCCAGATGACTGACAGAAAACTCAGCCAGCTCTCGCTGATCCCAACATGTATACAACCTAGATCTACCCTCCGCTGATAAATGGTGTGAAGCGAAGTTACCGACTCATCCCCCCCTCATAAGGATGAAATCTCAAATCGGTCAAACTGACACATCATGGCCAGTGGGTGGTAAGTAATCATGCCTCTCAATCCAACCAGAAGGATATAATCCATGCCCAGAGCATGAGTAATGAAGCTGTAGGGTGAGCTAAGCCCTGAACACGGAAATATAGCAAACGGATCCCTAATCCCTTCCAGGAAAGCTGACCACGATGCAAAGATCAGACACTCCATGAAAGTGAAAGGAGTATGACATGGCTATATCATGGGTGAAGAAAAACCCCTGCCGTCTGAGTGTGCCAATCGGTCTCAAGTATGACACAAACCACACATATAGCATGACCGAGCTACCTATAAACACTCCTGCCGGATAAGTGCAGTAGTATGTAGCTGACCTCAGAGTCTCTACAATAATCATTGGTATAATGGTATGACCCTCCCTGAGAGCTCTCACTGCCATAATGACGCCGATATCCAGCTCATTCATGTACGGTGGAATGAAGACGTATGACAATACGCACAATAGTAGAACATCCACTCTGGCTGAACGCAAGTGGTCCTCCGGTGTGGTGAAATCCCCGAAATGCCGTGTATAACTATCCTCAGAGCCAAATCTGTCAAACAGAAAACGTTGGGATATCATGTGGCTGGATGTAATCTCGTCCTGTACCACTCTACGTCTCAATCCGGTGAGGGTCATGAACTGTCTGCTCATGTCTCCAATAGCCATATGCACGCAAGGTCCGTCCGGTAAGCAACATCATCAACCGTGCATACTCCTCCAAAGTAGAGTCAACTCCACGGGTCCCAAATCGGAAAACTTGCCTCTCACGATACCCAAAGGTTTCAAAGCATACCCTCTACGAATCCTGTGGGAACCTGAAACATCAACAAGGTCATAGCATGCTGCAGAAAATCATCTACGATCACCATGAGCACATACTAGATACCACCAAAAAATGGTGCGGTATGATCAATACAGCTAACTGTCGAAGAAGAAATCTCTACGGGCCGTGTCATAAGACCATCTAGGGGTTAATGCCGAATATTTCTAGACATACATACATATGCATAACAATAACATGCATGATACAATAGATGGCAATATGATATAGGGAATGGAAAACTGTACATACATTCCTAAGTATATCATCATTTAATACATCTCTGTATAGCTAAAATACATAGAAATGGGGTGAAGCTACCCAACATCCAACAAAGGCCTATGAAAAGATATACCGAGAATGGGGCGAAGCTACCCAGCAGCTAACAGAGGCCTATCAAAAGAGATAACGAGAAATACATCAGAAAAAGTCAATGGTGTCGATGTCTATATCATCAATCCTGTCCACCTGATGTAATTACTCCTAAGACACTGGATCTCAATCTACAGGGATGTCAGGCCTATACAATGGAGGATTTGCACTGGAAAAGCAATATGGGTCACCTGAGGGGTCAGCGCCAGAGATGGAAGGATCAAAAGTATCTACCTCTGAAGGATCTCTGCCCAAATGCCGAATGAAAAGATGTGTCTGGTCCAGCTGCCGGGTCAATCTGTCAATCTGTGTCACATGAGTTGGATCTCTGACACAAGCTAGCCAATCCGTCATCATCACAGATCCTGGAACCATATCCCCCATAAACTGTGTGGCATGGGTCTGAGCTCCAATGGTATGAGGGTTCCACCAATGCTGGAACATCTACTGAGTCCAAGGGCCCTCTAACAAAGTATAATCGTCAATCCCCAACAATGGGATGTCAATGACGGGTGACTGTGAAACAGGCCAATAACACCTGGCAGGAGGCAAGATCGGCATGCGAATCTCTCCTATAGTGCTCCTGATAGCACGCTCTCCTAAATAGAGCTCACATCCTCCATCTGTGAAGAGAGGAATCCTACGGGTGGAAATGACGTACTCAACTCCAGTCGGGTACCCATCCTCAAATCCAACTCCCAAATGCTCCCCAGAGTAGGGAACCCATGTGATGACATCCACTGTCAACAACTCCAGCTATAGGCGACAATGAGTGAAACCCTCAGCAATAGGGACCTCCGCCAGTATGGAATGATGCCATCTCCGTCTTCGTGGATATGTATCTAAACCTAACACGCTCAACGGATGCAAACATGGAAGCCTCTCATAGGCCCAAAACTGCCAACACAAAGGCAACATCTGTTGTCAGTCAATTCTCTTAACCTATATATGGGAAAAGACAAGAGAAAAACTTACCATTAGAAACGGGTAGAATCCTAACAACGCCTCAGTCAAGCCCTGTGATCGCATGCGCATTCCCCTGAGGAAGTAGGTAAAGGTGTAGGAACCCCAATCATACTCTCCTATACGGTCCATGTGTCGAGTGGCGCTGATCAAAGCGAAGAACACCGTAGAGGAATTATCTGCTATGAAGCAGCCCCTAATGATCATCAGGAACAATCGCCGAAGAATGTGATCCCTGACTCTCACATCATCGGGTATGGGCTCACTCAACAGCCCGCTCATAGCATTTACACTCAAAGGACATGTACGAACAGTCCTGCCCTTGAGCGCCTCCGCCGAAACTCCTAACAAGGATCTGACGGCAGTAGGGGTAATATCCACCGTGCAAGGCACTAGATCCCCTCCAAACTCCATACCTATGATAAACCGCCAATCCATCAGCGTCATCATCACCTCACAGTCCAGTAAATGGAGTGACTGAGTTTGGTGAAACCACCGTTCAGACAATGCCCTGAGGTAACCCCAAGGACAGCGACGAGGAAGAATGGAAAAGAACGCCTCATATCCCCAGCCATGTACAATCGCTCTGTAATCATCATGCAAAGCCTGATACATAGAGTGGATGCTAAACCAGTTCCCTCGAGGTTGTGTGAAGCCAGGAATCTATATCAAATGCAGATCAACATCAGAATCCTTGACTCCTCATCAATAAAAAATAAGGAAGATTAAAGATCTAACTTCATACCTCATTTTCATACAGGTATGCTGAAGGATGCCTACTCAAGTCACCCAGAAGATCTGGGTTCACCACTTGAATACCTGGAAATTCCCTATGGGGAACACGTACATCAAGAGCAGGAACCTCAATCGGTACGTCCTCCTCCTCGTCCTCAACATTCGACACTTCAACCCGAATAGGACGTATCACCGCCTCCACTAAATGACGAGGCTGTCTGACAGACCGGCGCTGAGGCTCTTCAGAAGCCCTCCTCCGTACACCTGAAGTGGTCCTACGGGAACTACTCGGCTGATCCGGATCTATAATATCTGGAAAACAAGTCTCCAAATCACCTCAGAAAGGGTGTGGTAAATTCTTACCTGGAGCTTTTCAAAATGCATTTTATGCATTACATGCATGCATGCATTGTTTTAACATATGTCTATAATAGAGTTAAAAATGCATGGCTACTCAATTCCTACATTTTGGAAAAATTTTGCCATAGCCCCCTTTGTAAATGGGACTATCCACATGCACATAGGCATAACTAGGTGGCCATTCAGTAGCACACCTATACACAGTCATATACATCCTACATGCATTATCACATCACAGTAAAAAATCCGTAAGTGTAGTCTAATTATCAGGATTATTTTACTTTTTCTACCTTTACTCATTTGTCCTCAGATAGGATAAGAAATGACAGTAAAAGGTGCCAATTTAACTGTTTCAAAAGTCAAATTTTTTCACATCATTATGTTCAGCATGGTTTAATACTAACATTTGCTATGTTGAATATATTTTATCAAGTCATATCAATATGCATATTCACTACTATGTGTCTAAATGCATTTCATGTGATAAGTCATTTTCCAACGGATAGAAACTGGACAAAAATACATGGATATGTTACCAGGACAATGAAGAACGCTTGTATGGTGGCAGAATATGCAGTAAGTTGCCCAAACTCGGTAGATCTGAAGAAAAGCTCTACGATTTATTTCGCAGCGCAGCTAGAATATGCTATTGCAGATGTATCTGCGGCACTCCTACATGGGTTCCACACCTCCGGCTCGCTCAAATTAGAGTTGTAAAAGAGGCCGCATAAGCTGAAAAGGCCAAATCAGGAATAAAAATGCTACGCGATTGAGCGGAATAGCCTGGAATTCTGGTTTTGTAGGGGTCAAAATTGAACTCCCGTCATCTCATTGGTATTCACCTGAATGCAGGGTATACTATACTGATGAGCTCAGCTTTTACAAATCATGCTCGATAATACCACACAAAGGTCTGATGCCGTCATTACAGGGTCAAATCCCTAAACCTCCCTGGCGGGGGTTACAAGGCAAAACCACGAAATACTAAACCTCCCCGGCGGGGGTTACAATGCCGAAGTTATAAACTAATGAAGTATCCCCGGTGGGAGTCACAACGCACGTCTTTCAAGCATCTACATATCCCCGGTAGGGGTTACAGCGCATTCTCAACCATTGATACACACATCAATGAGGGTCAAGCAGCCTTGACATCATTTCAGCCGATGGCAAGTAAACCCATCGAAGCAATTTATCCACGTATCCCCGGTGGGGGTTTACAACACACTGTGACCATTGACACATATATCAATGAAGGTCAAGCAACCTTAACAATACACCCAGCAGGGATCTATCCGGTGATACACACATCAGCGAAGGTCAGGCAACCCTGACAACAACAGACTATTGGCATTAACTCCGACAGAATGAGGGAATATGTTATACACATCCTCAAAAAGACAAAGCTTTATCCCCATAGATCTCTTGCACACAAGAGGTACCTCTATGGAATATAAACCAGTGTTTAGGATTCGAGACTTTAGTGATAGCCCCAACGTCAACATCATTGAAGACTTGGATCGCATGTCCAAGCCATCACTGATTGTCATCCCGACAGGATTACCAGGGAACCGACAGTCATTTCCATCATGCATCATACATTTGCATCATGTTGCTGCACATAGCATCATGTTTACCTTACTTGCATTTCAAGTGTCTAGGATTCTTTATCTTATCCATGCCTTGCATTGCATGAATATGATAAAGAGGGGCATCTGTAGACACTCGAAATTTTCTGCACGCCTGTTACTGACATTGCAGGAAGGCAGATTCATCTTTCAGAGATAACCCTGGAAGACAACTTACATCCATTTTGGATACTACCAAAAGTTCATGTTCGAAACCCGGGACACACACCGGGAACATCATTTCCAACCCCAGAGAACACACCGGAAGGATCATTTCCAACCTCGGAGATAACCCCGAGTTTCATCCTTGGTGATAACCCCAAGGAATGTTGTTGCAGTTCCGGCGATAACTCCAGAAATGCTTGTTTCAAACACATGCTATCAGCTTCAATCTCAAACCTCCTGCCGAGGCACTCATCCCTCAGACCCGGAGCTAACAACGGGTAGACAGGCACACTCACAAGATGACCTTGCGGCATTCAAACACTTGTTGCAGTCCAATCTTAGATGTAACCTTGAGCAACGTCTGCTTTCAACTCAAACCGGTGATAACCCCAGTGAGGAGTCAAACGTCATCCTGCCACATCAACACCTGCACGTCGTCTCAACACTTTATACTTACATACATACAACAATGCCCCATAAGAACTGAGGAGTTATAATCCTGAGTGACTATTACACGTGGCAGTACATCGGATAGAATTTAAAGCTTGAAGACTATGGGCATGGTCCCCTCTTCCTGACTTCATACAACCTCTAATCCATGTCATTGCGTAACTCTTGACACAAGCGGTCTGAAGAAGGTTACATATACCTCGTTCGAATGCTCAGATTGAAGTTCTGCAAGTTTGAGTGGACATTACAGTGCACGAGTGCACGTACTTCGAGACGACGGGACCCGCGAAGCCCGGGGACACCTCGACCAAATTGCAGGTGTAAGCTGTACGCCAGTAGGTACACTCATGCCATCGGCCTATAAATATAGACCTTGGGCTCAGCCATTTTGGAAGAGAGAAGAGAGAGAAAAGGCGAGGAAGCCCTATCCAATTTACTCTGTACACACCCATATTGAGTGTTTCCTCAGTTTAAACATCTGTTAGCTCACATATAGCTATACTTTTATCCAGTGGGAGCTAAGTGTTTATCCACATAAAGTCATAGAAGTTTAAATTGGCAACCCACTGTAAGCCTTCTTACATTCTATAAAGCCTTTCTTTTCATCTTAGCACATACTGTTATACACATTGAGAGTCGTCTTGTGTGTGTTTGCTTGGACTTCGGTCCGTGGTTTTCATTTCATTCTCATATATATATACTATATATATGTATATATTTTATATATGGACTAACATTATCGAGTTATGCCTCGATTGAGCCTAGACTTATGTCTCGAGGCTTCTTTGCTTATATATATATATATATATAAATTGTGGTGGACTACATTTGATGAGCCTAGACTTATGCCCGGAGCGTTTCTTTTGCTTTTTATATATATATACTTATATATATCCTGGATTTTATATCCAGGAGTATTTACCGCTTTTATATATATACTATATATATATAATTGTTGTCGGACTTATCCGATGAGCACTGGATTTACATCTGCAGTGCGTTTATCGCTTATATATATATATATATATATATATATATATATATATATATATATATAATTTACATTTCGTCCTACCGGAGTTTACTTTCGTGGCAGTTGATTGCTTTTACAGCTTTATTTACATTTCGTCCCACCTGGAGTTTACTTCGTGGTAGTTGATCATGTCCATATATATATATATATATTTACCGCTTTTATATATTTACATTTCCGATCTCCCATGGAGTTGCTTCGTGGTGGTTGATCATTTCTATATATATATATATATTTATAGCTTTTATATATATAACTGCTTACTGCTTTCCATATTAACTGCAGTATCATGTAAGCCTAAGAATTATGTGATCACAGATTCAGCCCATTGAATCTAGATTCGATTCCCGTTATGGACGTTTTTCAGCTATAAGTAACTTGTACAATATTTACAGTGTCTGAATTTCCTTGGATGGTTGTCATGCCCGTGAGGAGTTTGGCACTACTATATATTATTTTCTCGAAGATGCCTCGCATCTCAAAAATACAAGCAAACAAGCCGAACATTTAATAATAAAATGGAAGTATCAAAGGCCTCAATTACTATTGAGCACAGGATTTGAAAAACCTCTTTTTACAAAACTTCATTGATATATCTGGTTAAAACTGAATTTTTCTATAAATTCAAACCCTTTGTATATAGGTGCGAATGAGGCATAGCACTACTTCCAAATAATTACACATTGATCCACACACACACACATTCATATAACAGTTTCTTGAAAAGTGGCGGTCACCGTGGCAACACGGATGTCGGGGGGTGCCTAACACCTTCCCTCCGCGTAATCAAGCCCCCGAACTCAAATGAATCTCGGTTTCACAGACCCATTTAGCAGTGTCATATCACTGAGTCAATGTGCAAACCTTTTTGATTGCGTTGGTGCAACCAGTTAAATACACCAACTGGCGACTCTTAAAGTCAAATCGTCGACATTATACATGTCAGACCTTTTTCACTTATTTTTTCAAACAAATCTCACATTAACATGAGAACACCAAAGAACAAGTAACGAAAAGGGACACTAAAAAATCTCGATGTCGACACTAGGAACTCTTCAAGCCCAGCAGTCTTGGAACTTCATTTAGTCCCTCCGGACAAGGACCCCTCAGGCCCTGACTTCTTGTTATTATAGTTGTTGTTGTTGTTATTAGTGCTGAGCTGCTAAGATATCATTAGGCTCTGAACATCTTTTGTACTTAGCAGCTTGGTGTGGTCCTCTTTTCTTTCTACTTCGAGTCTGGACCACATCTTCGTTGGTGCAGCAGATCTTCACTCTTTTCTGCTCATCTTCATCTGGTATCAGCTGTGCACCATCACCATCTGGGTTTGCTAAGTCTTTGTGCTTTTAGTAGACTTTTTCTGGCACTTAGCAATCCCTAAACCCATCTTGAATACTTTGCAGACATGCTTCTGCACTTGTTCAATTTCAGCTTTCGGTTCATGGGGATTCCTAGAGCGGCTCTCTTGATCTTCTTTGTATTCAGCCACTTTCCTGAATGCTATCTTCTTGGCCTTTTCGGCTCTCAGCTTGGCTGCCACTTTTAGTGGCATTCTCATCTTTGTTGAGTGAAGCTTTGATCTATTTGAGTTCTTCTTTAAAGCTGCTTCACTTCCACCTTGGTAGTCTCACTGTCACTGAGACTTGTTATATTGATCTTTGGCGGAACTCGTAGAGTCAACAATAGCATTCCCAACAACTCAACGATTCTACAACTTAGCAAATGTCAGTGTTATATTAATCTTTGAAGCTCTGTTGATTTATACTACTTCACAATCTTCCCATTGGAAAGTAGCCGTTGAAAGCTATTCAAATTGCTTCGTAGATCTAGAGTTATTTGGTGCAGACTCCAAATGTGACATGAAATCTTTTTCTGACTTTCTGACATAGCAGTCTACTATTTCACCTGCCCCGTTAGATATGTTACTTTAATGTCTCGGGCAGGTCGTTGACTTTATTTCTCCCTTCTAATTTCTTGATCAGAAGTTATCCTTGCATCAATGCTCTAAATAAGCTTTTGTCCGAATGCCAACCTTCAGATTGAACCGTTGCCAATGTTTCAATCCTCAGTTGTTCGAACTCAATGATTCTGATGCACTTCTTCTCAGACCTGATCGTAGTGTCTTATTGACTAATTCTTATTGACTTGTAGAGTCAATACTACGATCTTGAAGAGTGTTCACTTGATCTCTAGTGAAAAACAACTCTTCCTTCTTTTGTGCAGTGCTTTAACACTTCTGTTTGCCTCAACTATTCTTAGATACTGATGGCTTGACTCCTTGCTCTGGCCCCTTCTGAATAACAAGACACTTCAGATTTTTGGCGTATCCAGCTCGCTTTCTCCTTGTGATCTCCCGTTCACTTATCATCAATGGACTGACCCAATGCTTAATCACTTTATCCTTGTTCTTCAGAGGCAGACCAGTATCTTTGTATATACTCCATCAGTTCTTTCTTCGTTTGGCAAACACTACAATCCTGGTTACTTCCAAGATCATTGTCATCTTTATACTTGACAGCTACTGCACATGCTGGCTTTCCTTAGTCAGCTACTGAAGTCTTCTTATGATCATCTTGTGGAAGAGTTTATCATGAATGGCTTCACAAATCAATCTGGATGCTGATTAAGTTGATGCTTAGATCTTCTAATAGCTTGCATGCCATTCGTTGAGTGCTCTCTGGCTTTCTTTAAGTGAGATATATCCTTACAGTACCAACCAGAGGCTTCAATCCTTTGGATATTCTGGGAGTACTCAATTGTTGAGAATCGTGTTTGCTCTACGATTCTTCTTTGGCTTTGTGAGCACATCTGTTGAGGTCTTAGTTCTGCACTCTATGATTCAGCTTCGGCTATGCAGACACTACGACTCTGAGATCAGATCTTAACACTATAATTTCTGTCGTTGTGCTTGTTGTCTTCATCTGATCTTGCTCAACTACGATTTCTGCATTTTGATACGATCAGTAGACTCTACGATTCTGAGTGTAGCCTACAATACTTTACTTGGCCATTAGTAGACTCTACGACTCCGAGTGTAGTCTACGATTCTTAACTTGACTTTAGCAGATGCTCGGTCGGCTCGTAGGCGGAAATTTTCTCTCACGATTTTGAACATGACTTCCTCGGTAGACTACGACTCAGAGAAGCTTTACTCGACACACTACGATCCTTCTCGTCTCTCTCACAGAAGTCAACGAACTCAAGAGATCTACTATCTTGTAGACTACGATTCTGCCTTGATAGCTCTCGAGTTGTCCTTGACTCTCCTGGCAAACTACGATTTCTGGTGCAGTGCTCGACGATCAGACAAGCCTATCTATTACATCATAAGATCAACCTAACATATTTGATCTTTCTATGTTTATAGTTCTTGTACATCATTTCTTTTTAAGGACTTTTAAATTTGTTTTTGCTTATGTAGGATCAACCTAACATATTTGATCAATTCATTCTAAGTCCTTGTACATGTGTTTCTATTATCTATCAAAAGGACTTTCTGATTTTTCTTAATGCAAGCATACTTGCATATTCATATTCATATATATATATATATATATATATATATATATATAATCATAATCAAATTATATATAAATAGGAATATCATTCACATGTTTATTCCTGACAAATATCTCCCTATTTGATTATAACAAAAACAATAAGTGCATATGCATGTTATGACTGAATCTTATATACAGTGAGCAGCTGTATTTCTCAAATAAATAATCATGAATGTCATTTAAAATAATGTGAAATTTAATATACTGACATTTTACATCTTGGATCCAGAACATACCTAACTAGTTAGAGATGTACCTCTTTTGGCTCATGTATGTATGCTTCGGGATGATGATATTGATCTAGCTACTCATCTGTTTGATTTGTTTGCTCCTCCTTCTCTCCTCTCTCTTGGCTCCCCCTCAGTCTTAGGCTCATCACCCTTTGGCTCCCCCTCAGATGATGAACCATCTGCTTTCTTCTTTTTCGTCTTCTTGATTTGTCTGCTCCTTCTTTCCTTGCTCTTTCTTGAATGCCTCTTACTCTTCCTTTTTCTATGCCTCTTTTTCTCCCCCTTTTTGTCATTAATCACTTGAGAGAGTTGTTACATGTTGGACATAAGCTGCTCCATTAGATAAGAGGAGTTACCAACTTCAATCTTGAGTTCTTGTTGGCTTAACTCAAGTTGCATAGAGAATGATTGATTCATGTTATCAATCTTGTCAGAGAGGACTTTTAGTTGTTCTTCATTTGCTTTTTGTGCTCGTAGAGCTTCAGCCTTTTGATCATGTATGGCCTTCAGATAGATGTGATCTCTCTCTTTGATTTTAAGAGATACATCTGCTATAGTGGTTTGGATTACATCTTGGCTGGGTTATCTTACATTGATGTCAACATCTTTGACTCTTCATTGATTAGAGATATCTTCTCAACCCATTTCGGTGAGAATTTCTCAACGACTCTGCTCCATGGGAATTTGGTCATACAGTGCAGCAACTTCTTGTTGAACACTAGCTTGGACTCTGCGATTTTCATCCTTGGACAGATTTTTGAAAGTGTTGATAATCTGAAAAATCGTTGAGTACCAATCGATATTGGAAGATAAAGGGATGTTGGGCAACATTGCTTAAGTAGATGAAGGCTTCTCATCTTGAACTTGAACACTATCAATGATAGAGTGAACAGTCTCTACGGTTAGTATCTTGGTCATATTCCTTTTTCCATCAGAGTCCACTCTACGATCAGAAGGAATATAATGATTTTCAGCATGTTGGTAGACTTTGTAGTGGGGCTTGTCATTTATCATCATGGTTGTAAACTTCTTTAACCTTGGGAAGTTTTGTGACACTAGCTCTAGATTTGGAAACTGAGAATAGCACCAACTGAAGTAGCTCTCATCAGTATTATTATGTGCCTTCAACCATGGCATCCACGGGAAGAACCATCTCATCAGAAGATCTTCAGAGTTATATAGTATTGTTGTGTAGTCTAATTCCATGTTTTTCCAGTTGTGAAGCACTTCATCTGTGGTCATTCTTACAACTCGAAATTGTTCATTTCCATGATTTATCCCATCTTGTTCTTTGGTTCAATTTGGTGGTTCATCAAAGACTTCCACTACAATTCTTACGCTAATGCATTTGGAGAGAGAAACAGGATAGTATTACGGTTCCTCACGATTCTGATGTGTAGAATCGGAATCTTTCTCTATCTCTTCCCTTGTTGAGCCTGAATCTTGTTGATTCCCTTCATCAGATTTATCAGTGAATTCTTCTTGTTTGTCTTCATTTTTAGAGCCTTCTTCAGCAATATCTTTCTTGGAATCGTCTTCTCCAAAGCTAGTCTCATCTTGACACTTTTCTTCTGTGACTCATATTCCTCATCACTTAATTCAATGACTTGATAGAGTTGTCGGTTTTTTTTTTTGGAGGCAAATTGAGCAATCAATCTATAGCTTTTTCTTCTCCTTGGAGGTTCAGCTATGGGAGAATCAGACTCTTCTTCTTCAGACTCTGAGGCCTTTGAGTCATCAGGCAAGCTTTCTTGATGTTCATTATTGGCAGGGGGAGATATTTCTTTTTCGATCTCATCATCTTTTGATTCATAATGAGAGCTTATTTGAACATTTGCATTTGGAGATTCAGATGGGTCGTTTTGCAGCTTCTCTTTAACTTCAAAGTGAGTACTCTGAGAATTGGCCATAGGACTTAAATATTCTTCTTCATCAGCAGAGTTTACATCTTCTTTTATGGATCCAGCTCCACCTTCATTGCTGGATCTGATCTCCGAGGATTCAGTCTTGAGATCATTAGTTTCCTTTTCTTCTTTTGACTATGCGTCCTCTTCATTGTTAGATGTACATCCTTGGGGAATTAGAACTGATTTATTCATCCCTTTTGCTTTCTTCTTGGGTGGTTCTTGGAGTAGTCTGTTACTCCTTCTTTTTGGATTTTCAGCAGTTGATGTTGATTTTTCTCCTGCTCCTTGTTTCTTCTTGTCAATGGAGACATGTCTTGATGAAGCCTCTGCATTCTTCACATTCTTAGGCTTCTTCTTCGCCGATGAAGCAGCAATTGATGCAGATTCATCAGACTCAGAGCTTTCCACCCCCTTTGCTTTTCTCTTCTTTGTAGAGACTTTTCTGCTGCTTCCAGTTTGTGTTAGCCTCCTGTTTTCCTTTGGGTTTTTCTTCCAATTCACAAACAGTTGTGGAGACATTACTTTGTGCAAATTCAGAGGTTCTCCCTCATTATCCTTTATCTTGCTTCCTAGCTTCTTCTTCATCACTATGCTTAGCAGTCTTCCATGAAATACTTTTGTAAATGGTTTGTCTGTTGATTTCTTCAACTCAGATTTCTCTATCCATTTGGAGATTTGATCGAACAGGATAACTCCAAAGTTGATTTGCTTCTTCAGAACTATGGCAGACATAATCTTCAAGCTTCTTGATCGATGCGATTGTGTCGTGTGCGATGTCTTTCTTTACCTGATATACATTTTCCCACTATCTCAGCAAGGAACTCGAATTCCTCAGGAAATTCCTTCTTCTTCATATCCTTCAGACTAGGGTTTCTTTAGTACCGCATTAGCCTCTTGCCTTCTTCAATATCGACTTCATCCAGGTATATCAGACCTTGATTGGGAAACCATAGACATTGATTGATGTCTGATGCTCTTATCTTCAGACTAGATCCTTTCACCTTAGTAGTCAGAAGCCCAGAGTTCGTTGAAGCATTTGAGTAGAACTGCTTCACTAGCTCTATATAAACTGGAGTGTTGGCTTCCAAGCACTCAGAGAACCCAGCTTCCTTTATGAGTTCAAGTATGTCCTTGAACTTTGTCTCTGATTCTTCAAACTTTGTAAAGCCGAGTTGAATAACCGTTATAACTTTCCATTCTGCCATTTGAGGAGTTCAAGGTATATGATATGTGGTTCGGAGAGATTTAGATGAATGTGATTTGGGCTCTGAAAGTTTGATTGGTTTGGCTTTGAAGAGGATTCTAGGGTTTGAGAAAGGGAGGGAGAGAGGTTCAATGGGTTCTGGTAACTATTTGCAAATTTTGAATTTTTCTTTATGGCAGTTCCTTCTTACATCTGATACGTTATGATGTGTCAACTAGCCATTGGTTTCACGATGCCCGATGCCCGATAACATTGTAACTCCTATTAACTTTTTAGTTAGATGTCTCTTTTAGAGAAGAGTAAGCGTTTGATTGATGTGGATTGACCTTTTGACCTTTACGGTTCGTAAGTATCATGATAAGGCAGTTATGGACTCTACGTTTTCCCTTGTTGAATCAACGATCAATACTTGAGAGATGTTGCAGTGGATGGTTTTGGAAATTCTTCTCATTTTGAATCATCATAATTCAACTATTGATTTGCTTTATGAAGCCTTAGGCACTTCTCTTTAGCAAGACATCTTTCCAATTGTTATTCTAACTTTTCTCCCATAATCTGAATATTTGAGCAATTGACCTGTTCTTCCATGCTTCTTATAGGTTAAGAGTAGTCTCTTATAAGACTGCGATCGTTGAGTCTGTTTCTACGATTGCTGAGGTTGCACTACAATCATTGAGGTTACATCACGATCGTTGAGTTCTCTCAAACTCTACTCTGCGATCGTTGACTGTCTTGATTCTTGAGAGGAACTTGATTAAGCAATTCTTCTAGGATAAGGTAGCTCAGGAAGGGCCAACCTCTTAGAGTGAGCTAAGGGTCAGGTTTGTCCCTAAGGCGCTTTCTAGATGAATTGCTTTAGGAGTTATTTTCACTAATATCTCTTTTGACCCTTTCTGGTGAGGAGGTCCTTTATCAACTTTAGACAATTGCATTTGTTGTGATCGTGGTGCCTTCTTGCTTTTATACTACGATCATATGTTTGATTGTGAGCACTCCATAATTTTGAATTGGGTGGCTGATAGGTTATCAATAGTACGTTTTGAGACGTTCCTACTGACTATGTTTCTTCATTTGGTTCATCAGCCAGAAAGTTTTGGGACTCTGTAGCTGGTACATTGCTTCATAAAATAGTTCAATACTGTTATTCCTTAATAGATCATTGTTCCCCCATAGTTGATGTTGTCTTTTCAGTGAGGTGTGATTACTATGTACATAAGGAAGTATCCATGCATATCTCCTTCTGACTATAGTCATTAAATCTTCTTATATCGTAGAAATGAGTATCTTCAGGGTTGATCATTCTACGATCTTTTGATAGCACTACGAACGTAGTCTTCCTTATCAGCTTGTGCTCGTGGAATTCTTCTCCCGTAAAGTTCTTAATGTTTGATGCTCGATAGTCCTCTGATGTGAACTTCCTTGAGAGAAAGTTTTGTATGCTTGAGCATCTAAGACCCTTTTTCATCTCTGGTTGAGTGGCATGCTTTCGTATAAAGATATGTAGCCATTTGAGCTCCATTTAGATTAGCTCGGTGAGGTCTTGAGACGGAGCTTTGACATATAGGAATTTTGTCGAGAATTATTTACGAAGCAGATCTAAGCCTTCTATTTGGTTGACTCTTCTTGGCTGAAGTCTTTTGCTTTAGCATTCCTTAGTGTGGTCAGATAGACCAAGTACCTGAAGGTTATTCATTTCTAATTTTTAGTATCCATGGTCAAATGGGTCCTGCTAGAGTTAGTTTACCAAACCCCCCTGTTCCTCATATTTGAATAATAATCATCATTGACCACCATCGATTCGTATTCATGCATATACTTCATTTAGATAATATATTTTGAGATGCATGGTGGTGAGTGTGAGAGAAATCATCATTTTAATAAAACACTCTTTTCCTTGATGGTTTCATCTTTATGCTAAGTTATGATCCACGAGTTTAAATGTTCACAGAGTGAGAATCAGCTCTACGATTTATTAGCATCTGGTTGATTCATGGAGGTGATCAGTTTCTATGAATCTTCAAGATTCTCTTATAGATCTGATCATACTCTGTGTGTCATTAAACACTTAGACCATAGGATGTACAAAGCACATTAACCCATCAGCAAAGATTTCTTCACATTCAATCGATCTGTGAGGCTCTTAAAACCATTTCAGGTCTCTTTCAAGTTATCATCTTCAACCTAAAACTTGGATGGAGAGAAAGTTTATAGACATTTGAGTTTCTATCATCAGTGTACTTTCTCTCTTCACCTTTTTAGATAGATTATGAATACTTGAAGGAAAACTGTTATAGTTCATGAGTAAGGTGCAAATATGATGTTCATATCTATATGTTAAGAGGCAGTACCTTTTTCTTTGTTAGTTTCTTATGATCATTTATCTTAGATATCTTGAGTTTAGGCATTGATGTGCATGTTTTCTCATTTGCTTCTGACAACCGGTTGCTCCAGTTGATCTTCAGTCAATCAGTCGTGGTCTTGAAGATACAAGCTAAGAGAGTGTTAGCATTTTTAAGTTCTTTGACATCCTTGAGTTTACAAGACTTACATCCAGCTGCTGGTTGGCCAGATACATATTTGAGAGGTTCTTCTTTCTTCTCTGAATAAAACATTTCTTAGCATGTATGGCCTTTTCATCTCTTCTTGGTGGTGGATGTTTGACTCTTTTACATTGATGTCATTTGAGCTTTCTAGCTTTGGTCTTCAAAATGACAAGATTAAGCTGCTGAGCAAGGATTGGTCTTGTTGATATGGCAATCAAGAGCATGAACCAATCTGGCGACTTAGGATGTATATACACATTTATTGCATACACAATATTACCAGCGTGTGAGCTCATGCATATAACAAGTGACTTACTACTAAACTAAGTTTAGAACAATGTTTGTCTCAGGATCGGACTCAAAGTGATTAGCTTTTGAATATAGCATGAGAACCTGCTTTGATACCAATTGTTAGTTCCCAGTAGGCATAATAGATCTAGAAGGGGGGGGTTGAATAGATCCTTTTAATTTCAAATATTTTTCTGGTTTATTTTGTATTGCTAATAATTTAGCATGTGACAAACATAAGAATCTCTTCAAGCACAGCGGAATAAGTAAAAGTTCTCCTTCATTGATATATCCATAATCATACATACATTGTTAAGTAGAGTTAGTTTAGTGGTAAGAAGTTAAAACATACATACATGATTATAGCGATTAATGTACATAATGTAAATGACATAAAGTAAAAGACACAAAGGGTTTTAAGTGGTTCAGGAGACTCAAGCTCTAATCCACTCTTACGCTTTCAACTAGCAGGATTTCCACTAAGGAAGGCGGCACCCTAAATCACTAAGATTCCTTGAGGCCCGGTGACCTTGGGACTTGATTCACTAAGAACTCTTGAGGCCGTGACCTTGGAACTTCTCTAGTTCCTAGGAACTCTTCAAGCCAATGAGGCTTGGAACTTCATTTAGTCCCTCGGGACAAGGACCCCTCAGGCCCTGACTTCTTGTTTTTGTAGTTGTTGTTGGTGGTGGTGGTGCTGAGCTGCTAAGATGTCATTAGGCTCTGAACATCTTTTGTACTTAGCAGCTTGGTGTGGTCCTCTTTGCTTTCTGCTTTGAGTCTGGACCACATTTTCTTTGGTGCAGCTGATCTTCACTCTTTTTTGCTCATCTTCATCTGGTATCAGCTGTGCACCATCACCATCTGGGTTTGCTAAGTCTCTGTGCTTTTAGTAGACTTTTTTCGGCACTTAGAAATCCCTGAACCCTTCTTGAATACTTTTGAGACATGGTTACGCACTTGTTTGATTTAACTTTTTCGGTTCATGGTGATTTAGTAGAGTGGCTCTCTTGATCTTCTTTGTACTTGTACGCTTCTTTCTGAATGCTATCTTCTTGGCCTTTTCGGCTCTCAGCTTGGCTGCCATTTTTAGTGGCATTCTCATCTTTGTTGAGTGAAGCTTTGATCTATTTGAGTTCTTCTTTAAAGCTGCTTCACTTCCACCTTGGTAGTCTCAACATCCTTTGAGACTTGTTACATTGATCTTTGGTGGAACTTCGTAGAGAAAACAATAGCATTCCCAACAACTCAACGATTACGCAACTTAGCAATCATCGAAACTCTTGATCTTTGAAGCTCTGTTGATTTATCTTGCTTCCCAATCTTCCCATTGGAAAGCGTTGAAAGCTATTCAAATTGCTTAGCTTGATCTCGAGTTATTTGGTGTAGGGTATGAAGATGTGACATGACATCTTTTTACGACTTTACGACACTGCGATCTCTTGCTTTTCACCTACCCCGTCAGATATATTACTTTGATGTCTCGGGTAGGTCGTCGACTTTATTTCTCCCTTCTGATTTCTTGATCAGAGGTTGTCCTTGCATCAATGCTCTAAATAAGCTTTTGTCCAAATGCCAACCTTTAGATTAAACCGTTGCCAATGTTTCAATCCTCAGTTGTTCGAACTCAACAATTCTGATGCACTTCTTCTCAGACCTGATCGTAGTGTCTTATTGACTGATGCTTATTAACATGTAGAGTCAATACTACGATCATGAAGAGTGTTCACTTGATCTCTAGTGAAAAATAACTCTTCCTTCTTTCGTGCAGTGCTTCAACACTTTTGTTTGCCTCAACTATTCTCAGATACTGATGGCTTAACTCCCTGCTCTGGCCCCTTCTGAATAACAAGACACTTCAGATTTGTGGCGTGTTCAGCGCGCTTTCTCCTTGTGATCTCCCGTTCACTTATCATTAATGGACTGACCCGATGCTTAATCACTTTAGCCTTGTTCTTCAGAGGCGGACCAATATCTTTGTATATACTCCATCAGTTCCTTCTTTGTTTGGCGAACACTACGATCCTGGTTACTTCGAAGATCATTGTCATCTTTCTACTTGACAGCTACTGCATAAGCTGGCTTTCTTTAGTCAACTACTGAAGTCTTCTTATGATCATCTTGTGGAAGACTTTATCATGAATGGCTTCAAAACTCAATATGGATGCTGATTAAGTTGATGCTTAGATCTTCTAATAGCTTGCATTCCATTCGTTGAGTGCTCTCTGGCTTCCTTTAGGTTAGATGTATCCTTATAGTACCAACCAGAGGCTTCAATCCTTTGGATATTCTGGGAGTACTCAATTTTTGAGAATCGTGTTTGCTCTACGATTCTTCTTTGTCTTTGTGAGCACATTTGTTGAGGTCTTAGTTTTGCACTCTCTGATTCAAACTTTGGCTATCACGAGACATTCTCGACTCGAGATCGAGATCTTAACACTACGATTTCTGTCGTTGTGCTTGTTGTCTTCATCTGATCTTGCTCGACTATGATTTCTTCCTTTTGATACGATCAGTAGACTCTACGATTTTGAGTGTAGCCTACGATCCTTTACTTGGCTGTTAGTAGACTCTACGACTCCGAGTGTGGTCTATAATTCTTGACTTGACTTTGGCAGATGCTCGGTCGGCTCGTAGACAAGCGGTCTCTACAATTCTGAACATGACTTCCTCAGCAGACTACGACTCCGAGGAATCTATACTCGACACACTACGATCCTTCCTCGTCTCTCCTGGAAGTCTACAAACTTCGAGATCGACTATCTTGAAGACTACGATTCCGCCTTGATAGCTCTCGAGTTATCCTTGACTCTCTCTGGCAGACTACGATTTACAGTGCGATGCTTTCGATCGATCGAGACAAAACCTATCTATTACATCATAAGATCAACCTAACATGTTTGATCAATTTTCTATGTTTATAGTTTCCTTGTACATCAGGACTTTACAGTTTTTTTTAAGGACATTTTGCATAATTCATTTATATTATTTATATATATGTAGGATATATACCTAACATATTTGATCAATTCATTCTAGGAAGTCCTTATTCCTAACACATATATTTTTATTATCTATCATAATGGACTTAATAAAAGATATTTTTTCTTAATTATAAAAGCATAATTTATGCATGATCGATATTCTAATAAAATATTTGAAAATATAATAAATAAAATTTATTTATCATATATAAGTATACTTTTACCTTTCACGTATTCCACCTTTTTAAAAAAATTATACTTAAAATTTCGATTTAATTATATAGAAAATTTTGGGTTGTTACATTCACTCCTAATAAAGATTGTTTAATCTAAACCTGAAATTTGATTTCTAATAGAGCTCAAATTCCTCCTTCAAAATTTCTTTATAAAATAATTTACTATGTATAAGAAAATCATATATAATAAAATAAAATTTATACGAATAATACTTGGAGTTCCATCCCCGGCTACTACCGTATCCTGAACTGTCTTGTTGAAGACTCTAGCGGTTGATTTTGTTGATTTGTTTGTTGAAGTTGGTCCCGTTATCGCCACTGTCCTTCTGCTTTTCCTTGTACTCGCACTCCCTGCCTCCCTTCTACTTTTTGGACAGTCTTTCGCCTTATGCTCCATTGATCTACAAATAAAACACCCACTATACATTCTTGGATTGGGGTAGTTAGGAGAGATATGTCCCTCCTGCCCACACTTATAACACACAAACTTTCCCTTTAAACACTCACTTGAATGATTCTTCCCGTAGTTCCCACATTGCATAACCTGTTTCTTTCCACCTCTTGGCCTATTTTCGGTATTCCTGAAATTACCTTCTTTCTTTTCTCCAGTCCTACCACCACTACTCCCTTCTCCTGTTCTAGCTTGATTTGCCTCCCACCAAAAATTTGCCTCCCCTTTCATCGTATAGGTGGCAAAAGCTGTCTTTTGCCCCTCCATTACCCTATCTATCACAAACACTTTTACAAGGTCAGTTGATCTTCTAAATCCTGGTGGTTCGACTGCCTTGAAGTCTTTGAAGTTTGCCGATCGATTATCTGTCTGATTTCCCGCGGCTGGTATTCCATAGGGGTGTAAATCGAGCCAAGTAGTTCGGTACTCGACTCGAGATCGGCTCGAAAATATGATCCAAAGCTCGAATTCGAAGTTAATCCGAGTCGAATATGATCCATACTCATTTTCTGTTTAATGATACACGAGTAGAATTTGAGCATACCAGTGTTCGCTCAGATTAGGGTTCGAGTATTTCATTTTTTTCTCGAACCATACTTGATACCTACTCGATGGATCATATTCGAATATTAGTTTGATCCATGCTAGTAAGCTAAATATGTGATATTTGTATCAATCTTTATAATTTATAAAGTATAGTATGAAATTGTGTAAACTTGTAAATGAATAAACCAATGAATTGAATGTCAATTTTTATTACATTCTTTATAATTTCATTACATAAATAAAAGTGAAAAAGTTTTATATATAAATATTAGCTAAGTAACCAATTTAGTATGTAGTGGTTCAATTTTAAGTGAAATGGTTCATATTCGAAACTCAATTTGATGGCTCATGAGTAACTCGCTTTGTAAACGAGTCGAGTACTTACGAGCCGAGTAGGTCCGAGTAATGATCCGAGTCGAATCTGGCGCAAAAATATAAATCCCTTATCGAATACGAGTCGAATTCGAGCTTAATTTTTTCGATTCGAGCCGAATCTGAGCATGAAGGTGTTCGTTAAGAGTCTACTCGTTTACACCCCTAGTATTCCATTCTGCATATCTTGAGCGACCATATTTGCCAAATTTTGTATCGGGTCTGGTTGTCCTCCAGCATTGTTGACAGATTCCTCTGCCCTTTTGTTTTGTTTTCATTTTGACGACATTATCTGATTAAATAAAATCATGTTCATCCAACTAATTCAATATAGCATAGCACATACTGCTTTAAACATCCGTTATCCCTTTGTGACACAAAAGTCGGGAATCGCTGCCACAACTTATACAAGAGTTGAGAATATTACATTAAACAAACATACTTATTATATTCACCTCATAGAACATACATATTCAAGTAATACTAATACTACTTATTTTCTATGCCTTCACTAAGGATCAATTGCTTAGCGTTCTATATATTTCTATTATCCTTCATAATTTATTCACACATAGCTATACCAAGTTCATCAAACTTGCCATACATTAAGATTTTAGGAGTTTACCACAATCAGATGAGTTTAAGAACTTATCCTAGTCAGACCTTTGGCGTCCATTCGCTGAGGGGTTCAAAAATATTTCATATAATTATGAGTCATAAGCTTACCATAAGTATGAGTTTTAAGAACTCGCACTGAACCTTATATTTTTTAACTATACTCTACCTATCCGCTAACCACCATTTCTGGATCCGGTAATACAATTTCCACAATAACCACCTCATCAAGGTTGCTTTCAATGTGAGCCTCTATTTAAGCTATTGGCTTTGATATTGGCTCGGTTATGGAGGTTGACTCCTTCTTTAAAATCTAAGAGCATCCTAATTCTTTTTCACCAGACATCTACACACAAACTATCTTGATTAGCAAATAATATATACACACAGTAAATAATAGTTTTATATAAGTTATCTTTTATTTTGTTTGACGATGAATTTATTCAATTCATCGCCTTTTAAACTCTATATAAGTTATTTGTATTTTCAACGTTTCCCTCTATTCCAAGGTTATAGCCTACGGTCTATCCCACCTAAGGTTTCTAACCCTAAAGCTCTGATATCATCATGTGACGCCCCCAAAATCAGTTACTTGAAACCCGAACTCGGTGATTCACGATACCATTTCTATGAGCGAAATAATACTAATAATAATAACAATAAATATAAATATCAAACTTAATTTACATATATCAGAGTCTAATCCCAGTTTCTCAATCTTTACTACATTACATTACATAATAGATAATAAATATTATCATCTTATTATAGACTAACTATTATATAAGATACCATAAAACTTATTCTGCTAGCTTTCCCTTTCCTTTGTTCTTGTCTGAACCTTCAGGTTGAACATGCTTAGCTGAAAACATTTACATTTAAAGCAAGAATGAGCATTTGGGTGCCCAGCAAGTAATAGCAGACAATAAACATTAGCTGAAAGAAGTAAATGTTTTCTTTGAAAGGCATTTCTACAACGAATCAACAGTTGTAAAGTAAACTGAAACAATTCTAATCATCATATCAAATGTATTTCAAATTTTGAAACTACGTACTGACTATAATTGGTGAGCAGTCGACAGACTATGAACTTTGTTTTCGATTTTCGATATTCAATTGAATAACAAGAATTAATTATACGTAATAACAAAGTGGAATATTTTCCAGAGTTTATGCTGAGTGATCCCTAAGGATCTTGAACTTCTCTTCTCGAGTAACTATCAAAGGTTTACTTTGATATACCCAGGTGTATCAAATAACCATAAAGATTAAATTATACCCATCTGCAGGATAATAAGTGATCAGCTTAATTATACCATATATTATTCATAATACTTAAAATGCGCGCAATGGCCGAATATATGACCAAAAATCTCCCATTTTATATTAAAAGGTTGTTCTTCTCAGTCTTATAACCAGAATTTGAATTATAACAACGAAATACTACGATTTCAAAAATCTAATCGCTTTTTCGATCTAGCCGAAATAATTGGCATCGATCTGTCAATAATAATTGAGTT
Source organism: Panax ginseng (assembly GCA_020205605.1). Lineage (NCBI taxonomy): Eukaryota > Viridiplantae > Streptophyta > Magnoliopsida > Apiales > Araliaceae > Panax > Panax ginseng. The sequence goes on along the minus strand of CM035130.1, from coordinate 41,648,204 downwards.
CTAATCTCGAACCTATCAACCTAGATCATTGATTAACACCATATACAACTTGATTAAACATAAAAACACAAGATCTAACACAGCTTTAGAGATCAAATTTCTTGGTTAGGGTTTTATACCTTTCTTTGATAAATTTTGAATTTGGGCTTCTGATCTGTAATGTGTGATAGTGGGGGCTTGTTTTGGGACTGATATGCTAAATATATTCGTAGGTTTTGAGTGGAGAGAGTTTGGTTGAGAGTAATTAGTTGTAGAAATGAGGCAAATAATGACTTTTCTCTCTCTTGATCTATATATATATATATATATATATATATATTATGTTGCAATGAAGTGGCTGATGAATTCAGGCTGATGTGCTGAGAATGTGGTCATATGGGAAAGTCTTGAGTTGGTTACCTACTACAAATATGGCAAGATACACAAGTTATCTTAAATAATGCAAGAGGGGCATTTAGGTCATTTGCCATCTAATTTTAATGGCCAAATTGTAATCTTGATAAACCATTAAGGGTTTAACCCTAAGGTTTTAAAAAATATGGATTTCTAGGATTTTGTAATTTGGTTTAAAATGCACAATTTTTATTTTCCTAAATTATAAATTAGGGTTTCTAAATTAATTTAGGTTTCCTAATTACATAGACTTGAAAATTAGGCTTAGGTTTTACTACTTATAATTAAGATTGCTAATTTAGCAATTAGGGCTCCAATTTGATAATTAGGGTTACTAAATAACAAATAAGGTTCTAATTTTTTAAATTAGGGTTTCCAAATATTAATTAGGGTTTCTGTAACGATCGAGAAATTTGTAATTTAATTTAAATGTTTATTGAATTAAATAAATATTTTAAATTATTTATTTATTGAGATAAATAAATAATTGATGATTTATGGTGAATTAATTTAGTAACTAAATTGATTAATGTTAATTAAATAGAATAGTGATAATTTTATCCGAAGGATTTAATTTAAGGAAATAATTAAAATAAATCAATTGCCTAATATTTAAGGAAATAATTAAATTAAATGAATTGCTTAATTTAAAGGAAATAAATTAATTAAATAAAGTGATGTTTTTAATTTATTAATTAAATTATATATATAATTATTTATTAATTATAAGTATAATGATAATAAGATTTTTATTATTATTATAAGTTATTTAAATTAACTAAACTAAAGTTATTTAAATTAACTAAAGTGTGACAAGTAGTAACTATATAATATAAATATTATTAAAATAATCTAGTTGGGGGTTTAAGTGGTAGCCAAACAAGGCCTTGTGGCCTTTGGCTTATTCAACTGACGTCTGTTTGGGTTTTATAACGGAAGTGTACGTGGGTTAGTGGAAGCCAATTTATTAATTTTCTACGCGTCTATTTTCTAAGGCTAAGTTCTGAGAGGGTTTAGTGAGAAGGAGAAATAACAGAGTGTGGAGAGAGCTTGGTAGGAGAGAACTCTCTGGAAATTTTGCTAAGAAAGTTGGAGTATCAAGGGGGGAAAGCAATTCCTTATCATTCTTCTTCTCAACAATCAAGGATTTAGGTATAATTTACCCCTAATTCTAATATTTAGTTTTTGTAATTTTTAGTTCTCTCTAAATGATTTTGTTGTTTCAAACGTGATCATATGATGTGGGTTATATTGTAGAATCTATTGTCATCATATGTGAGCATTATTTGATTTCCAAATACATGAAATTTGGGTTTGAGGAAGGAATTGAAATAACAGTGATATGTTCTTATAATATGGCTTGTCTAAGTACGAAATTTAATGTTTAATATATGTTATAATCTGCTATTTGATGTTGGATTATGTTAGTATGTTAAGAAACGAAAGCGGCGTAGTTTAAATCATGTTAATTGGTTAAGAAACGAGTTCATAGCGATCGAATTCGCTAAATATGTAAAAAATGAAGAAATTTGGAAAAAACTATGGTTTTGATTCCTCAAAATGATGTATATGTAATGTTTTGTATATAGAATGATGTTTAGCATGTGTAACTATGATATTACAAAGTTTTAGATGTTGAAGTTTGGTGAATTTCTGTGGAATTGGGATTTTTGGCCTATAACAGAGTCTAATTTCAATTTCGCTCAGAAACTGAATGCGCCAGTGCGTGACGCTGCAGACCTTCTGACCGGGCGCGGAGTGCAACCTCTTCTTGGCAAGAGCAAGATCCTAAAGTGTAATACAGCGCGCCGCGCCGAGAGTCGAACACGGACAAAGTGAAGTCTCGCTATCGCAGACTTTGGACATTCATTATAACTTAGCTTAATGATTATGTTAATGTGTCAAATGTGTAATAACAAGGTTAAAACAGAAACGTATCATGTGGTTAGTCACCCTAAAATGTAAAGTTAGTAAGTTGTGAAAATGATATGTATGATTTAAGAAACTTATTAATCAATGAATAAGTGTTATGGAATGTACACTTGTGATTCTAAAATATGTATGGTAAGGTAAGATTTGTACTAAATTAACAAGTTTAACTGGAAGTGGGTGTTATTTTGTAAGTGGATGTTAACATGTCTAATAGATATTGTGATTCCACTAAAATGTATAGGTGAACGTGAGTTTTAATATTATAGCTTACGCTTGAGGCAAGTTTTCTAACTCTACCTTGTTATCATTGAGCAAGTTTCATAGCTATGTTATCTTTAAGTCAAGCAATCTATCTATTCCTAAATTTTACATTCAAGTTAAGCAAGCCTATTGATTCTATCTCGTGTATGATTGTACAAGCTCTTATAACATAATTCGTTACCTTGAGCGAGTTTTACTTTTCTACACCTTGATATTATTATTCAAAGCATATGTTATTCTAATACATCGATTCAAATGAGATTGTTCTAACTCTTTTGAATATAGCACCTTGCATGTTTATCATGGTTACTAAATTATACATTGTTGTTATTCGGTCCGTGACTTTGATAACCTTGTTCAAATCTTTATTGTTGTATTAAACCTTCAAGTAGTAAGCAAATCTTTATTGATTGTATTAATCTATAATTGAATAGTGTTCTAAAATTCTAGAAACACTAATAAGTTAGTTCCGAGCTAAACTTTCTTCAGAGCGGAAATTCTAAATTCAAGTTGAGACGAACAACCCTAGCATAGGGAATTTTGTACGTATAACGATTAGATGTTTGTGCACAATACATGGTACAAAGGGCTGATCCCCCTAAGTATGTTAAGAAGGGTCTGTATAGTCTAATGACTATTAAGGTAGAGGTAATAATACCTAAATACCGGAGACATAGTTCGTGGTCTTAAGACCCTCAGATATTAACTTCGAACTTGTTTTCTATTTTGATTCGTAGAACAAGTTCATTATTGTTCAGCATTCGTTGTTCATTCTCATGTTGTTATTATTGATACTTCCTATATCAGTGAGTAATTGTTTGCTCACTCTTGCATTTAATACTGCAGTTAAAGTAGAGAAAGTCGATGAGTCATCTACTAGCAAAGGAAAGGGCAAGATGTCCAAGTGTTGAAGACTTATGGGAATTCTTATTTTAATGAATTATGTTAAAGACTTGTTTTATTTTATGATGTATTCTGCAAACTTATGTAATAACTTTAAGGTTAGATTGCTTGGGATTATTTTGAGATTATGATGTAACCCTTTAATGGGAAAGACTATTGTTTAAGTTATTTGAATTATGTCTTTATCCTTTATGATGGGTAGTTAGATGTAATGGTTTTGGATAGTGAACACCAAATTTTGTGGGAATGGAGTACCTGGATTTGGGGGTGTCACAGTTTGGTATTAAAGCTTTAGGTTATGAACCTTAGGTGGGGAAACAGAAAACATAGAGGTGTTCAACTCTTATCGAGTTTTAGGGAATGAATTAAGGTATCCATTGAAGTTAAATAATAAAAGACATTATGTGCTATGTGTTAATAACTTATGTGCTCGCAAGTATCAAAAATGTTAAGTAAAACTTAAAATATTTTGTTGTCAAGATTTCTAACGAAGGAGGATCCAGTCCAGCTAGGGAAGTGATACCTGAGATACCTAGAGACGACGAACCCCAGGATATTCACGTAGTGCGGGAGCAGTTGATCCAGAAGGATGAGCATGTGACCGATCCCGGGGAGCATAGTTGTGAGGAGATAGAGGAGGATGAAGAGGAAGAGGATCCTGAGGAGTTTCCACCAAACTCCATATCAGCTGAGATGTATGACGCTCTGTACGACCGTAACATAGAATTACTGGATAAAGTTGAGTAGCTGAAGGAGTTGGTTAAGATGCCTCACGCTACGATGGAGCAGAAGGATGCGGAGATTCAGGAACTCGACTCACGCCTTGGAAACAGGGAGTGGGACCTGGTTCATACCAAGGGTCAGCATGAAGACCTGTTGACAGTAAACGAGAAGATGAAGACTGACATAGAGAAATTAAAAGATGACTTCAAAGAGGAATCAACTAAGCATGCAAGAGCAGAGGATGCTTGGATGAAGGCGACTCAATGTGCAGACCGTGCTGAGGCTAAGGTCCATATGAAGAAGGCCAAGATGAATGAGATGGATTACACTTTTAATTCTGTGATTGATAGGGTCGAGGATCGAGTCTTTTATTATCCACCTCAGTTTGAGAATTCGCCGTGGTTCATGATGGATCGTAGAACGGCGTATCGTATCATAGAGGAAGAATGTCAAGAAGCCTTACGACGTCTTAATATGTCTAGATAGAGAGAATAATAATAATAATAATGTGTGGTTAAGTAAGTGAGTAAATAAACTGTGAATCCCTTATTTTGAGACTAATAAAGGGATAGTATGAGTATGTAATCCTGAAATTTGTCTAGTTCAGGAAAGTGAATCTTATTAGCGGTTATGCTATCCTTAATATGATTTAAAACGTTATGAATGAATAAAATATCAAGGTTTATTTGAAATGTTATGTGTTATAGCTTTAATCTTAGAATATTTAAGTTAAACTTCAAATACTCAAGAAGTTGAGTAATAAACTAATAAGCGTATATTTTAACAGAAAATGCCTCCTAGAAGAAGACAACCACGTCAACAACCACCTCCTGAGGGGTCTACTAATAATAATGACGAGGCCAATGCTAATCCGGTTCAGCAGTTGGTAGCTCTGTTGACGGGTGCACTTGCGAATCAACCGCAAGCTCAAGTCACAACCTTTAAGGAATTCAAAGCGGTTGGACTGCTAGAGTTTCAAGTGTCTATGAATCCAGTGGAAGCCCAAACCTGGATCATGGAAATGGAGAAAGTGTTCGACGTAGCTAGAGTTAATGAGGATCAGAAGATTAAGTTCGCAACGTTCATGCTGAAGTCTGAAGCTAGCTACTGGTGGCAGGCAAATAAGGTTCGTGGGGGACAAGGAATGATAGCGTGGGATAGATTTAAGGAGATGTTTTTTGAAATATACTTTCCAGCGAGTTCCCAGAATCAGTTAGAAGTGAAATTTCTAGAGTTGAAACAAGGAACTATGATGGTGCCAGAATATGCTGCGAAGTTTAACGAGTTGGCAAGGTTTGCCACATATAGAGTTAATACCGACGAGCGTAAAGCGAGAAGGTTCGAACAAGGATTGAATCCCTGGCTTTACACCAATGTTTCAATGTTCCAGCTGAATACATTTGCGGCTGTACTGGAAAAGGAAATTATCGCGGAAGGTGGAAGTGATGCCTTGACCAAGTACAATCAAGAACAAAAGAAGAGGAAGACTAAGAATGAGAATAAGGCTGGTGGAAGTAACATTGGAAGTAACAGTCAAAAGAGGAAGTGGAGCGATAATTCAACTGCGGGAGGACAGCAAGGAAATCAGCAAAAGAAGAAATTTGAAGCTTGTGCTACGTGCGGAAAGAACCATACTTGAGTATGTTTGAAGGGAAAGCGAGTGTGTTTCAACTGTGATCAGGAGGGACACATTGCACCAAACTGCTTTAGTCCCAAGAAAGGAGCATGTTTTACCTGCGGTTCAAAGGATCACATGGCTCGTGATTGCACTAAGAAGCCAACGGGAAGTGCAAGTGGTGGAAAAGGAAACAACAACGGTGGTGGTGCATTGACTATCTTTGGGACCAAAGATAGTTGTTTTAATTACCATCTCTGCGAGGACTTTTAATATGACCGTGCAGGATGTTGTACAGTCTAAGGATGTGGTGTCAAGTATTATTCCGATTAATGGTATTAATTCTTATGTACTATTTGATTCGGGTGCTACTTATTCATTTATATCCGATGAATTTGCTCAGAATTTAGATTTTCCTCAGGAAGAATTAGAATTTCCCTTAAGTATAGAGATTGCGAATAGGGAAGTGATTCCTGTTAAATTCATATATAGGAATTATAGAGTGGATATAAAAGGTCACGAGTTGATGGTAGACTTGATACCAATTAGACTTGGTGAGTTTGATGTTATACTGGGAATGGATTGGTTATTCAATTACGGAGCAGGAGTTGATTGCCAAAGGAAGTGTGTTAACCTTATGACTCCATCAAAGGTTGTGTTCTTTGGCAGCAAGTCACCTCGACAAGCAAGTTGTCTGACGGTGATGCAAGCTAAGAAGTTGTTGAGACAAGGATGTGTAGGATACTTAGCCTACATAGTCGATACACAGAAGAAGAATGCAAAGTTAGAAGAAATACCGATCATAAGAGATTTTGCAAACGTATTTCCAGACGATTTGTCGGGTCTTCCGCTGGATCGACAAATCGAGTTCGTGATTGAATTACTACCAGGAACGGCCCCGATATCTAAAGCACCATATAGAATGGCCCCGGTAGAGATGAAAGAGTTGATGGTGCAATTACAAGAATTGCTCGACAAGAAGTATATTCAGCCGAGCGTGTCACCATGGGGAGCACCAGTGTTATTTGTTAAGAAGAAAGACGGATCGATGAGGCTCTGCATTGATTACCGAGAATTAAATAAGGTCACGATTAAAATGAAGTATCCATTACCTAGACTCGATGACCTATTCGATCAGTTGAAGGGAGCACGATATTTCTCAAAGATAGACTTGAGAAGTTGTTATCATCAGTTGAAGGTGAGGCCGGAAGATGTACCGAAGACGGCGTTTAAAACTCGGTATGGTCATTACGAGTTTCTAGTTATGTCATTTGGTTTAACCAACGCACCTGTAACGTTCATGGATTTGATGAACAGGGTGTTTAAACCATTTTTAGACAAATTTGTGGTGGTATTTATTGATGATATATTGGTATATTCCAAAACCAAAGAGGAACATGTGGAACACTTAAGACTGACGTTGGAGACGTTGAGAAAAGAGAAGTTGTATGCTAAGTTCTCAAAATGTGAATTTTGGTTAGAAATTGTACAGTTTCTCAGACACGTTATTGATAAGGATGGAATTTCGGTGGATCCATCAAAAGTTAAAGCTGTAATAAACTGAGATCAGCCGAAGACACCATCAGAAGTAAGGAGTTTATTAGGATTGGCAGGTTACTACAGGCGTTTTATTCAAGACTTTTCCAAGATCGCGACTCCATTGATGAACTTAACTAGGAAGGCGATTAAGTTTGTTTGGATAGAGAAATGTGAGGGAAGTTTTCAAGAATTGAAGAAGAGGTTGAGTTCAGCACCTTTGTTGTCGTTGCCTGATGATACAGGGAATTTTGTGGTATATAGTGATGCATCGCATAAAGGACTAGGTTGTGTGCTTATATAGAACGGTAGAGTTATTGCGTATGCATCACGTCGGTTGAAAGATTACGAGAAAGGGTATCCGACTCATGACTTAGAGTTGGCGGCGGTGGTGTTTGCCCTGAAAATTTGAAGACATTATCTTTATGGAGAGAGGTGTGAGATATATACTGACCATAAAAGTCTGAAGTATATCTTTACACAAAAAGATTTAAATATGAGATAAAGAAGATGGTTGGAGCTGATCAAAGACTATGACTATGATATTTTCTATTATCCCGAAAAGGCGAATGTTGTTGCTGATGCTTTAAGTAGGAAGGGATGGGAGAAGTTAATGTTGTTAACTAGTCAGGAGAAGCTAGTGTCAAAAATGGCTAAGATGGAGTTAGAAATTAAATATCTGATAGAATCCGATAAAAAGTTAATCCCGATGGGAAACGATTTAACATTGGTGGATAAGGTGAAAAATGCACAACTTCAGGATGAAGACTACGCAAAGATAAAACAGAAAATATATGTAGGTGAGTAAAACAAATTGAAAATCGATTCGGAAGGGTTACTTCGATTCGAAGGGAGAATTTGGGTTCCGCCAGTACCAGAGGTTAAAGAGGAAATTTTGAGTGAAGCTCATAACTCAAGATATTCGATTCAGCCTGAGAGTAAAAAGATGTACCAGGATCTTAGACATCATTTTTGGTGGCCGAAAATGAAAAAGGATATGGCTGAGTGCGTGGAGAAATGTTTAATGTGTCAGAAAGTTAAAGCTGAACATCAAAGGTCAAGAGGATTATTACAACCGTTGGAGATACCAGAATGGAAATGGGAGCATATCACAATAGATTTTGTGGTAGGTCTTCCAATAACCCAACAAGGTTACGATGCCATTTGGGTGATTGTCGATCGACTGACAAAGTTGGCACACTTTTTGCCAATCAAGCTTCGATTTACCCTAGATCGGTTAGCAAAACTGTACGTGAAGGAAATTATGTCAAGACACGGTGTACCAGTGTCCATTGTATCAGACAGAGATCCACGTTTCACATCTAATTTTTGGAGACGATTACAAGAATGCTTGGGAACACATCTGAGAATGAGCACAGCGTACCATCCTCAAACCGACGGACAGAGTAAGAGAACCATCCAAACACTAGAAGATATGCTCAGAGCATGTATCATGAATTTCAAGAGAAATTGGGATGACCATCTACCATTGGTGGATTTTGCTTATAATAATAGTTATCACGCGAGTATTGGCATGCCGCCTTACGAAGTGTTATATTTGAGAAAAAATGAGTAACTTATCTTTGGGATGAGAGGTAGTGAACGTCAGCTATTGGGTCCAGAGTTGGTACAACAGACTGTCGAGATCATTAAAGTGATTCAAGAAAGATTGATCGCAACACAAGATAGACAGAAGAAATATGCCGATCAGCATCGACAAAATAGAGAATTTGATGTCGGTAGTTATGTTTTCTTGAAAGTGTCTCCCTGGAAGGGAAAATTTTGATTTGGCAAGAAGGGAAAATTGAGCCCTAGATTTATAGGACCTTTTGAAGTGCTTCAACGAGTTGGTGAAGTGGCGTACGAGGTATCTTTACCTCCAGAGTTGGAGTATATTCATAATATTTTCCATGTCTCGGTATTGAGACCATATAAACCTGATTATAAGCATGTTATAGAATATGAGCCATTACAGTTTGAGAAAGATTTGTCATATGAAGAAGTCCCTATTCAAATTGTTGACAGAAAAGAGCAGGTACTGAGGAATAAGGTGATACCTTCTGTTAAGGTAATATGGAGGAACCACATTGCTTAGGAAGCTACGTGGGAACTTGAAAGTGTTATGATAAAGAATTATCCTCAGTTATTTGATTGATCTTGTATAGCGATTCTGGGGACAGAATCTTGTTAAGGAGGGAAGTATGTAACGAATAAATTTTTCGAGTTATGATTCTGGAGACAAAATCCTTTTAAAGAGGGAAGGATGTAACAATCAAGAAATTTGTAATTTAATTTAAATGTTTATTGAATTAAATTATTGAGATAAATAAATAATTGATGATTTATGGTGAATTAATTTAGTAAATAAATTAATTAATGTTAATTAAATTGAATAGTGATAATTTTATCTGAAGGATTTAATTTAAGGAAATAATTAAAATAAATCAATTGCCTAATATTTAAGGAAATAATTAAATTAAATGAATTGCTTAATTTAAAGGAAATAAATTAATTAAATAAAGTGATGTTTTTAATTTATTAATTAAATTAGATATATAATTATTTATTAATTATAAGTATAATGATAATAAGATTTTTATTATTATTATAAGTTATTTAAATTAACTAAACTAAAGTTATTTAAATTAACTAAAGTGTGACAAGTAGTAACTATATAATATAAATATTATTAAAATAATCTAGTTGGGGGTTTAAGTGGTAGCCAAACAAGGCCTTGTGGCCTTTGGCTTATTCAACTGACGTCTGTTTGGGTTTTATAACGGAAGTGTACGTGGGTTAGTGGAAGCCAATTTATTAATTTTCTACGCGTCTATTTTCTAAGGCTAAGTTCTGAGAGGGTTTAGTGAGAAGGAGAAATAACTAAGTGTGGAGAGAGCTTGGTAGGAGAGAACTCTCTGGAAATTTTTCTAAGAAAGTTGGAGTATCAAGGGGGGAAAGCAATTCATTATCATTCTTCTTCTCAACAATCAAGGATTTAGGTATAATTTACCCCTAATTCTAATATTTAGTTTTTGTAATTTTTAGTTCTCTCTAAATGATTTTGTTGATTTGTTATTTCAAACGTGATCATATGATGTGGGTTATATTGTAGAATCTGTTGTCATCATATGTGAGCATTATTTGATTTCCAAATACATGAAATTTGGGTTTGAGGAAGGAATTGAAATAACAGTGATATGTTCATATAATATGGCTTGTCTAAGTATAAAATTTAATGTTTAATATATGTTATAATCTGCTATTTGATGTTGGATTATGTTAGTATGTTAAGAAACGAAAGCGGCGTAGTTTAAATCATGTTAATTGGTTAAGAAACGAGTTCATGGCGATCGAATTCACTAAATATGTAAAAACATTGAAGAAATTTGGAAAAAACTATGGTTTTGATTCCTCAAAATGATGTATATGTAATGTTTTGTATATAGAATGATGTTTAGCATGTGTAACTATGATATTACAAAGTTTTAGATGTTGAAGTTTGGTGAATTTCTGTGGAATTGGGATTTTTGGCTTATAACAGAGTCTAATTTCGCGCTCAGTAAAGCTGGAATCGGAGTGCGATATGGCGGTATGTGACCTCTGGCGCGTGGAGTGCAACCTCTTGGCGCGAGTGCGAGTGCAAAGATCTCTAGGTAATACAGCGCGATGGCCCAAAGAGTCGATCACGCATAAAGTGAAGTATGCTACTTCTACAGACTTTGGACATTCATTATAACTTAGCTTAATGATTATATTAATGTGTCAAATGTGTAATAACAAGGTTAAAACAGAAACGTATCATGTGGTTAGTCACCCTAAAATGTAAAGTTAGTAAGGAATTATTTGATTTCCAATTTATTAATTTTCTACGCGTCTATTTTCTAAGGCTAAGTTCTGAGAGGGTTTAGTGAGAAGGTGAAATTATAGAGTGTGGAGAGAGCTTGGTAGGAGAGAACTCTCTGGAAATTTTGCTAAGAAAGTTGGAGTATCAAGGGGGGAAAGCAATTCCTTATCATTCTTCTTCTCAACAATCAAGGATTTATGTATAATTTACACCTAATTCTAATATTTAGTTTTTGTAATTTTTAGTTCTCTCTAAATGATTTTGTTGATTTGTTGTTTCAAACGTGATCATATGATGTGGGTTATATTGTAGAATCTGTTGTCCTCATATGTGAGCATTATTTGATTTCCAAATACATGAAATTTGGGTTTGAGGAAGGAATTGAAATAACAGTGATAGGTTCATATAATATGGCTTGTCTAAGTAAACAATTTCATGTTTAATATATGTTATAATCTGCTATTTGATGATGGATTATGTTAGTATATTAAGAAACGAAAGCGGCGTAGTTTAAATCTTGTTAATTAGTTAAGAAACGAGTTCGTGGTGATCGAATTCGCTAAATATGTAAAAAATAAAGAAATTTGGAAAAAACTATGGTTTTGATTCCTCAAAATGATGTATATGTAATGTTTTGTATATAGAATGATGTTTAGCATGTGTAACTATGATATTACAAAGTTTTAAATGTTGAAGTTTGGTGAATTTCTGTGGAATTGGGATTTTTGTCTTATAACAGAGTCTAATTTCGCTCGTAAAAGCTGGGAATCGTAAATGGCTGAGCGCCAGCACCTCTTGGCACTAAGCAAGCAAAGCCTCTTAAACTTATGTAATAACTTTAAGGTTAGATTGCCTAGGATTATTTTGAGATTATGATGTAACCCTTTAATGGGAAAAACTATTGTTTAAGTTATTTGAATTATGTCTTTATCCTTTATGATGGGTAGTTAGATGTAATGGTTTTGGATAGTGAATACCAAATTCTGTGGGAATGGAGTACCTGGATTTGGGGGTGTCACAGTTTCTCTAATTAACATTAAATTCTATAGTACGCAACATAAATCATATAACACAATCACTACACAGTTTCAAACTCATAATTGAGTTTTAAAATAAGGTTTAACAAATTAATGCTAGGGTTTTGACATTATACTCCATAATTGACCAACCATTATCAGTCTACACATATACAATACATATTTATAGCACTGAAATAAAAATAATATTATATTATATTATTCTCTTTCCTTGATCAAAATCCAAAATTAGGGTTTGGATTCCAAATCGATTTATCTTGCATATATAACATTATTAATTAAGTTCAAATAATTAACTTAATAATCTGAACCAAAATTCATATAATAAAATAATTATTATAATAATTCCAATAATCCTTTCATATATTATTTAAATAATATATAATCATATTTTCATGGAAAATAAATAATAAAAATATTTTTACTACAAAATTAATTATAAAAATATAATTTATAATGATCGATAGTTCTAATAAAATTATTCATGTATTAAATAAATTTTATTTACCACATATATACATATACTTTACCTTGCACATATTTTGACTTTAAAAAAAAATTTATACATAAAATTTCTGATTTAATTATATAGAAATTTTCGGGTTGTTATAATTATTATCAAAATTTAAATCGATTGAGCACATGTGATATTGATTGCATTTACTGAGTTATATATATATATATATATATATATATATATATATATATATATATATAATTGTTTCTCAACTCACAAGTTAGATTTACCTAAATCTGGTTATTTCTCAATTTAACCGGTTAATTGTGACTAAACTGAAACCATTGAAGTTGGAATGCTTAGATTTACTCAAATCTAATTCGTTTTCTAGCTTTTACTACGGGCTAGATTTGTTCTAATCTGGCTATTTCACACTTTAACCGGTTCATGGTGACTAACTGGAACCGATGAAGCTAAAATGGTTTAGATTTCTTCAAATCTAGTTCTTGTTTTAGCTTTTGTACATATTGATTTATCATGTGAGCCTAGGAATCATGTGATCACAGATTCGGTTCCTGAATCTAGATTCGGTTGTGATTGACATTTCCAGCTACAACCATCTTGTAAATTATTTACGGTGTCTGAATTTCCTTAGATTGCTCTCATGCCCACGAGGAGTTCGGCGCTACTATGTATCTTATTTTCCCGAAGATGCTTCGCATCTCGAAAATAATAAAAGCAAACAAGTCGAACACATAATAAATGAAAGTATCAAAAGCCTCAATTACTATTGAGCACAAGGGTTTGAAAAACCTGATTTACAAAACATCATTGTTATATCTCGTTAAAACTGAACTTTTTATACAAAATTCAAACCCTTTGTATATAGGTGCAAACGAGGCATAACACTATTTTCAGAAAACTGCACGTAGACCTACACACACATATTTAGATAAAAGTTTAAATTGAAAAGTGGTGGTAACCGTGTCACCACGGAAGTTGAGGGATGCCTAACACCTTCCCTCCGCTTAATCAAGCCCCCGAACCCTAAAGAATATCGGTTTTGCAGACCAGTTATATAGTGTCACATCATTAGGTCTATGTACAAACCATTTCTCGGTTGAGTTGGTGCAACCATTTAAAAATACCAACTGGCGACTCTTACAGTCAAATCATCTACATATACATATCAGACCTTTTCAAACTTATTTTTTCAAACAAATCTCACCTAACATGAGAACACAAAAAAACAAGAACAGAAAGGGACAAATAAAATTCCTAACGTCGACAACTATGTTTTGGGAAAACGTCACGAAAAATACTATTCACTAAAAAATGTTTTCAGTTTTTGGATTCTTTGAAGAACACATTAATGTTAGAATGACAAAGAAAGACAGAATGTCAAATAAAATTTGAGGAACGATTAACACAGTTTTCCAATATGTAATGAATTTAAGAAGATTAAAGAAAAGAATATTAGTATAATATAAATTATTATACAAAAAGATTATGAGAAGAATACAAATATAATATGAATTATTATACGAGTATAATACGAAAAATAATATGACATATAATACGAGAATAATATGAAATATAATACACGTATAATACAAAAATTATACGGTATAAGTATGAAAAGTCAAAGTCAAAAAGCCAAGTCAACAAAAGTGGCTAGCTTTCACTTTCCCGTCATTTAACTATAGGTGAGTTAATAATTAAGCATGATTAAGTTTGGTGTGGTTATGTTAAGAAGTGTGTGGCCAAAATGACTCAAAAGTTATTTGGGTGGTGGTTGATGAGAGGGTGGTTTGTAAGATTTGCAAACCTAAGGGTGTTGACTAAACAAGACCCTAAGTTAAATAACCAATTCTTAAGGAAAGAAAAGTTATTTTAGTGACCAAAGTGCCCTAAACTTGGTTTTTCTATAAATAACAAGCCATTTACTGAATGTGTTAGTTTATTCAACCAACACATTCAAGAGCAAAGGCATAAAATATATATATATAGAGAGAGAGAGAGATAGAGAAAGAGGGAGAGAGAAAGGAAATTTCAGATGGAAGAAGAAGGAAAGTAAGAAGAAAAGCTACCAGCCTATGCAAGCTTTGTCAAGAGGAAGAATAATAATGAAGAAATGTAATCAGAAACATAGCTTTAATCCATCTTTTTTTAAGTTTAATATGTAAAATCACATAACTTATAGATTATGGAAGTAAAATAAGGTAGAAAATGATAATGAATATGGTTTAACCATAGAAATAAGTATGTAATAAGAACTTGAATCTTCTCTTCATTTATTTTGTTGTAAGCCTTCATATATTATATGAAGTGCTTTGGTAGTGGAGGATTTGAATGAATTATATGAATGATATGTGAAATAAGGAAGAATTAGTGGTCTTAAAATACTACTATGCATGTAAAAGTGAAATTGTAATCAAAATATTGGTTTAAAATGAAGAACTAACGAAGAACACGAAGAACGTGGTCAAAGTTGTTAATGGACAAATTTAAAACCATCTAATTAGAGCTTGTTATTGATGGACAAGTTTAAAGCCATCGTGTATAGGCTAGTTGCTTAGACTTGGCAAAGTGTAATAAATGTTCCTTTGGAATGAATTAATAATGTCATATAACAAAGTTATGGCGAAAATTTTAGTAAAAGACATTAAAAAGTTGAAATCGTAGTTTGTTATGATTTTCGGAAGAAATTGTAATGCCAAATAATGAACCCAAATAATTAGGATTTTATAAGAATGTCAAAGAACAGTAGAAATGTGAGTTGTGCACTCAAGAACGAACTCATTCCGGGTTCGGATGAGTAAGTTACGGACGAATGAATGAAAAACTTTAAGAACGTAAAATGAACAAACGGTGAATTTTGAGCCAATTGAAAGGCTTGTTAACAGATTCAGAAAAATATTTTTTCCAGAGGAAAACGTAGTATGTAACGAAAGTAAGAAAATGACTTTGGAACAGATTTGTTCCGAGTTATAACGAAGGAGTTATGAGATTGCAATGTAGGTGATTCGTACATGTAAAAGACTTGGAAAAATTTTCTTAAAATCAGGCACGGTGCCGCATATGCCTTGGAAGGAGGCACCGCAGTGCCAGCTCGGAAGCCTAACACTGCAAACTGGCGCCGCAGCGATGGTGCAGGGCAATGCCCAGTTATAAAATTTTAACTGCTCAAATCTTCGGGAAAGAATAAGAAATGAATATGAACATAATGTTAACTTAATATAACACTTTAAGGAATGATTAATACGTTAAGTAAAGGTTCAAGGAAGGTTTAAAGGATAAGTAATGTAACTATAAAATGCTTAAAAGTTGTGAATACAAAGTATTCGCATCGAATGATTGATATTGGCATACAAAAGAATCGTATGACCTAGACATTAAAGAATGATAATGAGGAATGAAATTAAGCTATTGAGAATTTGTAATGAACAATTAATAACTTAACGAATGTTATAATTTTAACGATTCGGACAAGTTACGTTAGAAAGAAGGAGAATATGATATAAATCATTATGAATGATAATAATAAGGGTTATAATATTTATGAATGCCGTAACATTAAAATGGAATATTATAATACGTGTTGTGACATCTCCGAATGTCATAACATTGAAAAGACAAGAAAGATGTAATATGTGATAACGAACATAACGATCAAGGAAATGAATTCGAGTTTAATAACACGGACATAAAAGTAAT
The DNA here is from genome assembly GCA_020205605.1 of Panax ginseng. Classification (NCBI taxonomy): domain Eukaryota; kingdom Viridiplantae; phylum Streptophyta; class Magnoliopsida; order Apiales; family Araliaceae; genus Panax; species Panax ginseng. Next base: position 41,631,786 of record CM035130.1, on the reverse strand, counting down.
GTATAAAGTTAGCGTAAGAAAATACTTAACAAACTTACGTAGCTAATGGATGTATTATTCTTATGTGATATATAGGGATTAAGAATAGCAGTACAGCGTAAACTATAAGTTGTAGCAGTGCTTAAGTCAAGTTTTCTAAATTCATTCATATTTTGATTGAATGTTAATTTCTTTAACTTACTCAAACGTTGTATCTAAGTAAGTTATAATCTATGTGTAAATGTGCTATATTTGTATAATATATGTATCATGAATTGTGCTATGTGCCAATTGTTTGCAATTATGTGCTTTTGAGATGAATTGTTCTATGATTGAACTGTTCAAGTTGTAAGAGTTATGTTTATTCATTAACTGTGTAAAGAATGAATTATTTTTATTATTTCAACAAGGCAAAGGTAAGAATGGTAAGTTAAGTTTAAGTTGTTGTACAATCGTACTCTTTAATTGTTGTTGTGTAGTATTTAAGTTAAACAACTCCTTTGTTATGGGCAAAGGTGGAAGATGAACTAGTAACCGATCTAACTCGCTGTAAAAGACAATGTAGATGAGATGGGAAACTAATTCATTAGTTTTCGGTGGGGAGCCACTCAGCTTACTCTATTGATAACTGTTGAAGACTCGATGTGTGCTAAGTATTAGATTTGTGTATACGTATGCTGAAAAGGTGATTCTTTTCACATATGTAGTTTTGTAGGATGAGTTATGTCATAGAAGTGTTAAATAGAATGTTATTAATGTTTTAAATGATAGGAAACAGAGATTATTCCGGTTGTTCATGCTACTTCATAGATCTTGTTCAGTTATTGAAGTTTTCTAAAGAAAGAATATATGATTCTTGATTTTGTTGTTATAAAACTGCTAGAACTTGTTGAGTAATTTAATGCTCACACTTGCTTAAAATAAAAATATTTTCAGCGATAATAGAATGAACTAAAGAATCCTGTGAAGTATGGTGGCAAGCTGATAGGTGTCATTGTAAGGTGTGAGCATGGATGAGCATGAAGAAAAGAAAAAAAAACAAGTCGAGTCTTGTACATGTAATTATTTAAACTTTTATGTATCTATTGTGGCGAATTAAAGTCACACTTGTAATAAAATAAAAAATAATGTAATTATCATTATTTGTAATTTAAAGAAGATTTTAAGGTAATAAAATCTGGGATTTGAAGAAATATATTGTTATATTTGAAGTTTAAATTATATCTTAAGGATATTTGGATGCATGTATAGAATGAGAAGCACTCGTGATGCACCAAATTCGAGTTTGAAGATAAACCGAATTTGGGGGTGTTACAAGATGGTATCAAAGCTGATAGGTTATAAACCTTAGGTGGAAGTACCTTAGGCTATAATCTTAGAAAAGAAAGGTAGAGATGATAAGAAATAATAGGATTCAAAGAACAATCTATATATTGAGAAAAGAAAGAAGATTGTAAAGTGAGGCGATCATAAGATAAAGAAAATCGTAATGTAAAACAAGTATAAGATAAGATTACGACGTGATCATATTGAATAATGAAATGGCAAAAACCCTGTTAAACAAACAGAAAGATATAGCCTGACACTATAAAGAAATGGTACTATGAAATAGTACAAGAAAGAAAACTTAGAAGAGTTGTAAAGGAAGAAATAAGAATTAAAGAGAATTCTTATTAAGTATAGAGAAGGTAAGAATTTTGTCAAATTTCAATTGAGGATTCATGTGATAGCTGAGTTATATAAACCTTTGTATAAGCAAAGGTTTATGCTTGGTCTAATAACTACTTAGTTTATTACATTGATAATCATTGAAATATTAATGTCGCACTATCAATATGTATATGTTGAAGAGGTTAATGTTTTCTCATACATATATTAGATAGTTAGAAAGTACTAAGATTAGATGCGAGTTTTTGAAACTCATGCTTGTGAAAAGTTTGTTACTTATAATTATAAGGTATGCTTTTGAACCCCTAAGCATATGGACAATCCTTGATTAGTTCTTGGATAACATATTGTTTGGACAAGTTCCTAAACTCTTATTAAGTTCCTGAACACATAAAGTGTATAAGTTTGATGAACTATACTGGGGTATAGGAATGTTGTAGACCGAGAACTAATCATTTTTTGTATATTGAGCATTGATAATGCTAGAGAAAAATAGAATTGTCGCAAGTGAGACAATGAAGATAGATGAAGTTGATGTAGAAAAATGAAAATTCCAAATTTTATAGCTATGCTAGATTTCAAAATTATTGAACTTGTGTTGATACGTACAGTTTTTGAAAAGAAAATATTGGATCAATTGATTGAACTAATGAGTTTTAAAAGAACTATTATTTGTATGTCTATGCTAATTGTTTCGGCTAGATAAAATTGATTTGAAATATCAAAATGTATTTTCTATATCATTAATGCCTTTGGAGCAGAAATGATAAAAGATAGAATTATCAATGCAATCTACACTTTTATTTCTCTCAACATTTTGCAGCAGCAACATAAAGTAGAAATGAGATTATAAACTTGGGTTCAAATACTTTGAAGTGATCCACATACATTTATTTCTATCAACATTTTGCAGCAACCACATAAAGCATAAGTGAGATTAATTCAAATACTTTGTAAGAAAAGGAATATGGTAAGATGTTCTATGTGACGCCCCCAAAACAGGTATACATCACCCATCTTGAGTCGCCAAATACATGGTACAGAATACAAATACAAACTTAATTATACAAACATCGTGTAATATACGACAAAACATATGCTATGAGTTTTAAAACAAATATTGTCATCTAGACAATATCCACACTCAATGGAGTCCTTATTACATTTATTATCACACTATTTAACAGAATAGTGACGACTACTAATGTTATCATCTGGACCGTCACTCCGTTCCCCGACTCGTCCCAGCTATATTCTCATTTCCTGAAGAGAACAGTAAAAGAAAGGGTGAGCTCAACTAGCCTAGTAAGAAATATTATGACTAAGATAATGCAGAATAAATTATCATTAGTCTTCAACAATGTTAAATTGATAAAATACAATAGACATCAAGTTTAACTGCAGCGAAATAAGCAATCCATTAGAAGAGTCAAGTAGAGCATGATATCTATAATCTTCTATGATTTAAAATGTTTTCATCAATTTTTATCGCTGAGACTCAACTTAATAAATAAACCACGTCATCGAGTCATCCCTGCACTATGGGCCAAGGATATTCATTAAATCATCAATGGTCATGACTATACCGAAAAAATCCTGGTCATAATCATACCAAACACTGTCCATCAATGCACTACAAGCCACTGAGCACTTTTACCACATCATTTATAACATTACAGGTCATGATTATACCGAATGATCCCTGGTCATAATCATACCAAGTCCATCTATGCAAGTAAGCCAAAGATGACTTTCAGCACAATATAAGCATGATGATAATGACAATGACATAATAATTCAATAAAACAAGTTCAAGAATAAATTTTAAAGATTTATAAGTTAATTTATCCTGAAATCAATTACGTCCAAATTGTCAACATGATACTGCTTTGTAGAGTAAAATTCAAGAATGCTTAGAAGAATATTTCCATGAAAAGATACTGGATGAAGCGCAAATATCCAGGATATTCTACTAATTTCATGGAGTATAGAAGCCAAAACTTTAACCAACTGAGTAAAATAAAATATATGAAACTGTAAATGAATTTTCGCCCGTCATGCGGTAATCCACGTAGATAGATCATTTCCACAATTTAATAAGGAATGAATACAAAGGATCATTCACCTTGCATGCAATAATCCACATAGACAGGTTATTCCAATAGAATAATAAAGAATGGAATAATAGAAGAATTCACCATGCATGCGATAGACCGCACAGACAGGTTATTCTCAACAGAATAATATAGAATGGAACCAGGTCACGCATAAACCGCACAAACAGGATATTCAAACAGAATAATAAAGAATGGAACCAGGTCATGCGTAAACAACACAGACAGGATATTCCAACAGAATAATAAAGAATGAAATAACAACAGAATTCACGTATGCATGCGATAGATCAAGACAGAACGAGTTATTCCAATGTAATAATAAAGGATGGAATAACAGAAGAATTTTACCATGTATGCGGTACTTCGCATAGACAGGTTATTCCAACATAATAATAAGGAATGGAATAACAATAGCTCTCTTCATGAATACGAAAGAAATAATACCCCTTACCTTAGAAAGAAATTGGATATTGGAGTATAGAGGTAGCAGACTTCTCTTCTTCTTTCTCTCTATAATTTCTCTCTATGATATTTGCTCTATAACTTTAGTGAATTGGTGAGAAATGAAGGAAGAATGAGCTTCTATTTATAGGAAAATATAGTTTCGATAATTGCACGTTTTGGGGCTCGAAATATTACAGTACAATACCTTCAACTTTTCTTTCATTTTTTATTTAGTCCTGCAAGTATTATCAAACTTGCACCACCTCCCCTAATAGTAAATAATGTGAATCAATAGTTCAATCATGTGAATCAATAGTTATAATCATGCGAAAATATGAATTACAGTATAGTACCTCCATCTATACCTCCATTTTTAACTTAGTCATGCAAGTATTATCAATCTTGCACCAACTCCCCTAATAGTACATGAATGTGATTCAATAGTACACACATGTGAACAAATAGTTATATAAGCATGTGAATTAGTAGCAATTAATTGCTCATTTATCTGATTAATTACCTGATTTATCAATATAACTCCCAGACATCAATTATCATCGTAATAGATGTCAATTTCCACTAACACTAATAATTCCAACACAATGGAACTATCAATTTCATCTTTAATCAACATGAACTTATTCATCATTAATATTATAACTCACAATATTTAATAACCAGGTCGTTCCTAGGAAAGAGGGGGCTTTCCGATAAGGATTTCTCCTATATTGGCGCAAATGATTAGATGACCAAACCTCTCCTCGATGTAACTTCTAGACATTGTAAATATTGCAATTTAATAATATAAATAAATTTGTCGTCTCAATTATTGATTTAATAATATAACATATTATGCGAGATGATATTGTGACAATAATTGAATCAATAATATGAGAGATATGATGCAAAGCAATTATTGTAGCAATAATTGTATATAAATCGAGTGACTTCTCGCAAAGCATCAATAATCAATACCGTGTACTTACGCAACCACGCCAGACATCAGACATTTTTTACTAATGGGTAGTTCAACGGTTTAACAAAGTAAAACTTTCACCGTTATTTTTATAAAAGATAATTACATGCGTTTTCTAACTATGACAATACTTACATTGTAGGGTCCACCAATGATTGTGTCGTCATACTAATATTTCTGTTCGTTAAAACGAATATTCCCCACCAATCGAATATTATATAATCACTTGCTTACTTTGCAAAATTTGTAAATATTACCCACAACTATAACATTATATTATATCCACACCATACTATTCAAAAATATATTTCGAGAGAAATTAATCTTTATTCATAAAAGTTGGGGTCTTACAACCTCCCCTTCTTATGAAATTTTGTCCTTGAAATTAGGGTGCGTACCTGGTATGTCGAAGAGGTAAGGATACCTTGATTTCATTTCAGATTCTAACTCCCAGGTCATTTCCTCAATATCATGGTTTCTCCACAAAACTTTGACTTGAGGTATAACTTTAGAGCGTAGAATATGATCCTTCTTATCCAAGATTTTAACAGGTAACTCTTCATACGTTAAATCTTCCTCTATCTCGTCTGGTTCTAATTCAATAATGTGGTTTGGGTCTTCCACATATTTACGTAACATAGATATGTGAAAAACGTTATGAACACGAGACATACTTGGCGGTAAAAGTAGTCTATAGCCACGATTCCTACTCGATAGAGGATTAAAAATGGGCCAATGAATCGAGGATTGAGCTTTCCTCTCTTTCCAAATCTTGTAACTCCTTTCCATGGAGCAACACGTAATAACACATGATCTCCAATATTGAATTTCACGTCCTTTCGATGAAGATCAGCATAACTATTTTGTCGATTTTGTGAGGTTTTTATATGTTGTCGGATCATTTGAATCTTTTCCGTAGTCATACGTACCAACTCCGGTCCCAACAATGTTGCTTCACCTACCTCATCCCAGCATACTGGAGAATGACACTTTCTTCCATACAACGCCTCAAATGGACCCATGTCAATACTTGTTTGATAACTATTATTGTAGGAAAACTCCACCAATGGTAAGAACTTGTCCCAACTTCCCTTGAAGTCAAGGACACAGAGTCTTAATAAATCTTCAAGAGTTTGAATAGTCCTTTCTGACTGCCCATCTGTTTGAGGATGATATGCCGAGCTAAATCATAAATCCATGCCCATAGCTTTTTGCAAACTAACCCAAAATCTTGAAGTGAATCTTGGGTCTCGATCAGAAAATATGGATACTGGCATACCATGCAATCTTACAATATCATTTATGTACATACTAGCAAGACGTTCAAGTGTAAAAGTTTCTCGTATTGGTAAGAATAAGCAGACTTGGTCTGTGACGCCCCCAAAATTCGGACACCCATATCTCGAATTTGATGCCTCACGTGCAACTACGAATATCTTACTAAAATCATCAACAACAAAAATAATAGAATAATTTACATTGATATAATATAAATATTCGCGTCCCAAGGTACCGTAACCATTACTATGACAATTCAGTGATTTAACTTAAACATAACTTAATCATCCTTGAATACATCATAACAAGCATAACAATAATAATAATACTTCTAGTCTTAAAGGACTAAGTTATTCTGTCGCCTTGCCCTTTCCCTTGTCCTTTCCTGAAGTACCGCCTTGCTCTGCCTTAACTGTAATGTTTTTAGGAAGCAAGAATGAGCAACAAGTTTGCCCAGCAAATAATATAGCCAGAAGAACAAGCAGTTATAGCATTTAAATCTTCAAGGTTATAATAATAATTGGTAGTTCAAGGATATCAAGAAATATCAAGAGTATTCAATAAGTGTATTTATAGAATCAAGGATATCAACAAAATTTCGTGGATTTATTCATTTCGAGGTTCAATATGAATGAGCCTTCGAGCAAATACTAAGGACTAAGAACTCTTACTAGAATTAAAAGATTATATCTTTGTAATCCAATATAAACGAAAGTACAACGGTGATCACCTAAAGTACCCTACGTTATGCATAACATTTAATCATACTCACGTATGCACGCGGTTGCCTCGACAATATATAACTTTCCTTCAACGAGGGTTGTTCATCTCAAGAGATTTATGATAGTCCGCACCAAGTCAATCGGTTTGGATAGCTTTTTAACACATAATAATAGTCTAGTCGAATCAAAGGCTTTAGACAATTTTATAATGCATTTAAGAAACGATAAGTCCAATGCTTGCAACAACGTCAAGGTATACAAATGATTTTCGAATAGAAACAGATATTTTCTTGATAAAAATATGGTTGATATGACAACAATTCAAATGTATACAGTGTGAGAATTAAGGAACTTGCCTCGTTCGTCGATTATGTTTACCTTTAACACCTTGTCACGTATACTGCCTATAATATAATAATATAGCCGTACAAATTAGTGATTGCTGAAAACTGACTCACTTAGCTATTAATCACACGTCATCCTAGTTTAAGGTACTAGTCTCTCATAATTTTGAAAAATACTACATTTCTTACTTACTACACAATTATGCTCACAAATAAGAAAACTATGCATATAACATTAATTTACTAAATTGTTGCTCAAATTAGTTATCTGAACTAATTTTATTAATTGGAGTTTAAAATGACATTACACATATAATACATAAACATCCCCACTTTATGGAAACACTCTTCTTATTGTATTTTAATATTACTCTATTTATCCTCAAATGACCATTATGGAATAACAATTTTTTTTTATTTTTTTTTTATTATTTTTTTTTAACCAAGTCCTACGTTTGGTCTTGCTGGAGGTACTAAAATATAAAAATATGTTTGATATAAAGCCTTCTAAATCTTCACATTGCCCACATTTTACTATCCAAGAATACTTAACAGGTAAGGCCAAAAGATTTGTAATTCTCATGCATAACAACTCCTTTAATAAGAATATGTAGCCACCAAAATTATTGGACATGTACAGCAACTTTTCTTGCACAATTATCAGCCATGTTGGCCCTAAAAATAACAACCACAAGTAGCATCCTTGTTGCACGAAAATAATAATTAACACATAGCACCCATATGTGCGGACCCCTTCTTTCTTTCCTATACATGCTTTGTTTTTTTTTCATGCATAGCAGCATCCTTATTGCAAAAACAAAATTAACATGAAGCACCCAATAATTTACAGACACACAACCCCCACCCCTTTTTTTTCTCTTCGTATACATGCTTTGGGTTTTGTTTTTTTTTTTCCACGCAAATCATTTATGCATCCTTGCAAATTAATTTATTTAGTTTGAAAGCACATGGTAAAAAAAAAAAAAATCTAATGTCTTAAATATTAATCTAGCATGCATACATCTATTTTAGCATACTAATTCTAACAAGCAACACAAAATATCCACATTACTTATAAAAGAAAACAAGTGTTTACTAGAAATTAAATGGAAAGTAATTTTATTTATTTATTTTATTTTTGTACCTTAGCTTGAAATTTTTTTTGAAATGGGTTGCTAAGATGAAGAGTTGCTGGGCTGCTGCCATTGCTCCTCTCTTACTACACCGGACATCACACTCTCTCTAGGATGGTTCTTGCCTCTTAAAAATAAACTAGAGCAAGGGGTTTATATATACTAAAAAGGGGTGCATAAATTAATTAAAAGTCTTCTTGGCCATCCCCCTACAATAACTTTATAGCAGCCCTAGGTGCTCTATGACATCCCATCCCCCATGTCCCATCAGACCGCCAACAACCAATATATATATATATATATATATATATATATATATATATATATATATATATATATATATATATCATACGCAAGCTCTCCTTTTTATTGGATGCAATGGTCCCAAAATGATGGTCTCAATTATGTGCAATACCCAATGCTAGAAACTTAGTTTGTTGGGATTATTTCACAAAGCTAATTGGCTTTTGATTCAATGTGGCTGCCACAATTTTACTAGTTGCCGAAAATGGTTAAAAAAATTTCCTAAGGCTGCCAAAAATGGGTGGTTTACCAATTATAAGGTTGGGTTCTAATTCCCTTGGCTTACATACATAAAAAGAGTTATTAAGTTTAGACTTTATTTGGCTAGCCACACATCCCACCCGAAATTTACAAGTAACAAAATAGTTTAGCTAGAAAAATCTTATTAAAACTGCCCACTAAATCAATTAGGCCTACCACCTTATCCTACCGAATTCATTATTTGGATTTTAAAATGTAAATACTTAAATATTAATGCAGCATTTTAATTAATTTAATTTATCCAAGTAACACTAAATTATACACCACCTTAATATTTATTAATAAGTTGGGCTATGTCACATAATTTAAGTTACTCACAAAAATGCTTTAGTCTTTCCAGACAAGCTTTCAAACCAATTCAAGGATTTATCAATACTATGATATAATTAAATAAATTAATTATATACCACCTCTCTTATTGACATCTTTTACTTAGTAATGCATTCTTCTTTAATTTATTCATCACTCATTCCATCATTGTGTCTCACAAGACATTTCGTAAGCTTATCATAATTCTCCACATCTTATCAATTATTAAAAGTTCAATTTAATTCAATTGAGTTACTCACCTCATGTTGTGTAAGCATTTATGAAATAAATATTCACACGTTCTATTTATATAAATATTAATATTAAATCATAAAATTTACGGTTATTACATCCCCCCCCCTTATAAAAATTTCGTCCTCGGAATTGATACAAGGTTACACAAAAAGATGGGGATAGTCTCTCCTCATCCTATCTTCTAATTCCAATGTGGCCTCCTCGACATCGTGGTTTCGCCAAACTACTTTTACAGAAAATATAACTTTGTTTCTTAGCGTTTGCTCTTTCTTATCTAATATCTGGACAGGAATTTCTTCATATGCTAGGTTCTTCTCTACTTGAATGGGCTCATAGGAAATCACGTGTTTATAGTCAGACTTATACGGACGTAGTACGGAAATGTGAAACACGTTGTGGATGTGTTCCAGTTCTGGTGGCAAAGCAACCTTGTATGCCACTTCGCCTACTCGCTTCAATATCTCGAATGGTCCTATGAACCTCGGACTCAATTTTCCTTTCTTTCCGAATCTGATCTTTCCCTTCCAAGGAGACACCTTCAAAAATACAAAACTACCGACTTCAAAGTCTCGGTTCTGACGATGCAAATCGGCATACTTCTTTTGGCGATCTTGAGCTACTACCAATCTGCCCCTTATTGTTGTTACCACATCGGCCATTTGCTGAACTAATTTTGTTCCCAAAAGTCGTTGTTCTCCGACTTCGTCCCAACATAATGGTGTTCTGCACTTTCTCCCATAAAGAACTTCATATGGCGGCATACCGATACTCGCATGATAGCTGTTATTGTAAGCGAATTCTACCAATGGTAAATGGTCGTCCCAATTTCCCCTGAAGTCCATCACGCAAGCTCTAAGCATATCCTCCAACGTTTGTATGGTTCGTTCACTCTGCCTGTCAGTTTGAGGGTGATAAGCAGTACTTAATCTCAATTGAGTTCCCATTCGTTCCTCGCAAACTTTTCCGAATTTTAACGTGAACGCGCGGATCTCGATCGGAGACAATCGACACCAAGACTCCATGTGTCGCGATCGATTTCCTTTACATACAAATTTGCTAAGCGGTTCAAATTGAATCAAATCTTGATGGGTAGAAAATGAGTTGTCTTTGTTAGTGGGTCCACAATAACCCAAATGGCATCATAACCCTTCACGTAACAGGAAGTCCAACCACGAAGTCCATCGTAATGTGCTCCTATTTCCATTCGGTATTTCCAATGGTTGAAGTAGTCCACTTGGCCTCTGGTGTTCTGCTTTGACTCTTTGATAAGTAAGACATCTACTAACACACTCTGCAACCTCTCTTTTCAAATTAAGCCACCAAAAGTGGTGTCGAAGATCCCGGTACATTTTTGTGCCTCCTAGATGAACAGAATACATCGTATTGTGTGCTTCGTATAAGATTTCCTCCCTCAGTTCGATTACATCTGGCACCCATACTCGACCCTCAAACCTTAATATATCGTCCTTATCTACTTTGAACCTTTCTTCCTTATCTTCTACTATTCTTTTCTTTATTTTCTCACATTCTTCATCTTTCTCTTGTGCTTCCTTTATTCTATCCAATAACGTCGGGTGAGCTCTCATCATGGGTAATTTTCCTTCCGCTTCTTTTGGTTCTTCCACCTCTCTTTCCAACTTTTACATTTCTCTTATTAATTCCTCTTGAGTTGTCAATTTGAATAACTTCTCCCTTCCTTTTCTACTCAAAGCGTCGGCTACAACGTTTGTTTTTTTCGGGTGATAAAGAATTTCACAGTTGTAATCCTTGATTAGTTCCAACCACCTTCTTTGTCGCATGTTCAACTCCTTCTATGTGAAGATATATTTCAGACTCTTGTGATCCGTATATATCTCGCATTTTTCTCCATACAAATAGTGCCCCCAAATCTTCAACGCAAAAACTATCGCATGTAACTCCAAATCATGGGTAGGGTATCGTTTTTCAAAATCTTTCAACTGTCGTGAGGCATAAGTCCTCTATGCGATGCATCACTATACACCACAAATCCTCCCGTATCATCTGGTAATGATAATACAGGCGCCTCACTCAACCTCCTCTTCAATTCTTGGAAACTCTCCTCGCATTTGTCCGTCCACACGAACTTCTCTGTCTTCCTTGTTAGATTGGTCAGCGGGGTTGCTATCTTAGAAAAATCTTGGATAAATCTTTGATAGTACCCAGCTAAACCTAAGAAACTCCTAACTTTTGTTGGTGTCTTCGGTTGTTCCCAGTTACTTACCGCTTCCACTTTTGCAGGATCCACGAAAATTCCATTTCGATCTATCACGTGTCCTAGAAATTGAACCATTTCCATCCAAAATTCACATTTTGAAAATTTAGCGTAAATCTTTCCCTTCTCAATGCTTCCAATACAATCTCCAGGTGTTCAGCGTGCTCTTCCTTCGTCTTTGAATAAATCAAAATGTCATCGATATATACTACTACGAACTTATCTAAGTATGGTCTGAAAACTCAGTTCATCAAGTCCATGAATTCTGCCGGGGCATTGGTTAACCCAAATGACATCACTAAAATTCGTAATGTCCGTAGCGAATTCGAAACGTCGTCTTTTGTATGTCCTCCTCTCGCACTTTCAACTGATGATAACCCATTCGTAAATCTATCTTGGAAAAACACTTCGTTCCCTTCAGTTGATCGAAAAGGTCGTTTATCCTCGGCAATGGATATCTATTCTTAATTGTCACTCGGTTCAACTCCCGATAATCGATACAGAGCCTCATCGATCCATCCTTTTTCTTTACAAACAACACTGGTGCTCCCCAAGGAGACACACTTGGCCGAATGTAACCCTTATCTAGTAACTCTTGCAGTTGAATCATCCATTCCTTCATTTCTACTGGCGCCATATGATATGGGGCTTTCAAAATTGGTGTGGTTCCCGGTGCTAAGTCTATTATGAATTCGATTTCTCTGTCGGGCGGAAGACTAGGCAGATCATTTCTATTCCCTTTTGTTGATCATCTCTTACCACTGATATATTTTTCATTTCTATTCCCTTTTGTTGAGTATCCAAAATATAGGCTAAATAACCTACACCTCCTTTCTTTAACACTTTCTTGGCCTGCATCATCATAAGGCAACACGATGCTTGAGCGATGAGCTACCATAAAACACTACCTTAGACCGATTTGAGGTTTGAAGGCTCACACTCTTCTTCTGACAATCGATTATCGCAGCGTGGCTGGATAACCAATCCATCCCTAATATCACATCAAACTCTCCCAGTTTAATCGAAATTAAGTCTACGTTTAGTTCGTAACCTCTAATGTTTGCACAACAATTTCGGTAAACAAACTCTATGGGAATTACTTCCTTATTCGCAATCTCTACGTTCAACGAATTTTCTAAATGTTCAGGAGGTATGTTTAGTCGATTAGCAAATTCTTGATACATAAAGGAATAGGTAGCACCGAATCAAATAATACATAGGCATTTATATTATCGTTTGGGAGAATACGACACCACGTCCTTTTGCGATCGCTGCGTCTTACGAGTCATGTTAAAGGTTCAGGCAAATCGATTCGGTTAGATTGCGTTGGTCCGCCGATCATCGACTTCTTTGCCCCCTCTCCTAATGGTCGCTTCCTCCGTTGCTCCCCTTCTTTGGGAAATCCTTGATTTGATGCTCAGTTGAGCCACACGCGAAACATCCCTTGATCTTTTTCCGCTTTGGGCAGTTGGGTGAAATGTGCCCTTCTTGGCCGCAGTTATAGCAGACGTTGCGCCCCTTCCAGCATTCCCCTTGATGGTTTTTCCCACATTTCGAGCAAGCTTCACTTCTTTTCTTAAACCCTCCTTGATAACTTTCTGACTGGTTGATGTTTCGGTTGTTGGTATTGTTGTTGTTGTTGTTGTTGTTGCGGTGATCCCATTTTCTCTTTCCCAGATAACTTCCACCACTGCTACTCCCTTCACGAGTTTCTCCCCCAGCATTCTTGTTCTTCTTCTCCTTGTTGTATTGGCTCAATGCCTCGTTACCTCCCTTAGCAATTATCGCCTTCTCCAATAATGTGGCGAACGAGTCAATTTGAAGGACCGACACCTTGTTGAACAACCAAGGTTTTAGTCCAAGTTCGAAGCGTCGAGATTTCCTTTCTTCAATGTCTACTTGATGTGTTGCGAATCGTGCGAGTTCATTGAACTTGGCCGCATACTGTGCCACTGTCATCTCCCCTTGTTTTAGTTCTAGAAACTTTACCTTCATCCTATTCTTCATGTTCTTCGGGAAGTAATTCTCGAAGAACAAAGTCTTAAACATTTCCCAAGTTATAGTCCCTTCTCCCGCCCTCTGTTGATTTACTTCCCACCAGTAGTTTGCTTCACCCCTCATCATATATGTAGCGAAAACAGTTTTCTGGTCTTCACCCACACGAGCAATGGCGAAGGCTTTCTCCATTTCCTTGATCCACGTTTGCGCTACGATAGGATCGGTAGTACCCATGAATTCCAGAGATCCCACACTCTTAAAGTCCTTGAAGTTTACGACCGGAGCTACTTGGGGAATGGGTGGTACTTGTTCATTTCTTCCCCTAAGAGCCTCCCCTAATAAATCTACAAGCCTCTGAATGGGATCTACTTGTCCTCTCCCATCATTAACCGACTCTTCCGGTGCAGTTAATCTACGTCTGGGCGGCATTTTTCTGCATCACAAAACCTCCATTTTTTTATTATCTAATTATATTACTTAAACAATTCTCCATAAAAGGAATAAGATTTCAGAATACATTTCAGAATAAGATCATTTATATTCATATGCCAAATTGTTACATTACATGATTATCTCTAGCATACTTCTATAAACGACACAACTTATCCCCTAATATCACAAAAGATGGGGACAACCATTAACATACTACCCCTCTGATATAACTCAAAATTTGGGGCTTACAACTATCTCACATTCTACATAAAAGACTGAAATTACAACAATAGATAATACACCACATAACGAACTACAACTAATAACTTTTAATGCCTAGACTCAATCTATCATTCCGCGCTCCACAGCGCTCTGGTACTCCCTCTGAGTAATGTGCACCACCAAATCTCGGCTTATGGTGTGCCGAAGTACATCTCGCTTTCTGTAGGGGTAGTGATTTACCCCATCAATCAGCCTCTCCATGGCCGTGCGCACTACATAGCCCATCCTGTTCATCTTCCTCCTTTTGCACCTCACTTCATCTTCTAGATCATTAGCCCTATCATTGGCCCCTTCCCACTTCTCTTCGAAATGGATCCTATCCATTACCTCCATCTCTAATCGAGTACGGATAGCTTCCTTCTTCTCGTCCTCTCGCTCAACTCCTCTCGCTCTATCTCTTCCAATTTCCCCGCCAGATTCTACATTCCTAGTCACCGCCCTGTGAAACAAAGTCCCCATCTGGATCCCTATCTCCTTACGGTGAGCAATCTCCACCTCCATCTCCTGCATCACTAACTTTCTCTGGTGGTCTTCGTCCCTCACCACGGAACTCGGACTCCCTTTCCCAGCCTCGGCCTCTAATTCCTCAACTCTGCATCCTAACTCTAAAAATGCCTCCTCATACTCCCCCAACATCCTATCCTCAAAAGTAGCCTCGTCTTGAGTCCTCCATGGGCAAATCCACCATCCACGACTCCTCCATGGGCTCCTCCTCCGGATCAGACTCCTCGGGTATTGGCTCCATCTCCTCTTCTCTCATCATCATCATCGATAGGGACTACAGTTGATATAGGCTCCGCTATCGATGGTGCCTCATATACCACGTGTATGTCACGTGGCTCCTCTTCTACTACTCGGCTAGGTCCTCCCATGTCAGTCATCCTACAATCACCAACACAAGACAAAACAACAACAACTCCATTAGAATGTTAAATAACATAAGTTCATTATATAGAATGAAGTTACATTCTATAACACGCTAAGTCTCTCTCTATGAAAACTTTATATGAGTTTCATCCCTTTTTATCTTCTAAGTTCTCCTAAGTTATAATCTAAGGGCTCTCGCTCCTATGGTTTATAACTATAACTTTGATACCAACCTGTGACGCCCCCAAAATTCGGACACCCATATCTCGAATTCGGTGCATCACGTGCAACTACGAATATCTTACTAAAATCATCAACAACGGAAATAATAGAATAATTTACATTAATATAATATAAATATTCGCGTCCCAAGGTATCGTAACCATTACTACGACAATTCAGTGATTTAACTTAAACATAACTTAATCATCCTTGAATACATCATAACAAGCATAACAATAATAATAATAATACTTCTAGTCTTAAAGGACTAAGTTATTCTGTCGCCTTTCCCTTTCCCTTGTCCTTTCCTGAAGTACCACCTTGCTCTGCCTTAACTGTAATGTTTTTAGGAAGCAAGAATGAGCAACAAGTTTGCCCAGCAAATAATATAGCCAGAAGAACAAGCAGTTAAAGCATTTAAATCTTCAAGGGTATAATAATAATTGGTAGTTCAAGGATATCAAGAAATATCAAGAGTATTCAATAGGTGTCGCTATAAACTGAAGGATATCAACAAAATTTCAGGATTTATTCATTTCGAGGTTCAATATGAATGAGCACTGAGCAGTCACTAAGGACTAAGAACTCTTACTAGAATTAACGATTATTATCGTAATCCAATATAAACGAAAGTACAACGGTGATCGACTAAAGTACCCTACGTTATGCATTACATTTAATCATACTTTCGTATGCGCATGCGTCGGTTCCCCGACAATATATAATTTCCCTCAATGAGGGTTGTTCATCTCAAATTAGATTTACGATAGTCCGCACTAAGTCAATCGGTTTGGATAGCTTTTTAACATATAATAATAGTCTAGTCGAATCAAAGGCTTAGACAATTTTTATAATGCATTTAAGAACGATAAGTCCAATGTTTGCAACAACGTCAAGGTATACAAATGATTTTCGAATAGAAACAGATATTTGCTTGATAAAAATATGGTTGATATGACAACAATTCAAATGTATACAGTGTGAGAATTAAGGAACCTGCCTCGTTCGTCGATTATGTTTACCTTTGACACCTTGTCACGTATACCGCCTATAATTTAATAATATATCCGTACAAATTAGTGATTGCTGAAAACCGACTCACTTAGCTATTAATCACACGTCATCCTAGTTTAAGGTACTAGTCTCTTATAATTTTGAAAAATACTACATTTCTTACTTACTACACAATTATGCTCACAAATAAGAAAACTATGCATATAACATTAATTTATTAAACTGTTGCTCAAATTAGTTATCTGAACTAATTTTATTAATTGGAGTTTAAAATGACATTACACATATAATACATAAACATCCCCACTTTATGGAAACACTCTTCATATTGTATTTAAATAATACTCTATTTATCCTCAAATGACTATTATGGAATAACAATTTTTTTTATTTTTATTTTTATTTTTATTTTTATTTTATTATTTTTTTTTTAACCAAGTCCTATGTTTGGTCTTGCTGGAGGTACTAAAATATAAAAATGTGTTTGATATAAAGCCTTCTAAATCTTCACATTGCCCACATTTTACTATCCAAGAATACTTAACAGGTAAGGCTAAAAGATTTATAATTCTCATGCATAGCAACTCCTTTAATAAGAACATGTAGCCACCAAAATTATTGGACATGTACAACAACTTTTCTTGCACAATTATCAGCCATTTTAGCCCTAAAAATAACAACCACAAGTAGCATCCTTGTTGCACGAAAATAATAATTAACACATAGCACCCATATGTGCGGACCCCTTCTTTCTTTCCTATACATGCTTTGTTTGTTTTTTTTTTCATGCATAGCAGCATCCTTATTGCAAAAACAAAATTAACATGAAGCACCCAATAATTTACACACACGCAGCCCCCACCCCTTTTTTTTTCTCTTCGTATACATGCTTTGGGTTTTGTTTTTTTTTTTCCACGTAAATCATTTATGCATCCTTGCAAATTAATTTATTTAGTTTGCAAGTACATGGTAAAAAAAAAAAAAAAAATCTAATGTCTTAAATATTAATCTAGCATGCATACATCTATTTTAGCATACTAATTCTAACAAGCAACACAAAATATCCACATTACTTATAAAAGAAAACAAGTGTTTACTAGAAATTAAATGGAAAGTAATTTTATTTATTTGTTTTATTTTTGTACCTTAGCTTGAAATTTTTTTTGAAATGGGTTGCTAAGATGAAGAGTTGTTGGGCTACTGCTATTGCTCCTCTCCTACTACACCGGACATCACACTCTCTCTAGGATGGTTCTTGCCTCTTAAAAATAAACTAGAGCAAGGGGTTTATATATACTAAAAAGGGGTGCATAAATTAATTAAAAGTCTTCTTGGCCATCCCCCTACAATAACTTTATAGCAGCCCTAAGTGCTCTATGACATCCCATCACTCATGTCCCATTGTACTGCCAACAACCAAAATATATATATATATATATATATATATATATATATATATATATATCATATATATCATACGCAAGCTCCCCTTTTTATTGGATGCAATGGTCCCAAAATGATTGTCTCAATTATGTTCAATACCCAATGCTAGAAACATAGTTTGTTGGGATTATTTCACAAGGCTAATTTGCTTTTGATTTAATATGGCTGCCACCATTTTACTAGTTGCCGAAAATGGTTAAAAAAATTTCCTAAGGCTGCCAAAAATGGGTGGTTTACCAATTATAAGGTTGGGTTCTAATTCCCTTGGCTTATATACATAAAAAGAGTTATTAAGTTTAGACTTTATTTGACTAGCCACACATCCCACACGAAATTTACAAGTAACAAAATAGTTTAGCTAGAAAAATCTTATTAAAACTGCCCACTAAATCAATTAGGCCTACCACCTTATCCTACCGGATTTATTATTTGGATTTTAAACTGTAAATATTTAAATATTAATGCAGCATTTTAATTAATTTAATTTATCCAAGTAACACTAAATTATACACCACCTTAATATTTATTAATAAGTTGGGCTATGTCACATAATTTAAGTTACTCACAAAAATGCTTTAGTCTTTCCAGACAAGCTTTCAAACCAATTCAAGGATTTATCAATACTCTGATATAATTAAATAAATTAATTATATACCACCTCTCTTATTGACATCTTTTACTTAGTAATGCATTCTTCTTTAATTTATTCCTCACTCATTCCATCATTGTGTCACACAAGACATTTCGTAAGCTTATCATAATTCTCCACATCTTATCAATTATTAAAAGTTCAATTTAATTCAATTGAGTTACTCACCTCATGCTGTGTAAGCATTTATGAAATAAATATTCACACGTTCATTTATATAAATATTAATATTAAATCATAAAATTTACGGTTATTACATGGTCAATCTATCAACAATGACCCAAATCGTATCTATGCCTTGAGAAACTTTGGGAAGACCAGTAATGAAATTCATGGTAATGTGCTCCCACTTTCATTTTAGAATTTCAAGTGGTTGCAATGGACCTTTTGGCACTTGATGCTCCGCCTTGACTCGTTGACAAGTAAGACACCTTGAGATAAACCCTGCTATCTCTCTCTTTTTATTTCTCCACCAAAATGTATGTCGAAGATCACAATACATTTTGGTACTCCCAGGATGGATTGCAAACAGTGTGTTGTGCGCCTCCATCATGATTTTATACTTCAAGTCAGAATCGTTAGGAACACAAAGTCTGGAGTTGACTCGAAGTATTCCTTCTTCATCGATTCTTGCTTAGGAATAGCTCCTTCTTGCACTTTCTTCTTCATACGCATCGCCTCCAGTGTGCGTGGCTTGGCAAATTTTAACTTTATCAATTAAAAGTCGATTTCTACTCGTATATTCGCCATCATCATATGGGTCCCCAGAGTCTTTAACTCTATCTCCATCCTTTGTAAGTCATACAAAATAGGCCTTTGGGTTGACAATATCGCACTCGTACCCGCATATGATCTTCTACTCAATGCATCAGCTACTACATTCGCTTTTCCAGGATGGTATGATCATAATCTTTCAATAACTTTCAAGCCATCGTCATGCGTTCTTGCATGTTGAGTTCCTTTGCGTGAAGAAATATTTGAAGCTTTTATGATCCGTATAGATCTCCACCTTCTCTCCATACGGGTAATGCCTCCAAATCATAAGTTAAAACGATCATTGCGCTAACTCTAGATCATGAGTAGGATAATTCCTCTCATAATCTTTGAGTTGTCATGAGGCATAGGCTATGACTTTCCTATGTTACATGAGAACACATCCTAACCCTTTGCCTGAAGCATCATTGTAGATGACAACTCCCTCTGAGCCAGATGATATTGTCAGAACAGGTGCTGAAATGAGTCTCCTCTTGAGTTCTTGAAAACTCTTTTCACATTCCTTGCTCCAACCGAACTTTGTATCTTTTCGAGTCAACTGAGTTAATGGAGTAGCAATTCGAGAAAACCATTCTACGAATCGCCGATAATAACCAGCTAAGTCGAGAAAGCTACGTACTTCAGTCACTGACTTAGGTTGCTCCCAACTTTGAATTGCTTCAATCTTTGTCGGGTCAACAGATAATCCATGATTTGATATTACGTGCCCAAGGAATGCAACTTTCTCAAGCCAGAACTCACATTTCTTTAACTTGGCATAAATCTTGTTTTCACGAAGCTTTTAAAGTATCAGCCTCAAGTGTTGCTCATGGTCTTCACGGGCTTTGGAGTATATGAGGATGTCATCAATAAAGACGACCACAAAGTCATCCAAATATTCCTTGAATACTCGATTCATCATGTCCATGAAGGCAGCAGGAGCATTAGTCAATCCAAAAGACATGACTAGGAATTCATAATGCCCGTACCGAATTCTGAAAGCAGTCTTTGGAATGTCATCAGTTTTAATCTTCAACTGATGATATCCGAAATGAAGATCAATCTTTGAAAAGAATTTGGCTCCTTGTAATCGGGTCAAACAGTCATCAATGCGAGGCAAGCGGCAATTTTATTTTTGATGGTGACATGATTCGACTCCCGATAATCAATACAAAGTCGCATACTTCCATCTTTCTTCTTCACGAATAGAACAGAAGCACCCCAAGGAGACGTACTAGGACGAATAAAACCGATGTCTAACAATTCTTGTAGTTGGGTTTTTAACTCCTGAAGTTCAATAGGAGACATTCGATATGGGGCTTTGAAAATGGGTTTTGTATCGGATTCAAGGTCGATACAAAATTTAATTTCACGCTCTAGGGGTAGGCCAGGAAGTTCTTCAGGGAATACGTCAGGAAATTTTTTAACAATAGAAATATCATTCAAATCTGATGTATTTTTATTTAAATCCGTGACATGGGCTAAGAAAGATTGACATCCGTTTTTCAATAAATGAATAGCTTTATGACTTGATATGACAGTGATTGACTTTAGTGGTTTGGTTGCTTGAATTCGTATAATAGGTTGGTTAGGAATATGAAAGCTAACTACCTTACGAAAACAATCGATTTTAGCATGATGAGTAGTTAACCAATCAAACCCTAAAATCACATCAAATGCAAGTATTTTCAAAGAAATAAGATCGACGAAGCAACGACACGATTCTGGATTTGAATCAAACAAAGACTTATAAACAGTGGATGTAATGAAGGTTTCTCCCAATGGAGTTTCAACAGATAAGTCAAAGTCTAATTTCTCCGGAGTCAAATTTAAACGTTGAGCGCAAGTAGGAGAAATAAAGGAATGGGTAGAACCGGTATCAAATAAAGTATAAACTTTGCTACAGTTTATGATTAGCTTACCCGTGATCACCTCGTTTGGATTCCTCGCTTTTTGGGAGGTTACGGCAAATGATCTCCCTTGAACTACCGATTTTGTCTTATCTGGGACACCCTTTGATGTCTCCATCCCAGCTGGACTTGACTTTGGTGCACGACAAAATCGGGCTAGGTGACCTTCTTTTCCGCAATTATAACATGCTTTGGACTGCATCGTGCAGTTTGGACTTATGTGTCCTTCCCCTCCACATTTGTAACATACGATCGGTAGTCGTTCTCCTTCCTTAACAACAGGTGTTGGTGCTGACGTCTTTCCATCATTATGTAATTTCCTCTTCTTGAAATGTCTACTCTTATTGTCATGACCATGATTACCACCGAAGTGATTACCATTTATGGCATGTTGATTCCCTCCACGTTTATTGTCACCGCTTCGATGACTGCTACCACTGGTATTATCGACTTGTCGGCTGCTCTCTCTTGGTTAGGTTGACTCATTATCGCGCTCCAATAACTGAGTCATATTCACAACATCTGAATACAAACAAAGTTTATGGAGATAAGGTATTGACGTATCTCAGGTTTCAAACATCTTAGAAATATCCGCGTCATTCTCTCCTCATTATCAACCAAAAGGGACGCAAATCGAGACAACTCGACAAACTTAGCTTCGTACTGCGCCATGGTCATATTGTTTTGCTCAAGCTTGATGAACTCTACCTCCTTCATGTGACGAATACTTTCGAGGAAAGTACTTGTCGTTGAAGCGATTCTTGGAACTTCTCCCAAGACATCTTGATCTGCGGCGAGTTGAGTACGCTTTCTGATTCCCACCAAGATGTCTGTCTCGCCGCATAACATGAAGGTGACAAAGGAACCTTTTTCCTCGGAGCATCCCAAGACATCAAATATCTTGTTGATTTGCTTTATCCACGTCTCCGCCTTAAGTGGTTTGGCTCTCCAAAAAACTCCGGTGGTCCCATCTCCTTGAACTGCTTAGCGGTGACCGTCGAGAGTTGTCGGTGTTTCCCCATATTTTGGGCGAGGAGCAGCTTTCATTGATGTTGCATGAATTGCATAAAGCCTCTGAACATCCCATCGTTCACCATTTCATCGGTGTTATTGTTTACATGAGGATTATTGTCTTCCTGTTGTACATTATCCTAGGCATTAATATGTGGTGACTCAATGGTCTCATGTGCTTCATTGCTTATCTCAACATTTTCGGATGCCATTTTCAAATACTTCCACAAAATAAGGGTTAATTAACATATCACATATTATCCCTATATACTCGGATGCACCAATTAAATCCCAAATAAACTTAGGTATGTCATACTAGCTGAAGGAATTCCCGATCTCTCCCTCCTAGTTCTTGTCTCACATCTCGGCCGGGGATCATATCCCTAAGCTTTGATACTGTTGTGACGCCCAAAAGCGGTATACATCACCCATCTTGAGTCGCCAAATACATGGTACAGAATACAAATACAAACTTAATTATACAAACGTCGTGTAATATACGACAAAATATATGCTATGAGTTTTAATACAAATTTTGTCATCTACACAATATCAACACTCAATGGAGCCCTCATTACATTTATTATCACACTATTTAACAGAATAATGAGGACTACTAATGCTATCATCACGGGGATAGTCACTCCCGCTTCTCCGATTCTCGTCCCAGCTATATTATCATTTCCTGAAGAGAACAGTGAAAGAAAGGGTGAGCTCGACTATCCCAGTAAGAAATAATAATATGACTAAGATAATGCAGAATAAATTATCATTAGTCTTCAACAATATTAAACTGATAAAATACAATAGACATCAAGTTTAAGCTGCAATGAATAAGCAATTCATTAGAAGAGTCAAGAGTAGAGCATGATATCTACTATCTTCTATGATTTAAAATGTTTTCATCAATTTTTATCGTTGAGACTCAGCTTAATAAATAAACCACATCATCGAGTCATCCATGCACTACGGGCCAAGGATATTCATTAAATCATCAATAGTCATGACTATACTGAATAATCCCTGGTCATAATCATACCAAAAACTGTCCATCAATGCACTATAGGCCACTAAGAACTTTTACCACATCATTTACAACATTATAGGTCATGATTATACCAAATGATTTCTGGTCATAATCATACCAAGTCCATCTATGCATGTAAGCCAAAGATGACTTTCATCACAATATAAGCATGAGGATGATGACAATGACATAATAATTCAATAAAACAAGTCAAGAATAAATTTTAAAGATTTATAAGTTAATTTATCCTGAAATCAATTACGTCCAAATTGTCAATATGATACTTCTTTGTAGAGTAAAATTCAAGAATGCTTAGAAGAATATTTCCATGAAAAGATACTGGATGAAGCGCAAATATCAAGGATATTCTACTAATATCATGGAGTATAGAAGCCAAAACTTTAACCAAGTGAGTAAAATAGAATATATGAAACTGCAAATGAATTTTCGCCCGTCATGCGATAATCCACGTAGATAGATCATTTCCACAATTTAATAAGGAATGAATTCAAAGGATCATTCACCATGCATACGGTAATCCACATAGACAGGTTATTCCAACAGAATAATAAAGAATGGAATAACAGAAGAATTCACCATGCATGCGATATGTAATCAGATGAATAAAGGTTATTCTCAGCGAGTAATAATAAAGAAAGGAACCAGGTCATGCGTAAACCGCACAGACAGGATATTCCAAAAGAATAATAAAGAATGGTATCAGGTCATGCGTAAATCGCATAGACAGGATATTCCAACAGAATAATAAAGAATGGAATAACAACGAATTCACCATGCATGCGATGAAGCCGCATGCAGAAAAGTTATTCCAAATGAGAATAATAAAGAATAGAATATGTAAGAATTTCACCATGTATGTGGTACTTGGCGTAGACAAGTTATTCCAACATAATAATAAGGAATGGAATAACAATAGCTCTCTTCATGAATACTGAAAGAAATAATACCATTTACCTTAGAAAAAAAGCTGGATCTTGGGAGAGAGTGTAGCAGATTTCTCTTCTTCTTTCTCTCTATAATTTCTCTCTATAATAATTGCTCTATAGCTTTAGTGAATTGGTAAAAATGAAGGAAGAATGAGCTTTATTTATAGGAAAATATAGTTTCGATAATTGCACGTTTTGGGGCTCGAAATATTACAAAGATCAATACCTTCAACTTTTCTTTCATTTTTAATTTAGTCTTGCAAGTATTATCAAACTTGCACCATCTCCCTAACAAATAAATAATGTGAATCAATAGTTCAATCATGTGAATCAATAGTTATAATCATGTGAAAATACAAATTACGATATAGTACCTCCATCTATACCTCCATTTTTAACTTAGTCATGCAAGTATTATCAATCTTGCACCAACTCCCCTAATAGTACATGAATGTGATTCAATAGTACACACATGTGAACAAATAGTTATATAAGCATGTGAATTAGTAGCAATTAATTGCTCATTTATCCGATTAATTACCCAATTTATCAATATAACCCCCAGACATCAATTATCATCGGAATAGATGTCGATTTCCACTAACACTAATGATTCCAACACAATGGAACTATCAATTTCATCTTTAATCAACACGAACTTATTCATCATTAATATTATAACTCACAATATTTAACAACCGTGTCGCTTCAGGAAAGAGGGGCTTTCAGATAAGGATTTCTCCTTATTGGTAGCATGATTAGATGACCAAACCTCTCCTCGATGTAAACATGTAGACATTGTAAATATTGTAATTTAATAATATAAATAACTTTATAGTCTCAATTATTGATTTAATAATATAACATATTATGCGGATGATCTTTGTGACAATAATTGAATCAATAATATGAGAGATATGATGCAAAGAATTAATGTAGCAATAATTGAATATAAGCGAGTGACTTCTCACGTAAGCATCAATAATCAATACCGTGTACTTCTTATACGACGCGCAGACATCGTACTTTTTTACTAGGGTAGTTCCACGGTTTAACGGTAAAACTTCCGCCGTTATTTTTATAAAAGATAATTACATCGCTTTTCTAACTACGATAATACTTTTTCGTTATTAGAATTCGACCAATGATTGTGTCGTCGACCAATGATTGTGTCGTTATACGAATATTCCCTGTTAAAACGAATATTTCCCAACCAATCGAATATTATATAACCACTTGCTTACTTTGCAAAATTTGTAAATATTACCCACAACTATAACATTATATTATATCCACACCATATTATTCAAAAATATATTTTGAGAGAAATTAATCTTTATTCATAAAAGTTGGGGTCTTACATTCTACATACACAGTTCATATCTCCATTAAATTACATCATCCATATCAAAAACTTCCACAAATTCTAAGAAGATCAAAAGAAAAGAAAACTAATTAAAAAAAGTCATTAACATATAAGTATTATAGATGAAAAGTATATAATTTAAAATTAAGGATTACCTTTCTCAATTGTTTCAAGTGAATCTAAATTCTCCTCGACGGACATTGGTTGTTTGCTTGAACGAAGCCAATCTTGAGCACAAATAAGAGCTTTTACTATTCTAGGAGTTAAAGAACTCCTAAATGGATCATGTACATGACCACCGGTGCTAAATGTCGACTCGGAAGCAACGGTTGACATAGGAACCGCCAATACATCCCTAGCCATTTGAGAGAGAATGGAAAATCTAGGAGAATTATTTTTACACCAAACCAAAAAATTAAATTTTGAAGTCGACTAATCAACACGCTCACTCAAATATTTATCTAATTCGGTATTATCCCCTCCTTGAATATCTGTAATGTTTTCTACAAAAAATTTCACCATCTTTCTCATTGTCCTTTCTCGACCATGTACCTCAAAATTATCACTAGACACATTAGATTGTGCACTTTGGGATGATTGTGCACTTTGGGATACATATTTTAGACTATAACATCTAAACAATTCTTCAATGCATCACACACCAATTTTATCATTTTATTTGCCATTTTAGTCCCACTCCCATACATCAAATTAAAAGAAAAGTCCACAAATGCAAATTTATGTCTAGGATCTAGAACAACTGTAATGTACAATAATTTATTTATCTTCTCAACACTCCCCAATATTTATCTAATTTTTCTCTCATCCTTAACGCCGTTTCTCTCATGCCATAGTTACTCTCATAAAATAATTCATTCAAAGCATCATCAAGATCAATAAATTAATGAAAAAGTATTTGATGTCACATACGATTTACCCAAAACCTTCACCGTAATGTCGAAGAAACATTTCAATAATACCACCAATTGTCTCACAACTCCCTAATCTTCCATGGTAGGCCACCCATCACCCGATTCCATTTCCAATTTGAATAAAGGGTCTTTGCTTGCAAGCCTAATAAAAGCACGTTCGAAGTCTATGGACACATTCAACATAGAATAAGTGGAGTTCCATCTAGCGAACACATCTAGGATCAACGAAGTTTTTTTTTCAATTTTTTCAATTTCAACACATTCTTTGAATTTTTTTAATCCTAGAAGGAGATTGTCACACCCACCTAACCAAAGATTGAACACAAGATATCGTAGGACTCGCATCTTTTAACCCATCGCATACAACCAAATTAACAATATGAGAAATACACCTCACATGGAGAAATTTATTATCACAAATGCTATGACCCCAAACTTTCAATTGAGTTTTCAAATAGGAAATTGCAACATCATTAGAACTAGCATTATCAACTGTGATTCTAAAAATTTTATCAATGTTCCACTCCCTCAAACAATTTTCAACCGACATACCTATTTCTTCCCCTTTATGACTAGTAATTGGGACAAAGTTAATAATTTTCTGTTGCAAATTCCACTTATCATCAACATAATGAACAGTAAACACCATGTAATTAATTCGATGGAAGTCCATGTATCGATAGTAAGAGAAACCCTTTGTGGTGTATTTTTGAAGTAAGCTTTCAATTTCTCTTCTAAAAAGAACTTCAAACAATCTCTAGTTATGGTGGTACGTGAAGGCACATTTAATTTTGGACATGCAACCGACATCAAGTGTTTAAAACCCATATTCTCCACATGGCTAAACGGAAGTTCATCTACAATTATCATAAACGAAATTTCCCTCCTAATTAACTCTTAATCAAATTTCCATAAACAAACACTATTGATTGATTCCCCTTCCAACTCATGACCCCCTTCATTTATACTTGATGGTGGAAAATTTAGTGATTTTTTTCTTTCCTTTAATTGAATATTTGGAGGGAACACTTTACATCTTGCATTATGATTTTTTAAACCACTTGTCCCATTCTTCCCGAGTTGGATTTTAAAACTTGACCAAAATACTTGCACTTTGCCTTTATTTTTTCATTTTGCTTAAATCTTATATAATATTCTCATATAGTAGCACGAGTCTTACCGATTATTTGCTCGATCTCTTCAACTTCACTTTGATTTTGTGTTTCGCATCTCTCGCCTCCACCATTGTCTCCTCCATTATTTGGGACTTAGATTAGATTTTCATCAGATGATATTAGTATAACATTATCCATATTTCCATAAAATTATACATAAAAACACAAACACATTATGTCTAGGAAACTTTAAAATTGTTGTTTACAATATCATCAACTTATCAAAGGGATTAAGAAATAAATAAACAAAAAGACAAATAAGTTCCTCATGAAATATTGTTCTTCCTTTTCTCCCCTATGAAATTAAATGTGTTTGTTTCTAATTAGTGAAAACAAAATTAAACTAATCAAAATAAGCCAAAACTTTTGGGATTATTAAAATAAATAAGTGACAAAGCAAAATATTATGGCAAATATGCAGTGTAAATATATAAACATAACCAGGCCACTCTTGTGACAAATGAAGTGTTGTTCAATGCAAACTAAGGCCAAAAATTTCATTTAACAGACTAACTTGTATACAACGATACCAAGATAACTGAACGCAAGCTAATTCACTAAACTTTAATTTTTTCTACAAAGAGAGGGCCTCATACCACTAGATAAAGAACACACTTATTGGATTTGGTTATGTAACAGTGACGAGCATCTTCAATTTCTATTGAATGCCAAAATTTTGAATATCAAACCCACTAAATAGAAAAATACCACCCAATTTCAGGATTAGGGTCAATGATTATAAAAAGACATGAAACAAAGAATTTCATGATCACGAATTCACGATATACTCGGGCTTTTCTAAAATCTTCAATAAAGTAAGAGCAGAATATGATAAAATAACATGGTTTTCCAGATAAAAAATAGATTTCCACTGAGCAGATGTACTAATATCAATATGAAAATAGTCGCTCTTACATATAAAATAATACACAATACTAATGTGGAGCAGACTTTAAACCACATGCTATCAAGGAAACAAGACAAGTTTCAAAACATAGAACACTACTAGTAATATGTTTAGTAGAACGAAACTTAATGAGAAACAGTACCAGTTGTGAACTTGTATACTGGTATACCCATATATATGTAACAAAAATTTCCCTCTTTTAAAAAGTACAAGTTGTGAACCAAGAATCTCTTTTTCTTATGATCTCAACCAAACTGATGTTGTCCCAATAGAATGTTTTCACCACCAATTAGAAAAATTATCAACACCAAAACAAACAAATCACCAGAAAAAAAACCCTAAGTAAACAATAAACACCCATATATGATATATAGACAAATTGACATAAGTAGAAAATAATCCATTCACTAAATTTTAAAATAAACGCAGATAATATACCATATGAGCCGATCCCACCACCAGTTAGAAATATTACCTAAGAAAAACTAATGTTGGAGTTTGGAGTTGGAGACCAGTAGACAACGGTGCAGTGAAGACTGAAGAGAAACGAGCGGATGGGAGATAATGAGATGGACAACAAGCTTCGAGATGGTCTGAGTCTGAGATAGTGAGATGGAGACTTTGAGAGAGTGTAGTTTGTAAAGACTAAAGAGTAAAGTGAAAGATATTAATTATGATAGAGACTCAAAAATCAAAAGAAAAATAATAATCAACCAATCGATAAATTCGGCTTGGTTCGGTATATATTGACCGAGTCAAACTCCTTACCGTTATTGGTACCGAACATCCAGTATTTACCAGTTAAATTTAACGAAATCGTACCGTTCACTATTTGTACCGAACTGACCTGTTCGGACAAATCTGGTTTGACAAAAAATTGAAAGAAAAAAAACCAAATTTTTTGCTAACCCCTACAAGAAACGGAAGAGGGCCAAATGATCTTCAGAAAAGAAGAAAAGTTTCAAGAAGGCAAAAGGAAAGGCAAAAATAAAGGATAATAAGAACAAAACTGATACGGTTAGCAAATGAGTTTGCTTCCACTGCAATAAGTCTGGACACTGGAAAGGAAACTCCAAGAAGTGTCTTGTAGAGACTAACAAGAAGAAGCTTAGTGAAGCTTCAGTTATAGATATAGGTTTAATCATGATTGAAATAAATCTTTCTGTAAGTCAAGATTCTACTTGGGTATTAGACACTGGCAGTGATTCTCATAAATATAATTTTATGAATGGACCAAGCAGAAGTAGAAAGCTAAACAAATGAAAGTAATCCTGCATATGGGAAATAGAGCAAAGGTTGCAATATTAACTGTAGGAACTTATTGTTTAGTATTGCCTATTAAGTTAATAAGTTGTTATTATGTTCAAATTCTCATTAGAAACATTATTTTCATTCCATTGTTGGACAAGGAAGTTTTTTTGTATTATATTTAGGAACAATGTGTAAGACCCCGAATTTTATGAAATAAAAGTATTCAATTTTCTTATAATTATTATTTTATTTCGAAAATGGTTAAATTGATAAAAGGTTAAAGTTAAGGGTGATATTTGAAAAAAATTCAAAGTAAACAAGTTGTCATAAAATAATCGGTGATAAAAGTATAGTAATACGCTTGGTTGCATAGTAGCACACAGTATTGATTATTGATGCTTACGTAAGAAAGTCACTCAGTTATACTCAATTATTGCTCTGATGAATTGTTGCATCATATCTCTCATATTATTGATTCAATTATTGTCACAGTATCATCATCGCATAATATGTTATATTATTAAATAAATAATTGAGACAACAAAGTTATTCATATTATTATTAGCAATATTGACAATGTCAGAAGTTACATCGATGAGAGGTTTGGTCACCTAATCAATGCCAATAAGGAGAAATCCTTATCGGAATGCCCCCCTCTTTCCAGGAGCGACACTGGTTGTTAAATATTGTGAATTATAATATTAATGATGAATAAGTTCGTGTTGATTAAAGATGAAATTGATAGTTCCATTGTGTTGGAATTATTAGTGCTAGTGAAAATCGATATTTATTTCGATAATAATTGATGTCTAAAGGTTATATTGACCAATCGGGTAATTAACCGGATAAATGAGCAATTAATTGCTACTAATTCACATGATTATAACTATTTGTTCACATGTGTGTACTGTTGATTCACATTCATTTACTATTAGGGGAGTTGGTGCAAGATTGATAATACTTGCATGACTAAGTTAAAAATAGAGGTATAGATGGAGGTACTATACTGTAATTCGTATTTTCACATGTCTAGAACTATTGATTCACATGATTTACTATTGATTCACATGATGTACTATTAGGAGAGGTGGTGCAAGTTTGATAATACTTGCAAGACTAAATTAAAAATGAAGGAAAAGAGGAAGGTATTATACTGTAATATTTCGAGCCCCAAAACGTGCAATTATCGAAACTTTATTTTTCTATAAATAGAATCTCATTCCTTCATTATTTTTCACCAATTCACTAAAGCTATAGAGCAATTATTATAGAGAGAAATTATAGAGAGAAAGAAGAAGAGAAATCTGCTACCTCACTATTCCAAGTATCTAGTCTTCTTTTGAGGTAAGGGGTATTATTCTTTTGTATTCATGAAGAGAGTTATTTTATTTCAATACTCGTAAGCGTTGTTATTCCATTCTTTATTATTATGTTGGAATAACCTGTCTATGCGAAGTATCGCATACATGGTGAAATTCTTCTGTTATTCCATTCTTTATTATTCTATTGGAATAACATGTCTGTGTGGTCTATCGCATTCCTAGTGAATTTTGTTGTTATTCCATTCTTTATTATTCTATTGGAATATCCTGTCTGTGCGGATTATGCATGACCTGATTCCATTCTTTATTATCCTGTTGGAATAACATGTTTGTGCGGTCTATCGCATTCCTGGTGAATTCTGTTGTTATTTCATTCTTTATTATTTTATTGGAATAACCTGTCTACGCGGACTACCGCATGCATGGTGAATTCTTCTGTTATTCCATTCTTTATTATTCTGTTGGAATAACCTGTCTATGTGGATTACCGTATGCATGGTGAATGATCCTTCGTATTCATTCTTTATTAAATTGTGGAAATGATATGTCTACGTGGATTACCGCATGGCGGGTGAAAATCCATTTGTAGTTTCGTATATTCTATTATACTCGTCTGAGATATCATTTCTTTTGTACTCGTCATGGAATATCATTTTCTTTGGGTTTTTTTTTACGAGTTACTATTCATGGGTTACTATTCACCCGATTACTATTCACTCTGGTATTATTCACTCGGGTATTTGGGGTACTTTTCGTGCCAGGGTACTATTCACGAGTTACTATTCATGGGTTACTATTCACCCGATTACTATTTACTCAAGTATCATTCACTTGGGTATTCGGGACACTTTTCGTGTCGGGGTACTATTCACGGGATACTATTCCTGAAGTACTATTCATGGGGTACCATCCACCCGAAAAATATATTTCTTTTCTGTCCAAATTATTTTTCGTACATGAATATTATTCTTCAATTTTACTCTACAAAGCAGTATCATGTTGACAATTTGGACGTTATTGATTTCTGGATAAATTAAATTATAAATCTTTAAAATTTATCCTTGAACTGGTTTTATTGAATTATTATGTCATTGTCATCATCCTCATGCTTATATTGTGATTAAAGTCATCTTTGGCTTACGTGCATAAATGGACTTGGTATGATTATGACCAGGGATTATTCGGTATAATCATGACCGTAATGTGACGAATGATGTGGTAAAAGTCCTCATTGCCCTGTAGTTCATTGATGGACAGTTGTTGGTATGATTATGACCAGGAATTATTCGGTATAATCATGACCATTGATGATTACATGAATATCCTTAGTCGTGGTGCAGGAATGATTCAATTTTATTTATTAAGCTGAGTCTCAGCGATAAAGTTGATGAAAAACTTTTTAAATCATAGAAGATAGTAGATTTTATGCTCTACTTAACTCTTCTAATGGATTGCTTATTTCTGCTGCAGTTGTTGATCTAAAACTTGTTGTCTATTGTATTCTATCAGTTGTAATACTGTTAAAGGCTAAGGATAATTTATTCTGCATTTCATAATATTTCTTATTGGGCTAGTTGAGCTCACCCTTTCTTTCATTGTTCTCTTCAGGAAATGAGAATATAGCTGGGACGAGTCGGGGAACGGATTGACGGTTCAGATGGTTGTTTTTGTAATCCTCACTATTCTATAAAATAGTGTGACAATAAATGTAATGAGGACTCAATTGAGTGTGGATATTGTCTAGATGACAATATTCTTATTAAAACTCTCAGTTTATGTTTTGTCGTATTTTAACGACAGTTGCATAATTAAGTTTGTAGTTGAGTTCTGTACCATGTATCTGGCGACTCAAGATGGGTGGTGTATACTTATTTTTGGGGGAGTCACACAATGGTTGTTCTATTTATAATAATAATGTTTTGTTTAGAACTGATAGATTACTTGATGGACTTTATATACTTGACTCACATGAAAATATTTTTGCATTTTTAACAAACTAATAAAAAGAAAAGAGATGATGTGAATCATACCTTCTTATGACATTGCAAACTCGGTCATATTAATGAAACAAGACCAAAAGTTTCATAAAGATGGACTTTTAGAGTCCTTTAATTTTGAATCATATCCAATTTGTGAATCTTGTCTTATGGGAAAGATGAATAACTCTCCATTTAGTGGACATGGAGTGAGAGTTACATGATTGTTAGAGTTGGTACACACAGATATGTGTGGACCTATGACAGTAGATGTTAGAGGAGGGTATCTTATTTCATTACTTTCACTAATGATCATTTGAAAGTTGAATATATGTATTTGATGAAATACAAGTCTGAATTGTTTGAAATGTTTAAAGAATTCAGAAGTGAAACAAACTTGCAAATTATTAGAATTCTTCGATCTGATCGAGGAAGGGAATACTTGTGCAATGAGTTTCTAGATCATCTTAAAATGGTACATTCTCACAATAGACGTTTTCTGATACACAATAATTGATTGGTGTATCTAAAAGGAAAAATAGTACTTTGTTAGACATGTTGCAGTCCATTATGATTTTAACCAAAATTCTAGTTTCCTTCTAGGGTAATACCCTAGAAATGGATTCATATATACTAAATAAATTAACCTCAAATTATGTCCCTAAGACTATATGAGTTATGGACAAAGTGAAAACTTAGTCTTGAGAATGTTAAGATTACAGATTGTCCAGCTTATGTGAAAAGGTTTAAAAGGATAAGTTTGAAATAAGATATGACAAGTGCAGATTTATGGGATATCCTAAAGTAAGTTTAGCATATATGTTCTATAATTTTACTAAGCAAAAAATGTTTGTTGCGAAACACGCTTCCTTCTTGGATAAAGTTATTTATCATTGAAGGGATTAGTGGAAGGATAATAGACCTTGAAGAAGTTTAGAAACCTCAAAGCACTATAAGTCCACTAGAGGAACCTGTAGATAGACCTATTGTACCATAACCGAATCATAAATCTGAAAAGTACCGATGATACCTGAGAGGTATGAATTCATCATGGATGATGATGATGAGGTAAACATTATAGAGGATGATGATTTAGTTACATACGATGAGGCTATGACTAGTAGACACTCAGAGAAATGGCAGATGACCATAAAATTCAAAAATAAACTCTATGTATGAAAAACCAAGTATGGACTTTGATTAACCCTCTGGTAGGCATAAAGCTAAAGGGTGTATATGGGTCTTTAAGAGAAAGCCTAGAGCAAATGGTAATGTGGAGACCTATAAGTCCAAACTGGTTGAAAATGTTTCAAATAAAGTCAAAGAGTTAACTATGATACCTTCTTACTGGTAGTAATGCTTAAGTTCATTCAAATTTTACTGGTAATTCCAGTTTATTATTACAAAATGTGGCAAATGGACGTGCAGACGCCCTTCCTCAATGGTGATTAAAGGAGAATATATATATATATGATACAGCTTGATTGATTTTTTTTTAAAGGTTGAAGCAAATCATGTATGTGAGCTACAATGATCCATTTATGGATTGAAGAAAGCTTCTCAAAGATGGAAAATTCATTTTGATAAGATAATCAACAGAATTTGATTTTAATAAAAATGAGGATGAACCAAGTGTGTACAAGAAGGTTAGTGGGAGTGCGTGACATTCCTAGTATTATATGTTGATATACTACGAATAGGGAATGACATAACTATGTTGCAATTAGTAAAGAAAAAGTTTTCTAAACATTCCTTCATGAAGATTTGGGAGAACCATTCTATTTATTGGGGATAATGATCTATATAGATAGATTTAAAAGGATGTTTGGCTTGACCCAAGGAACGTACTTTCATTTAATGCTAAAAGATTTTAGCATGGAAAACTCCAAGAGAGATTTCATGATGATGAGCGATGGAGTGTATCTCTCTAAATTGTCCCAATGACACCTGAAAGGAGAGATTGTATGAGTAACTATCATGTATACAATGAAATGTACGAGACCTTATGTTAATCAGTCATATCTTGGAGAAGAACACTAGAAAGTCATAAAGAACATCCTAAAGTACTTGAGAAGGACTAAGGATTTGTTTCTAGTGTATGGTGGGTCTGATTTAAAACTAGAGGGTTATACAGACTCAGGTTTTTAGACTGACCAAGATGACAGGAAATCTACCTCAGGTTATGTATTTATCTTAAATGGTTGTGCAGCGAGTTAATAGAGTTCCAAGCAGCGAGTGGTTGTTTATTCAGTGATAAAAGCAGACTACATAGCTGCAAGTGAAGTTGCAAAGGAAGTTGTTTAGATGAAGAAGTTAATTATTGAACATAGAGTGGTTCCTATCATACAAAGACCAGTGCATGTATATTGTGAGCGGAGCTGTTGGACAATCCAAGGAACCCAGGTCTCATTAAAAATCCAAGCATTTGTTGTGGCGCTTTTATCTGATTGGAGAAATCATTGAAAGTGGAAATGTCAACCTGGTGAGAGTCGACTCTCAGAACAACATTGCAGATCCATTTACTAAAGCGTTAACTCATCAACAGTTTGATTGTCACTTAGAGAAGATGAATATTATAGATACCAAGGTGATTAGCTTTAGTGCAAGTGGGAGATTGAAAGTAGTATGCCCTCAAGCCAATTACATTTGATGTAATAAGTATTTAGTTTGTAATCTATTTCATTTATTAATAAGAGAATTAATTTTATAAAAGGCATTATTTATCAATGTTAATTAGTTGAATTAATAAATGTAATAAACCCATAGTTATTGTGTGACGCCCCCAAATCCGGGTTACCTGACTCCCGAGTTTGTTGCTCATGATCCACAATATAAATAACATCTAACTACCCATTTAATTATGAATAGACATATACACCACATTAACTGATATGGTTAATACATTTGTCCCAGGTTATCTAACATTTATATTACAAACATACCCTTTAGATATACAAAAAGGGTTTACAAATACAACATAATAATAATGTTAACCATAGCTATTACAGCATAACACCTTTGTCTTTGCTCTTCACAGCACCTTCAGTCACTCCGTCCCTAGCTGAAATATTTTATTTAGCAAGGGTGAGCAACAAATTTGTCCCGCAAGTTAAGATATACAATAAATGTATAAGAATTAGAATAACAAACTATCTAATTCGATAGAATAACTCCAAAGTTCGAAGAACTTTGAAATAGCTGAACAATTCATTCTTCTCTAATCAATCTTCTCGCAACCTAAGCAACACATTAACGAAAGAATACAATACTTTCAAAGTTTCTATGATATTCTATTGAATAAAAATTTAGGAATATTCTCCAGAGTTTATGATGAATGATCTTACAAGATCTTGAAATTCTCTTCTCGAGTAACTATCAAAAATTTACTCTGATATACCCAAATAACAGTATTGAAATATTTTCCAGAGTTTATGCTGAGTGATCACAAAGGATCTAGAACTTTTCTTCTCGAGTAACTATCAAAGATTTACTTTGATATACCCAGGTGTATCAGATAACCATAAAGATTAAATTATACCCCTCTGCAAGTATAACAAGTGATCAGCCTCATTATACCCTATATTATGCATAA
Organism: Panax ginseng; assembly: GCA_020205605.1. Taxonomy (NCBI): domain Eukaryota; kingdom Viridiplantae; phylum Streptophyta; class Magnoliopsida; order Apiales; family Araliaceae; genus Panax; species Panax ginseng. Next base: position 41,594,688 of record CM035130.1, on the reverse strand, counting down.
TACTTAAAACGCGCGTAATGGCCGAATATACGACCAAAAATGTTCCCTTTATATAAAAGGTTGTTCTTCTCAGTCTTTGAATTAGAATTTGATTTAACAATGAAATACAAAGATTTCAATATCTAATCTCTTCATTTCTCTTCTCTTCTCTTCTCAAACATATCAAGTTTTCTTTTTTGATCTAGCCAAAATAATTGGCATTGATCTATCAATAATAATTGAATTATCTTCTCTTCTCTTCTCGAACCTATCAAGTTCTAACAAATATTCGTCTAGCCAGGACAATTGGCAAAGACATTTCTCAACACGATTTAACAATATACAAAATTTGATTGTACTAGTTGCAATCAATAATAGCTTCTACGGATATAAATATCCAATAACAGTTATTCTCCAAGTATATTCTCATAATCACTAATTCAATTTGAATTAATAAAAATATACTAAGTGCGAATAATCAACAATAAATTCTTGGGCGTGTTCTAATTAACAATAATTAACCACCATAGTAATTAAACAGAAATAACTCAAGGTTGAGTTAGGAAACTTGCCTTCTCCGTTGATTACTGCTACACAATATACTTATCTGCGTTCACAAGACCTATATCACAATATCGGTCTTACAATTAGCACAATATATCATAACATGTATCACTGTAATTTACAGTCAATACTTCTTCTAGACACGTTACCACATAGTCACATCAGTGTTTATAACCTGTATAAACACTCATCAAGTCTAACTAGTTTGGTCTGGTTGGACTTCAGTCTATTCTCAGTGTACTGGTCACCCTATCTGACAATTAACACTTAAATTATCAACTAAACTCGGTCTCTAAGCTTCAATATTATTTTAGATAAGTCAAATATCGTTTATAATATAATATTTTTCAGAAGCCTTTAATAATTTTCAAACAATTATTATATTTTATAATAATTTTTCAAACACTGAAATTATTTTTAAATAATTTAAATATTAAATAAATCCATCATCATTAATATTTAATAATATTAAAATATTAAAGTAATTAAAATCATTTTTAAACCATCACCATTAATATTTAAATATTAATGAAATTATCATCAAAATATTAAAAGTCATTAATTATAGCTTAAAAAATATTTTTATCTCACTTTTCTCATTTTTAAATGATTTTTAAATCAATAAAATTATTTTACCATCATTTATTTAATTTAATGATTAAATAAACCTAATATCATTAATATTAATTTATTAATGAGAATTCTCCAAAAATATTGAAAATTATATTTTATAATTTAAAATATTTTCTAACACTTTATTCTCATTTAAAATGATTTTTAATTCAATAAAACCATTTTTAACTTATTTATTTAATATGATAATTAAATAAATCTAATATCATTAATATTAAATTATTAATAAAAATTCTCCAAATATATTAAAAGTTATATTTTATAACTCAAAATATTTTTAAACACTTTATTCTTATTTAAAATAATTTTTAATATATTAAAATCATTTTTCTCTAATTTATTTAATACACTAATTAAATAAATTAAATATCATTAATATTCAAATAATTATAAATATTAATGAAAAATATCCCAAATAGTCAAAAGTTAATTTTCATAACTTAAAATAATTTTTAAAACTATTTTTGGTAATTTTTATAATTTATTTTCTATTTTTAATCATTTTCCAAAAATTAGGAAAATAAAATTATTAAAACCGTCGTTGTAGCCCTTTAGCGACGCTTTCTGTCATCTTAGGTGTTCTTGAGCTCAAGAACACTGACAAGTCAGCGTTCAAGGTTGCTCATTTGATCACCTTTAATTTTTTGCTTATGCATGTTCTGGGCAATCTAAGACTTTGATCTTGTAGTATACGTGTAGTACTACAATTATCAACCATCACTTTGGTCATATAACATCACAACAAGGAGATCTAAGTCTCCAAAGTTGTTGTCAGACGTGTTCTGGGTTTTCCAGAAACCCATGCAGTTCGAGGGTCCATTTTGGGGCTCGATTTTCTATAACTTCTGGTCATCAAACAGATAGGTTCTTGGTTCATACATGTAGTGCTCATGTCAAGGAACAACTACATAACACTATTGCAGTCCAACTATAACACAATCACCATATACGATCCGGTCAAACCCTGTCAGAGGGCTTGTTCTACGGTTTCTGGAAATTCCAGAAATTGCAAGTCAGTTCTGAGTGGCCTAGTTTGACCACCCACTACACTCGATCAGTTGATGTTTCAAGGGATCTAAAGGCATTCATTTATAGTCCATATTACAGGCTACAACTTGGTTATAAACACATCATCATAACACATAAATCCTGACAGTTCTTGGCTTGGAAAAATGTTGTCAGTCGTTTACCCAGAAAGTGTTGGTCATGCTCGGTCACCTCTCTTTGACCATCAATAACTTGTAATCTGGACATGGAATAGCTATGATTCCATTTCCAGATTATAGTCCTCATGTCAACCTACAAATCTAAAACTTAAAACAACACAAAACATTAACAAGTAAGGATCTAAGGCTACTGACATTAGCTTGTCAGAGCACTTTTAGGGTTCATAGACAGTTTTGAAAACTTCACTTTTAATGTATTTTGATGCTATAAATCTATGGTATATTACCATAGATCATCATAAAACATCCGATAGCAAAGATCTAAACACATAAACACAAAATTTAACTAAGCATACAAGATCAAAAATTAAATTAGGGTTTATACCTTCTTGTCCAATCTTTGTTCTTTGTTTTCTTCTACTGATCTTGATGATCTAAGGGCTTGCTAGGTGACTGAAACACTTAGTATTTTCGTGGGTTTGGTGAGAGAAAAGTCGGTGGAGTGTTAGAACACAAATGAGCAAGTTTTGCACACTTTCTCTCTCTTTAATTCTTATAATCTTAGATACAATGTATGCAAGTAATGCTAGGTATCATGGAAGATCAGATTTGGTAAGATTTTAAGAGCACGTGGCTTATCCAACTTTGGTGAGTCACCGCATTCTAGAATTTCTTTAACTTAAGTTTTAAGTTAAGGGTATTTTGGTCTTTTCGCCCTTAAAAAGGTAATTTCATAATTTCCCTTATAAATTTAAGGGTAATCTAGTCATTTAACATCATTCTCCTTAATTCTCACCATTAGGGTTTGATAATTCCAATTAGGGTTTCCTAATTAGGGTTTAGGGTTCCCGGATATGAATTTAGGGTTTTTTGGCTTTCGTTTAGGGTTCCTAACTGTACATTAGGGTTTCTAAACCTGAGATTAGAATTTATAATCTCTCATTAGGGTTTACTAATGTTATACCCTACCCGATCAATCACTGATCAAAATTCTATACAGTACAAGCACGTACTCAATGATACAGTTATAATAACTATATTTTCTATCGAATCCTTATCCGAACTTAGGGTTAGGGTTTCTATTCTCATTAAGCACAACTCTACTCTTATTTTCTCAATCAATACACAAATTGACTCATTCTCTAAACTCATATCACAAATTCTCAGCTTAATATTGATAATTAATATCAATATTAATTTAAAAAAAATATTCGTAAAAATTTGGATTATTCGAAATCCTGGGTTATCACATATTGAGCAATACTCTTAGAATCATGATGTTGATTATGCTAATGAGATCTAAATTCATGATAGCTCAAAACTAAAATGTTCCTAATCGTATGGATCACTAATGCGGGGTTACTAATTTTGGATAGATTAGTACATATTATGCTTGCTCTGTTAAAGAAGATGACTGATCTAATGATCATTTGTGTGGAGACACTAAAGTAAGTATGTAAGTGATTATTGGAGAATACGTTCGTATTTGAATTAAAGGAGTTTAATTCATTATAAATAATATTATTTATTTATAAAATATTATTTATTTATATTCGAAGTAAAGGAGTTTAATTCATTATAAATAATATTAGAATGGTTTTAATTTATTTATTCTACTTCCGGCATAATATTGAACCTAGAGGTGCCAACAACTTGTTGGATAAAATCTAAATACGCTCACACACAAGTATACGTGGTCAACAAGTAGTATAATAGTAAGTAGAGTATCGTTCTCATAGAGAATTAGTTAACAAGAATTACTAAGTACTAACCTATAACCAATTTAATCTTATTTAAACAAATGATTTCATATTTTAATTTAAAATAATTAATTAAACTATTACTAATTATCCCTAGAGTGAAACAAGATAATTAAGACTTTAGATTACAATTTCACTTATTGTTTCATATAAGTCAATACACTTCCTGTTAAGACAAATTATTTATACTAGATTGTTAATCAAGAACATGAAATTAAAATATGGCCATCTCTCAACACACCATACTCATATCAAATCAAATCCACAGATGATAGAAACAACTTGAAACACCCTAATTAACTAATCCAATATATCTCTATATGAATTACAATTAAAAAGAGTTTAAGTACAAGTTCTTATTAGATTACATGTAATGCCTCGGTATATCTCTATCCTAGGCACAAATCATGAATTCCAACTCAATATAGAATACATAAATACATGTTATTATGATCAGATCTAAATACATAATCCGTAACAGTAATTGTTAGCAAGGCAATTAAGCAATTAAGGGCAAACCATAACAGACAATTCAAATACTACTAATAAGACCAACAAGGAAGCATATTAAAGTAAATTACACAATAAGATCCATAGTAATCTCAAACAAAAGATTTAGTTCATGATTAATGAATTAAAACTATGAATCCACAATTGAATAACCATTAAAAGACAAAGATAGAAGAAGACAAAAAGATAGAATTTGTTGTCTGCAAATTTGATCTTCCCTCCTTGCTCCTACTTTGAATCTTCAATGGTCTCCAAGTTGCTTCAATCTCCAAATCTAATAAGAACTAGGGCTTCGGTCATAATCTACTTTAATCTAATCTCATGGAATCCTCCCCAATCCAAGTTATAATTAAGTATTTATAGTCCTAATAGAAACCCTAGCAAGTTAGGTAACTCACAATCCTATTCTAGCTCAAATTGGAAAATATAATACCCAAATTAACTCTCTCCCCGCCGATCGGCGTGCCCAGCGCTGCTCCTAGGCCAATTTGGGCGCACCCCACGCTACTGTAGTAGAAACTCTGATGGCTCGGCGCGGCTCGCGCCGCTCTATTTTCTACTACAACATCCTTTGCTAAAACAGGCATAAATTTTGATCTGCTAGGATTTACGAGGCCTTCCACCTATCAAATCGAAGATATCGACGAGATCTACAACTTTCATTCTTTGAGAATTGACAGATTCTAGCCGGATCAAGGTAAAAATTGGGCTTGAACTAGATGTTATGTAAATGGCAAGCATGACAACTCTGAGTTTTTATCTTCGTTGCTAAAAAGGCCATAACTCTCGCATCCGAGCTCCGATTGGGACGATTCAAGATGTTCTAGAAATCTAAGAAGTAGATCTACAATAAAATCCAAGTTTAAAACCAAGAACATGCATCTGAAGTAGATCTTCCCTTCTTACATTTGCTTGCATATTTTAGTCCAAAAGATGTCTGAATTGTTTTTTCTTGCTTCTTCATGCCAATGTTGTGTCATAGCCTATAAAATAACATAAAATAAAGGAAATGCACACACAATGCAAGCAAAGTAACTGTGAAACATAGGTTTAACCTACTAATTCAAGTAATAGATACCGGATAAGTAGGTATAAAACCTACTTATCAAGTCACACCACAAAAGGGAGAAATATGATTTTAGAATTGATTGACTTAATAATAATAAATTAAGTGTATTTAATTTATTATTTGAATAAACTAAAAAGCTTAAGATTTATAATTAAGTATTTGGAGAAAAACTAATATTATACATTAATAAGATTTGTTATCTTATTATTATTATAATTATAATAATAATAATAATAATTATTATTATTATTATTATTATTATTATTATTATTATTATTATTATTATTCAATTAACTAAATAATAATAATATGGTATTTGAAGAAATACTAATATTTATAATTTAGTATTTGGAGAAATACTAGATTATAAATAAATTAATAAGAGGATTCTTATTATTATTATTTTATTTAGTTCATAATTAGATTGGGAATTAAATTAAAACCCTAACTTTTAAAAGGTTTAGGATTAGGGTTAGTCTATAAATAAAAGGAATCTTATTGTGGGATAGACTAATGCAACTTGCAACTCTCTTTCAAGCATTCTCAAAACCTTAAGGAGTTAGAATGGAGAGAATTAGTGTTAGCCACCCAAGATTTAGTTGAATCTAAAATCACATCTTCAATCTGTTCCTCTTGGTAGATACCTCTTGGGTGTTACATACTTTTTTACCAAACATATGATTTGTGGATTGGAGAGATTGTGAAGGAGCAGGGACTGAAATTTGAAGTCTACATCAAAGCGTTGATTCTCTTCAAAGGTATATCTTTATCCTTTCTCAAGAATGATGTCTCATAAGGTTATTCATTGGGATTGTAGAAAATTTTGAATTTTTATTTTTCATGCTTCCGTTGAGTTTACAATTAGATTGTATGCTTTGATCTTGTTTCCGCAATCCTACAGTAGATTATCGAGGAGTAAAAGGATTAAAGTGAATTTGTAGACGAGCTAAACTCCAAACGGTAATTGAATTCACTAAGGGTTTTGAGTACGCTAAGAGACTAGTCCATGAGTAGGGCTTCACTTCCTCTAGTTATGAATTTAATTTTAATGTCTACTTGGTTTTAGTTAATTTTCCTATGTTCATATATAAATATGTTATTATTGCTTATTTGATAGCATATTAGCACTTAGCTTCCTTGCCCCCATCCTTACCTACTTAGTGGAGTGGTAAGATTGAAGTGGATAGTAAGTGATGCATTAAATCAAAATAGATAAAAGACAATATTATAATGATATAACCATTAACTTTATTGAATGTCGAAGAGATAACATGTGTTGGTTAAAATAAACTCAGGAAATACCAAGTATAAAAGCTTAATACTAGAATTGGTCACTGATAATATTGTCGAAATCAAACAACATGCCATGTGTTTGACATAGGATTTTCATCCAATGTTAGCTTATAAGTTCCAGGCTTCAAGACTTAAAATAAGCATATAGGGCCCTTCTTAATTGGGCATCAGCTTTATTATGTCTTGAGGCGTTGATGCTTCGGCTTACCGAAGGACTAGGTCACCAACCTAGAAAGTTATTTTTTTCACTTTCTTATTGAAGTGCCAAGACGTTTGTTGATGGTATATAGAGAGTCTAAGTACTTCCATATCATAGCTTTCTTCAAGTAACTAAAAGTTTAGCCGAAACCCTCATCGTTGAGAAGTTTGTCAAAGTATTGGACTCTGGCTGAAGAGATCTAAATTTCTACTAAGATCAAGGCTTTAGTTCCATAAGCTAATTTGAAGGGAGTTTCTCATGTGGTTGTCCAATGTGTGGTCTGATAAGCTCATAAAACATATAAAAGCTCTTCAGGCCAGCTGCCTTTAACATATTCTAATCTACACTTAGGAGGGTGCATTCAATAAAGACTTTTACAGATTTTAAAAGTTTGGTTGTATTCAATCAAGACATTTAAAGAGTTTATAAAAGTTTGTTGGTATTCAATTATAACTTTTGTAATGTCTTTAAAAGTTCGGTGGTATTGAATTGAGAATTTTATAAAATCTATAAAGTATTTTGGTATTCAAAAAGTCATTGATTTTTCAAATTTCTATCAAATGGTAGAGTTTGATAGACTTTAAAAGAAGAGATACCCATATCCAAAGTCTGACCTCATCTTTAAATAATTTTAAAGATTTCCAAATATTTGAGAAAGGGAAAAGATGAACAAAGGAGAAAAAGAAAGAGATAGAGGAGATCAAACAAAAAAGAAAAAACAATACAATATATACATACATACATACATATATACATACATACATACATACTTATATGTCTCACTTTCTCTCTCTACCTCAGTCCTCTCAAAATAAAAACCTTAAAAAGAAATAGAGTTATTATAGTAGGTGAGGAGAGATAAAAATGATGATGGGTTAAATAGAGGGAGTAGCGTTAAGGGTTCCAAATTGAACCAATGGTATAAATGGAGATAATAAATATTTTAATATCATTTTATATTTTTTTTCTCCCATAAAAAAATCTCATTTAATATATTTGTAAGTATTAAAAAGGTATTTTGTTTTATGTTTATTTTTAAAAGTAAGAAATTTGTTAATTTTGTTATTTGTTAAACATTATAAATTGTTAGTTTAGTAATAATTACTTGATAGGAAAACGACAATGAACAATTTTAAAATCAAAATTGTTATTTTATATTATTGTTAGTAAAAAATGACTTTTAGTATGAAATATTAAAATTATGAAATAGGACATTTTCTTGTAATAAACTGGGTATGATCTAATAATTCAACTTCAACAATGCCCTTTATTTCAAATTAGGTTGTTACATGGTCAAAATATTTTAATATTATTTAATATCGTAATTATTTCATCTAAAAAATAAGATCTTTGTTAACTTTATAACAATTAATATAAGTTGCAAGATATATTAGAAGTATACAAATGTCTATCCAAGTTTGGTAAAACTATAAAGGTTTGTCACTTATTTCATAAAGTCTTTAAAAGTATTTAAAAGTCATTAAAATCCAAAAACTCTACAAACATATGTTACTTAAAAAAAGTATTTGAAAGTCATTATTGAACACACACTCCTTAATTCCATTAAGGAGGGTCTTGTTGGTAACTTCAACTTGTCCATTGGTTTGAGGATGGCCGATAGAGGTTCGACATTACTGAATATGTAACTCATGCAGGAACCCTTCAAATTTGCATCTAACGAATTGAAGTTCATTAATTGAAACCATAACTATAGAAATCATGAAGCAGTAGACCATTTAATCTTTGAAAATTAAAGACAAACCTCTTCGATAATGTGAGTTAAGGCTTTGGCTTCTACCCACTTGGTTAGATAATTGATTGTTATAACCACAAACCTCAGCTTTCCCTTTCATTAAGTTAGGGTTTTAGCTTCTACCTACGTACGTGGTTACATAATCGATTGCCACAACCAAAAACCTCAGTTTCTCCTTTTCCAGTATGAGTGGACCTAAAAAATTAATTCCCCAAATAGCAAAAGGGACAGCGACAAGAGGTGAGCTCTTAGGGAGGCCAGTGTGGGACTGAGGCGAAGAGTTGGCACTTGTGTTATTTTTTGACAAAGTATGTAGTGTCCTAATTCATTGTGGGCTAGTAATAACCCCGCCAAAGTATCTTGTGTGCAAATCTCTTTACTTCGATGTGATCTCCACAAATGCCTTCGTGCTCCTCTCGAATGGCATAATCAACGTCTCTTGGACCAACATAGAGGTGTAAGGGGGAGAAGTACAATTTTCTATAGAGTTGATCATTAATAATACAATACTTGGCCACCTTATACTTTAGCTTCTAGGAGTGAATTTTATCTTCAAAAATTACTTCATTTTTCAAAAAGTTGATGATGGGGTCATCTACGAAACCCGTTTAGCAATGTCCATGACTTCTCGAATGTGATTTCGGATAGATTAGTGCATAATATGCTTGCTCTGTTAAAGAGGATGATTGATCTCATGATCATTTATGTGGAGACACTAAAGTAAGTATGTCGGTGCTTATTGGAGAATATGTTCGCTGAATGTGACTAATAAAGGAACCATAATGGAATTTTACTTGTTTGTCAATAGGAGTTCCTAATGTGATAGTAATTCAAGTGATCCTTGGACTTGAGATCATCATAGTATCTTGTATATGCTGAATTATGTTTTGAAATTTATATTCCTTAATACTCTAGGGTATGTCGTAGGGTATGTTTAGATATAATAAAGTATATATGGATATAGGTGAATGATCAACAAAGAATCTTCCACTTTGAGTAAAGGGAGAGAATATCATATGTGATTCGATAAAGTGAGAACCTGAAAATCATTGGCCATGGTTGAATAGAAATTAGAAAGGAGATTCTAATTTACATTAACTATAGTCGTGCATTTTAGAATCAAAATACATATAATCAAATAAATAAAACTTGATAGTAATTCCTTGTTTTATATTTGATTAGGACCTTATATGGTAGAAGGATTGAATTGTACGCTAACTATTCACGGAATAAGTTCTCTGTATTCTTTGTGATAATCTTTGTGATTAATGTTGAATTCATATTATCCGGATAGTCATGATACATTATTTATAAGGTGTCACTCATGATGTAGAATAAATATTATTTATTTATATTTTAATTAAAGGAGTTTAATTCATTATAAATAATATTAGAATGATTTTAATTTATCTATTCTACTTCTGGCTTAATATTGAACCTAGAGGGTCACACCACAAAATGGAGAAATATGATTTTAGAATTGATTAACTTAATAATATTAAATTAAGTGTATTTAATTTATTAGTGGAATAAACTAAATAGCTTAAGATTTATAATTAAATATTTGGAGAAATATTAATATTATACATTAATAAGATTTTTCCTATTATTATTATTATTATTATTATTATTATTATTATTATTATTATTATTAAATTAACTAAATAATAATAATATGATATTTGAAGAAATACTAATATTTATAATTTAAAATTTGGAGAAATACTAGATTATAAATAAATTAATAAGATGAGTCTTAGTATTATTATTTTATTTAGTTCATAATTAGATTGGGAATTAAATTAAAACCCTAACTTTTAAAAGGTTTAAGATTAGGGTTAGTCTATAAATAAGAGGAGTCTTATTGTGGGATAGACTAATGCAACTTACATCTCTCTTTCAAGCATTCTCAGAACCGTAAGGAGTTAGAATGGAGAGAATTAGTGTTAGCCACCCAAGATTTAGTTGAATCTAAAATCACATCTTCAATATGTTCCTCTTGGTGGATACCTCTTGGGTATTACATACTTTTGTAACGAACATATGATCTATGGATTGGAGAGATTGTGATGGAGCAAGGACTGAAATTTGAAGTCTACATCAAAGTGTTGATTCTCTTCAAAGGTATATCTTTATCCTTTCTCAATTAATGATGTCTCATAAGGTTATTCATTGGGATTGTAGAAAATTTTAAATTTCTATTTTGCATGCTTCTGTTGCGTTAACAATTAGATTGTATGCTTTGATCTTGTTTCCGCAATCCTACAGCAGATTATCGAGGAGTACAAGGATTAAAGTGAATTTGTAGATGAGCTAAACTCCAAAATGGTAATTGAATTCACTAAGGGTTTTGAGTACGCTAAGAGACTAGTCCATGAGAAGGGGTTCACTCCTGAGAAGTGGGGATTATCGATCTTGAATGATAATCTTGCTCTTCTGTCATTGACTTTTTATTTTTGTGAAATTTTTTATTAATTTGACCATATACAATGTAAGAACCCAAATTTTATGAAATAAAAGTAATCAATTTTCTTATAATTATTATTCAATAAATGGTTAAATTGATAAAAAGTTAAAGTTAAGGGTGATATATGAAACTTTTTTCAAAATAAGCAAGTGGCTATAAAATACTCATTGTTGTCGGGGAATATTCGTTTGGTCGTGGAATATTCTTGTTGTTGGGGAATATTCGTATGACAGCGCATCCATTTGTGGGCCCCATAACGGAATAACTATTGTATATAGAAAGCGACAGAAATAACCTTTTTATAAAAATAACATCGAAATTGTTACCGTTAATACTATTGGAATACCTAGTGGTTAACATACGATGTCTGGCGTGGTTGCACAAGCGATGGCAGGCACGGTATTATTGCAGTATTTTGAATTATTAATTCTTACGTAAGAAGGCACTACTCAATAATTGTTCGGTAATTATTGCTCAATATTTTATTTTATTAGATTCAATAATTCTTTGCGTTGATATTTTATATTATTGTTATTCAATAATTGTCAACGCTAACATTTCCCATTATCGGATCAATCATTCATATTATTTGAATAATATTATTAGATAGCATTATTGGCAATGTCTAAGGAAGTTACATCAGGAAAGGGGTTTGGTCACCTAATTGCTGGCAAGATGAGAGAAATCCTTATCGGAAAGCCCCCTTTTCCTAGGAGCGACACAGTTGTCATAATTGTGATTACGTAATATTATTTGTGAATAATTAATTATTGATTTATATGATAAGAAAATATTTATTTTATGTGGATGGATAAGGAAATATTTATTTTTTGTGGATATAAATGAAGGAATTAATGCTGAGGTGTTTTATAAGTATTTTCTCGGAATGGAGGTATTAAAAATTATCCGTATATGGATTTCAGGCATTTTTCGTTTGGAATTTGGAAAAACTTAAAGCTACAAAGTTGTAGAGAATTCGATTTCCTATGGAATGGACATAAAATTCGTATTTTTTTTTATAAAAGGGCTATTTATTATGAATTATTGAAGTTTCAAAAATTAAATATTTTTATTCAAATTATGGGTGGGACCCACTTTTGTTTCTTTGTTGATAAAATGTGCTTAATTAAATCTTCAAATATGGTGGGCTGAAAATTTTTCAACTTGGCATGCGTAGGAAAAAAAATAATATTATTATTTTATTAATTTAGTCTCATTTGGTGTTCTAGCATTTTCCTATAAATAGGGTGCTTTGTTAGAATTAAAAATCACACCAGAAACAAGTTTTCTCTCTCTATATTATCGAGCGTATTTTGTGAGTATTTAGATACTTTGAGAGTTGTTATTCAGTGCAAGTTTTCTTCAGCATCATATCTAATATTCCATTCAGAAATACTGTTCTTTTGAGGTAAGGGATGTTATTTTCTTCGTAAATGATATTATTTTCTTCAATATCATTATGCCAAAATATTGATATGAATTGTATTGTGGAAATTCTACCTTTTCGTGTCGGGGTTACTATTCACGTATACGACACTATTCACGTATACAACATTATTCATGTATATGGAACTATTTATGTATATGACATTATTTACGTATACGGTGCTATGTACGAATACAGGTTACTATTCATGAGTTACTATTCACACGTTACTATTCATGAGTTACTATTCACGGGATACTATTCACAACAAAATTGGTTTCTTTTTTTGACCAAATTATCGTTGATTTATGAATCTTACTCTTGAAATTAAATGCAGTTGTTGATCATATTATTTTTATTATCATATATAACATTTTTATAATCCTGGTGAAGAAAATTTCTCTTTCACTTGAGTGTAAAGGTGGGTAGATTATTGTTATGATCGTGATTATGGGTTCTCTTTGGCCAGTAGTGCAAAGTTGAATTGTTGACTGGTATGATCATGACCATTGAATTTACAATTGAATATCTTTAGCTTAAGTGAAAAGGTGAATTGATCAACATGGTTATAATTATTATTTATATAAATTCTGAAATGATTATATATTTCTTTGAGATATTAATATCTTTGGCCTGTAGTGCAAAGATGACATGTTGTTGAATATCGTTGGCCTGCAGTGCAAAGATGACCTGTTGTTGAATATCTTTGGCTCGTAGTCCAAAGATGACCTGTTGTTGAATATCTTTGGCCTAGCGTGCAAAGATGACCTGTTGTTGAATATCTTTGGCCCGTAGTGCAAAGATGAACCCTTGATGAATATCTTTGGCCCGTAGTGCAAAGATGAATTTATTAGTATGATTATGAACCTGAACTATGATATGGTATAACCATAATCTTTGATGTTTCAGGTAAAGACAGGTGATGAAAATTATCTTCGTCCTAGATGAGAAAAGGAATTTAGAACCACAATTATGATTATGAGTTATTCACATGATTGTGGACAGGAACTGTTGATTGATGTTACAGTGATAAAACATTGTTGGTGGACTTTTAACATGGAGAAGATAATAGATTTTATGGTCTATTTGACTCTTCTAATGGATTGCTCGTTCTGCTGATACTATGGTTGAAAAGTTTTATCATCTACCATATGTTCTAAATCTACGATTTATTCGATGTGAAGGCTATTGATAATTTAATTATCTTTAGTCATGATATTCTTTCTTTGGGCTAGTTGTGCTCACCCTTTTGCTTCACAATTCGTTAGGGTAATAAGAGTGTAAATTTGGGTTTAGCGGGGTAATATGAGGGAATAGAGCGGTGGTCTATAGCTATTGAGGTTCTCCCTAAATAGTATGGAAATAATTTTATTAAGAATTTGAGAAAAGTGTGTCGTATTTTATACGTCATTTAACCGTTGATTTTGGTGAACCGAATAGGGTGAGGTGAACCCAACTTTGGAAAGGTGTTTTGCCACTATCATACAAAATGTCTAATGACCTACGACTTCGTGTTATCATAAGACAGGGTTGTTGTGATGCCCCCAAAATAGGTATACATCACCCATCTTGAGTCGCCAAATATATGGTATAGAATACAAATAAAAAACTTAATTATACAGCTGTCGTGTAAAATACGATAAAACATAAGCTTAGAGTTTTAACACGATTATTGTCTTCTAAACAATATCCACACTTAATGGAGTCCTCATTACAATTATTATCACAATATTTCATAGAATAGTGAGGACTACTAAAGCCACTTATCCTGGACCATCACTCCATTCCCCGACTCGTCCCAGCTATATTCTCATTTCCTGAAGAGAACAATGAAAGAAAAGGGTGAGCTCAACTAGCCCGAAGAAAAATATTATGACTAAAATAATGCGAATAAATTATCCTTAGCCTTTGACGGTATAACAAGCGATAGAATATAATAGACAACAAGTGTTAGATCAACAACTGCGTAATGAACAAGCAATCCATTAGAAGAGTCAAGTAGAGCATGATATCTATTATCTTCTATGATTTAAAAAGTTTTTCATCAACTTTATCGCTAAGACTAAACGATAAATAAACCACATCATCAAATCATCCTCGCACTACGCCAATGATATTCATGTAATCATCAATGGTCATGATTATACTTAGAATAATCCTGGTCATAATCATACCAACAAACATTCATCAATGCACTACGGGCTAATGAGGACTTTTACCACATCATTTGTAACATTACGGGTCATGATTATACCGAATGATCCTTGGTCATAATCATATAAATCAACAGTCCATCTATGCACGTAAGCCAAAGATTACTTTCATCACAATATAAGCATGAGGATGATGACAATGATATAAGAATTCAATTAAAAGAAACAAAGGATAAACTTTAAAGATTTATAATTTAATTTATCCAGAATTCAATAACGTTTAAATTGCCAACACGATACTTCTTTGGGAAGTAAAATTCAAGAATGATATTGTATCAAAAATAATTTGAACCGAAAATAAATCAATTTTTGTCATGAATAGTACTCTGGGTGAATAGTATCCCATGAATAGTACTTCGGGAATAGTATCCCGTGAATAGTACTTTGTGAATAGTACTTGTGAATAGTACTTTATGAATAGTACCCGTGAATAGTACTTTTGTGAATAGTGCCGTATAAATGAATAGTACTCATAGACAGTACTCCGGCATGAAAAGCTTAAAATTTAACAAGAATATTCAAAAATATCCTTGTGAAACGATACTAGATGAAACACAAATTTCAAGGATATTCTACTAATTTCATGGAGTATAGAAGCCAAAACATTAACAAAATGAGTATAGAATTCGAAATCTGAAACAAAATATTATTACTTACATACTACAAAGTATGGAAGAAAATATTATTTCAAGCGAATATTGAACAAAAATAACATCCCTTACAACTGTTGAACGAAAATAATATTCCAACGAATATTTAACGAAGATAATATTCCTACGAATATTAAACGAAGATAATATTCTTTATGAATATTGAACGAAAATAATATTTATACGAATACAAAAAATAATATCTCTTCAGAATATGAAATAAATAATACCCCTTACCTCAGAAGAAGACTGGATACTGGAATAGTGAAGTAGCAGACTTCTCTTCTTCTTTCTCTCTATAACTTCTCTCTCTATAGCTTCTATTTCTATAATTGCTCTTGTGAGTCTTAGTGAATTGGTGAGAATGAAGGAAGAATGAGCTTCTATTTATAGGAAAATATAGTTTCGATAATTGCACATTTTGGAGCTCGAAATATTATAGTATAATACCTTCATCTTTTCCTTCATTTTTAATTTAGTCCTGTAAGTATTATCAAACCTGCACCACCTCCCCTAATAGTACATCATATGAATCAATAGTACAATCATGTGACTAAATAGTTCTATACATGTGAAAAAAATAATTACAGTATATTACCTTCATCTATACCTCCATTTTTAATTTAGTCATGCAAGTATTATCAATCTTGCACCACCTCCCCTAATAGTACATGCATATGAATCAATAGTACACACATGTGAACAAATAGCTATAAGCATTTGAATTAATAGCAATTAATTTCTCATTTATCCGATTAATTACCCGATTGGTCAATATAACCTCCAGACATCAATTATTATCGGAATAGATGTCGATTTCCACTAACACTAATAATCCCAACACAATGGAAATATCAATTTCATCTTTAATCAACACGAACTTATTCATTAATATTATAACTCATAATATTTAACAACCAGATCATTTCCAGGAAAGAGTGGGCTTTTCGATAAAGATTTCTCCCTATTGGCGCGCAATTAGGTGACCAAACCTGTGACGCCCCCAAAATAGGTCCAGACGACCCATTCTGAGTCGCCAGATATCATACTATAAAAATCAAATACAAACTTTATTTATAAAACTGTTGAACTGTCGTGCAGAATACGACAACAGTTAAACTGTGAGTTTTAATACAAATGTATGTAACTCTTATGGTGCCTTGACCACAACCTTACAATGGTACCTTACATAAAAGTACAGTCAATAACTGTTTTAGAAATTAAAATCTTTGGGAAGTGCTCAAGGAAACCTTCATACATGGGAGGCCATGCGTCTAGGTTATGATAGATATCATATGTCCACAGAATTATCCTTGGTTGACCCAATAGTCCCCAAAAAAAACAAGAAGATTGCTATCATCTTCTTTCCAATGGTGTGTCTTCTCTTGACATATAATTATCTCCATTGTCTCCAAGTGAGAATTATATTTCAAATAAACTCCAAGATTATATAGGTAGTGCTCGTAGATATACTCAGCAAGTGGATGTGCACAACCCTGTCTTATGATAACACGAGGTTGTATGTCATTAGACATCTTGTATGATAGTGGCAAAACACCCTTCCAAAGTTAGGTTCACCTCACCCTATTCGGTTCACCAAAATTAAATATCAAATGACGTATATAATACGACACACTTATCTAAAGTTCTCAATAAAATTATTTTCATACTATTTAGGAGAACCTCAAGCAAATTTATAGACCACCGATTCTATTCTCCTATTACCCCGCTCGACCAGCTACACTTTTATTACCTGAAAGGAATTGTGAAGCAAAAAGGGTGATCACAACTAGCCCAGTAGAGAATATCATGACTAAAGATAATTTACATCATCAGTAGCTTTTATCAGTAATAAATCAGAGATTTAAAACATATGGTAGATGATAAAACTTTTCAACCATAGTTGCAGCAGAACGAGCAATCCATTAGAAAAGTCAAATAGACTATTATCAACTATACAACCATTTGTGGCGCCCCCAAAATAGGTCCACACGACCCATTCTGAGTCGCCAGATATCATACTATAAAAATTGAATACAAACTTCATTTATACAATTGTTGAACTGTTGTGCAGAATACGACCACAGTTAAACTGTGAGTTTTAATACAAATGTATGTAACTCTCATGGTGCCTTGACCACAACCTTACAATGGTACCTTACATAAAAGTACAGTCCATAATTATTTTAGAAATTAAAATCTTTGGGAAATGCTCAAGGAAACCTTCGTACATGGGAGGCCATGCGTCTAGGTTATGATAGATATCATATGTCCACAGAATTCTCCTTGATTGACCTAATAGTCCCCAAAGAAAAACAAGAAGATTGCTATCATCTTCATTCCAATGGTGTGTCTTCTCTTAACATATAATTATCTCCGTTGTCTCCAAGTGAGAATTATATTTCAAATAAACTCCAAGATTATATAGGTAGTGCTCGTAGATATACTCAGCAAGTGGATGTGCACAACCCTGTCTTATGATAACACGAGGTTGTATGTCATTAGACATCTTGTATGATAGTGGCAACACACCCTTTCAAAGTTGGGTTCACCTCACCCTATTCGGTTCACCAAAATTAAATATCAAATGACGTATACAATACGACACACTTATCAAAGTTCTCGATAAAATTATTTCTATACTATTTAGGGAGAACCTCAACAGCTATAGACCATCGTTCTATTCTTCTGTTACCCCCGCTCGACCCAGCTACACTTTTATTACCTGAAAGGAATTGTGAAGCAAAAAGGGTGAGCACAACTAGCCCAGTAGAGAATATCATGACTAAAGATAATTTACATCATCAATAGATTTTATCAAGAATAAATCAGATATTTAGAACATATGGTAGATGATAAAACTTTTCAACCATAGTTGCAGCGGAACGAGCAATCCATTAGAAAAGTCAAATAGACTATTATCTTCTCCATGTTAAAATTCCACCAACAATGTTTTATTCCTGTAACATCAGTCAACAATTCCTGTCCACAATCATGTGAATAACTCATAATCATAATTGTGATTCTAAATTCCTCTTCACACCCAGGACGAAGATAATTTTCATCACCTGTCTTTACCTGAAACATCAAAATCATGGTTATACCAAATCACAATTCTTTTTCATAATCACACTAATAAATTCATCTTTGCACTACGGGCCAAAGATATTCATTAACAATTCATCTTTTCTCTACAGGCCAAAGACATACAACTGTATTATAAAAGAGTCAAGTAGAGCATGATATCTACTATCTTCTTCTTAATTAAAAGTGTATTATCAATATGTTATCACGACTCAAACTTAATAATTAATCCACAAAGATCGAATCATCTCTCGCTTCTACTACCAGGAGGATATTCATTAGTATTACGACCATGAATTATCCATGCACTTCACTGCCAAGGATATTTGTGTTTTCAACAATGGTCATGATTATCTGAGAATAATCCTCTGGTTATAATCATACCAACAACTGTCCATCAATGCACGTAAGCCAAAGATATACAACTATAAAACCAATAATCATCCATCCATCTTTGCACATAAGCCAAAGATATACAACTATAAAACAAATATCAATGGTCCATCTTTGCACGTAAGCTAAAGATATACAACTATAAAACCAATAATCAACTGTCCATCTTTGCACGTAAGCCCACACAAGTCAAAGATGACTTTCATCACAATATAAGCATGAGGATGATGACAATGATATAAACATTAATCAAAGGAAAATAAGGATAAATATTAAAGACTTTAAATTTATCCAAATATTATCAATCACTTAATAAACTCATAATCTAATATTATTAATATTATAACAATATTTTAATCACTTCTTAAACTTATAAACAATTTATTTCAATTGTTTACACTTTACCAAATAATGCATTTAATCATTCAAAAATGTCATACTCATAAGATTTCATCACCAATGATCAAATCCCTCATCAAAAATCTGCATATACCTTATATAGAATTCTCAAGCCATAAAATCCTATTTTCCAATTTCTTTTACTTCACATAACATATTTAATTCATTTACTCATAACTAGTTCATTTTCATGAAAAATACCAAATCAGTCCCAAAAATATTTCTTTTTTGGGATTTAGCAGAATATAATCCCATATTGAACATATATTTTTCTTAGAATTTTTAAAATTCATTTACTATTTTTCATATGGCCAAAACTGCCGAATATTTAGACATTTTATCATAAATTATACTTTTGTCCAAAATTTCTAAAATTTATAGGGTATACTGCTATTATATATATGTACTCCCAATAAATATTTTACCAATTTTGGAGTTAACCACAAGGAGTTATAAGGGTTTACTTTTAAAATAGTCTTTTCCCATAAAATTCATAACTCCTAATCTATACATCCAAAAATTGTCATTTTTGGACACAATCTAGAAACTCATGGAATTATCATTTTAAATTTTTCCAGAATTTTTGAATGTCAGAAAAATTACTAAACTACAAATGGATTATCACCCGACATGCGGTAATCCACGTAGACAGATCATTTTCACAATTTAATAAGGAATGAATATAAAGGATCATTCACCATGCATGCGGTAATCCACATAGACAGGTTATTCCAACAGAATAATAAAGAATGGAATAATAGAAGAATTCACCATGCATGCGATAGACCGCACAGACAGGTTATTCCCAACAGAATAATAAAGAATGGAACCATGTCATGCGTAATTCGCACAGACAGGATATTCCAACAGAATAATAAAGAATGGAGTAACAACAGAATTCACCAGGCATGCGATAAACCGCACAGACAGGTTATTCTAACAGAATAATAAAGAATGGAACCGGGTCATGTGTAATCCGCACAGACAAGATATTCCAACAAAATAATAAAGAATGGAATAACAAAATAATTTCACCATGTATACGGTAGTCCGCGTATACAGGTTATTCCAACAGAATAATAAGGAATGGAATAACAATAGCTCTCTTCATGAATACGAAAGAAATAATACCCCTTACACAATAATGATATCCCTTACCTTAAAAAAAACTAGATATTGGAATAGTGAGGTAGCAGACTTCTCATCTTCTTTCTCTCTATAATTTCTCTCCATAATAATTGCTCTAAAGATTTAGTGAATTGGTGACAAATGAAGGAAGAATGAGCTTCTATTTATAATAAAATATAGTTTCGATAATTGTACGTTTTGGGGCTCGAAATATTGCAGTATAATACCTTCCTCTTTTTTTTCATTTTTAATTTAGTCCTGCAAGTATTATCGAACTTGCACCACCTCCCCTAATAGTAAATAATGTGAATCAATAGTTATAATCATGTGAAAATACGAATTACAGTATAGTACCTCCATCTATACCTCCATTTTTAACTTAGTCATGCAAGTATTATCAATCTTGCACCACCTCCCCTAATAGTACATGAATGTGAATCAATAGTACACATATGTGAACAAATAGTTATAATCATGTGAATTAATAGCAATTAATTGCTCATTTATTCGATTAATTGCTCGATTGGTCAATATAACCTCCAGACATCAATTATTATCGAAATAAATGTTGATTTCCACTAACACTAACAATCCCAACACAATGGAAATATTTTTCTCAAAAATTTTATTTTGAAATTTTGAAGTTTGACTTTTTAGAAAAAAGTCAATTCGATTTTTTGACTAAAAAGTCAACCCCGACAAATTTTGTGTTTATAGTCTATTTCTACTAATTTCATCATTCCGGACTCAAATATCATGTCCGCGTCTCCAAATTCAACTCGGAACTCAAATTTGATTTTTAATAACATTCATCATTAATATTATAACTCACAATATTTAACAACTAGGTCGTTCCTAATAAAGAAGGGGTTTTTCGATAAGGATTTCTCCTTATTGGTGCGCAATTAGATGACCAAACCTCTCCTTGACAGAACTTTTAGACATTGTAAATATTATAATTTAATAATATAAATAACTTTGTCGTCTCAATTATAATATATTATGCAGATGATACTGTGACAATAATCGAATCAATAATATGAGAGATATGATGCAGCAATTATTGTAGCAATAATTGAGTATAACTGAGTGACTTCTTACGTAAGCATCAATAATCAATACCGTGTGCTACTATGCAACCACGCGTATTACTGTAATTTTACTACCGGGTAGTTCAACAGTTTAACGGTAAAACTTTCGCCGTTATTTTTATAAAAAGATATTTCTGTCGTTTTCTAACTACGACAATACTTCCATTGTGGGGTCCACCAATGATTATGCCGTCGTACAAATATTCCCTGTTAAAACAAATATTCCCCGACCAATCGAATATTTCCCAACACAACGAATATTTTATATCAACTTGCTTACTTTGTAAAATTTTCACATATCACCCTTAACTTTAACCCTTTCTCAATTTAACCATTTACTAAATAAAATAATAATTATAAGAAAATTAAATACTTTTATTTCATAAAATTCGGGGTCTCGCAGTTGTGCACATCCACTTGTTGATTATATCTACGAGTACTACTTATATAATCTTGGAGTTTGGTTGAAATATAATTCTCAATTGGAGATAATGGAGATAATTATATATCAAGAGAAGACTCACCATCGGAAAGAACATGATAGAAATCTTCTCATTTTTATTTGGGGTCTATTGGGTCCACCAAGGATAATTTTTGAGTTGTATGATATCTATTATAACTTAGATGCATGGTCTCCCATGTACGAAGGTTTCCTTGAGCATTTTCCAAAGATTTTAATTTCTAAAATAGTTATTGACTGTACCTTTATGTAATGTATCAATGTGAGGTGCTATCCAAGTAAAAGGATGAGAGTCACAGTTGGTATTAAAACTCACAGTATATGTGTTGTCGTATTTTGCACGACAATTGTAATAATGAAGTGGTAGTTATTTTCTGTACTATGTATTTGGTGACTCAGAATGGGTGAAGTATACCTATTTTGGGGGCGTCACATACAATCATTTTCCTCTGGTTATGAATTTAATTTTAATGTCTACTTGGTTTTAGTTAATATTCCTACGTTCTTATATAAATATGTTATTATTGCTTATTTGATAGCATATTACACTTAGGCTTCCTTGCCCCCATCCTTACCTACTTATTAGAGTGGTAAGATTGAAGTGGAGAGTAAGTGATGCATTAGATCAAAATAGATAAAAGACAATATTATAATGATATAACCATTAACTTTATTGAATGTCGAAGAGATAACATGCGTTGGTTAAAATAAACTCAGGAAATACCAAGTCTAAAAGCTTAATAATTGCACAGTATTTTTGAATTATTGATTCTTACGTAAGAAGACACTACTCAATAATTGTTACAGTAATTACTGTTCAATATTTTATTTTATTGGTTCAATAATTGTTGCGTTGATATTTTTTGTTGTTCAATAATTATCACTGCACAGTATTTCCCATTATCAGATCAATAATTCATATTATTTGAATAATATTATTAGATAGCATTATTGGCAATGTCTAAGGAAGTTCTGTCAAGGAAAGGGGTTTGGTCACCTTATTGCGCACCAGTAAGGAGAAATCCTTATCGGAAAGCCCCCTTTTTCCTAGGAACGACCTGGTTGTCATAATTGTGGTTCGGTAATATTATTTGTGAATAATTAATTATTGATTTATATGATAAGAAAATATTTATTTTATGTGGATGGATAGGGAAATATTTATTTTATGTGGATATAAATGAAGGATTTAATGCTGAGGTATTTTATCAGTATTTTGTCGGAATGGAGGTATTAAAAATTATCCGTATGTGGATTTTAGTCATTTTTCGTTTGGAATTTGGAAAAACTTAAAGCTACAAAGTTTTAGAGAATTCGATTTCCTATGGAATGGACATAAAATTCGTATTTTTCTGATAAAGGGGCTATTTATTATGAATTATTGAAGTTTTGAAAATTAAATGTTTTTATTCAAATTATGGGTGGGACCCACTTTTGTTTCTTTGTTGATAAAATGTACTGAATTAAATCTTCAAATATGGTGGGCTAAAAAATTTTCAACTTGGAATGCGTAGGAAAAAAAATAATATTATTATTTTATTAATTTAGTTTCCTTTGGCGTTCTAGCATTTTCTTATAAATAGAGTGCTTAGTTAGAATTGAAAATTACACCAGAAACAAGTTTTCTCTATATATTATCGAGCGTATTTTGTGAGTATTTAGATACTTTGAGAGTTGCTATTCAGTGCAAGTTTCCTTCAGCATCATATCTTACGGGCTTGTTCTTGTCAGGCATGTTCTTCATTTTCTGGGTTACCCAAAAATGAAGAACAGCCAAGGTACCTACTTAGTCGGCTTGAATCTTTGCTTTCAAAGCTAAGTTTGAGTGTTATAAAGGTTCAATCCCATAGTCTTGATGTCAGGGTACAACACCATGTAATTATTTCAGTCCAACAATATCACCAACTCAAGATCTGATCCATTCAAAGTAGGTCAGAAAATTCGCTCATGTTGAATCTGGGTTTTCCAAAAAACGGATTTCATGACTAAGCAGCCTACTTTGACCGTTTACTACATGAATCATGTTTGTTGTTAAAGTAAAATAAAAGAGCTAATATGTAGTCTCTATACCATATTACAACATAGATAAACAAACACCATCAAATCATTAAACAAAAGAAAGATCTGGGCTCGTGAATATGTTGTCAGAACGATCTAGGAAAAATCTGGGTTACCCAGATTTGTTCTTCAAGCTGTTTGGTCAACCTATTTTAACAGTCATTAAATTCGATTCAAGGTGAGATCTGGGGGTTCTAGAGGCATGATTATGTAGTCCTTATGTTAGACTACAACATCAAAAAAATAACATGGACTAACTATAACAGATCAGTAAAATCAGAAGCTTCAAAGTTGCTTGTCAGAAAATCTGGAAAAATTTCTAGGTTTTCCAGAATAGTTTTCCATGAGCGGTCAACGCACTTTGACCCTTTATATCTGGAGATCTAGACATGTTATGAAGGTGATTCCACTTCCAGTCTACTCTCCTCATATCAAGGAACAAGTTCATAACATAGAACACACATAACACTTAACACAACAAGATCTAGAGGCTCTGACATTCGTTGTCAGACCACAGTTTTAAACTTTTTTTTAGATTTTGTAAATCATCAAATCCGAGCCTATAGATGTTATGGATCTAACATCTATCAACCTAGATCATTGATTAATGTAAGACCCCAAATTTTTATTAATGAAATTAAATTTCCTCTATTTATTATTTTGAAATAGTAAGGGTTGATTTGATTAATGTGGATAGTTATGGGTAAAATACGCAAATATTTTAAAATAAGAAAGTGGTTATAAAATATTCATTATTGTCGGGGAATATTCGTTTGGTCGTGGAATATTAAATCATCGTCGAGAATATTCAGTATATGTGCTTGATCTTTTTATGGGCCCCATGAAAAAGCGATTGGATGAAGAAAATGACAAATATAAGTTGTTTATAAATACTTGGCGTAGTTATTCACAGATTATCTTGTTGGAATACCAATTGGTTAAAACACACTAATACGCGTTGTTGAGCGAAGCTGCGGTATTGATGCATCGATTATTGATTCTTACGTAAGAAGGCACTACTCAATAATTGTTATAGTAATTATTTATTCAAAGTATTTTATTTTATTGATTCAATAATTCTTTGCGTTGATATTTTATATTGCTGTTGTTTCAATAAATTGTCATTACACAGTATTTTCCATTATCGGAGCAATAATTCATATTATATGAATAATATTATTGGATAACATTATTGTCAATGTCTAGAAAGTTGTGTCTAAGGAGAAGTTTGGTCACCTAATTGCGCGCCAGTAAGGAGAGATCCTTATTGGAAAGCCCTCTCTTTCCTGGGAACGGCCTGGTTGCCAGTACTATGATTCTGTAATATTATTTGTGAATAATTAATTATTGATTTGTATGATGAGAAAAATATTGATTTTATGTGGATATAGATGGAGAAAATTTTTAAAGTGACAATTGTTGAAAATTGAAATTTTATCTTTTTCTGATAAAATAATTCATTTAAATATTATTATATTTTAATAATATAATAATGGTGATATTTTTACAATGAATGTGGGATATATGAGTATATAAGGAGGAAGAGTATTTTTGTTGCATTAAATGATTAACACATGTTTTGTGGATTATAGCCTGAAATTTCTTGACTAAAATTTGATTATAGCCTGTAAAATCGCCCGTTTGTGGATTTCGGTCAATTTCTGTTTGGAATTTGGAAAAACTTTCTTTTGCAAAGTTGTAGAGAATTGAATTTCCTATAAAAATACGCAAGATTCGAATTTTCTGATAAAAGGGCTATTTATTATGAATTATTGAAGTTCCGAAGCTCTGAAATAATTGATTTTTGGAAGTTTAAAATATTTAAAATAGGAAAAACATTTTTTTTGTTTTGTGGGAAGCCCTAGCATGTGCAAGATAAGCTGAAATCAGTTGTCAAAATGTGCGTAGAGAATTTTTAATATATATAATATTATTATATTAAATTTTCTACTTTGGTGTTCTAAGCATTTTCCTATAAATAGGGTGCTTAGGTTAGAATTGAAAATCAAACCAGAAACTGAAGTTTTCTCTCTTTATATAATCGAGCGTATTCTTGTGAGTATTTTGAGTATACTTTGAGTATTGCTATACGGTGCAAGTTCAAGTCATAGCCTATATCCGGTGTTTCAACTAGAAGTACTGTCTTTCGAGGTAAGGGATGTTATTTTATTCAAAAATGATATTATTTCTTCAATATCATTATGCCGAAATATTGGTTGGAAATTTTATCAAATTTGGAACTTTTTCATGTCGGGGTTACTATTCATGAGTTACTATTCACGAGTTACTATTCATGAGTTACTATTCATGAGTACTATTCACGAAGCGTGAAGATGTTTTTTGTGAAATTTCTATCTTTTGGTGTCGAAGTTACTATTCACGTATACGGCACTATTCACGAATACGACACTATTCACCGAAAAATGAAATTTCTTCTTTTTGTCCAAAATATCTACTATGGATACTAGCTTTGATTGTATCCATGTTTTGATCATTCTTGAATTTTACTCCACTCTGATTACTTATGAAGTATTTTTGAACTTGGATTGTTTAAAATACGAATCCTTAATATTTGTTCTTTTGTTTCACTGGATTCGTTTCCTTTAAAATATTTTTCATCATCCTCAGTCCTAAATGATGATATTTATTGAATATCTTTGCTTTTGTAGTGTAAAAAGATGAATGATTTCTTGATGAATATCTTTGGCCCGTAGTGCAAAAGATGAGCAGTGTTGAGATGAACATGACCGATCGATTAATATCTTTGGCCCGTAGTGCAAAGATGAGCAGTGTTTAGATGAACATGACTAATCGATGAAAATCTTTGGCTGTAGTGCAAAGATGAATATTTAATTCCAGATATATATTGATTGATGTTACAGGGATAAAATATCGACGATGAACTTTTAAATTCATATATAGAAGATAGTAGTTTGCATTCTCTACTTAACTCTTCTAATGAATTATTATTTCCGTTGCGAAGATTGATTTAAAACTGGTTGTCTATTGTATTCTATTAGATTTTTCCCTGTTAGAGACTAACGATAATTTGTTGTATATTATCTTAGTCATAATATTCTTTACTGGGCTAGTTGAGCTCACCCTTTTCCTTTTTGTTCCATTTTTCTTCTCAGGAGGCGAGAATGTAGCGAGTACGAGTCGGGGTATGGAATGATGGTTATAGAGAGAGTTGTTTAGTAGTCTTCACCATTTTTGTAAAATAATGTATAAATAATTATGATGAGGATTTATTTGGGTATGTATATTGTCTAGAAGACAATAATTGTATTTAAACTCACAGTATATATGTTGTCGTATTTTGCACGACAAATGTATTAATAAAGTTGTAGTTATTTCTGTACAATGTATTTGGCGACTCAGAATGGGTTGGATGGAATGGACCTATTTTGGGGGCGTCACAATTAACACCTTATACAACATATTTAACACAAAAAACTAACATCTAACATAAGATCAAAGGTCAGATTTTGTTTAGGGTTTTTACCTCACTATGAGCAAACTCTTGATTCTTGGCTACTGATCTATTATTGGAAGTCATGGGGCTTGATTTAGAGACTGGCATACTACTAAATTTCAGAGGTTTTTGAGAGAGAGTCTTGGATGAGTATAAGTGAACAAATGGGGGAAATAATGCACTTTCTCTCTCTTGATTCCTATATAAAACTTGTATACAATGAATGTGGCTGGTGGATTGGCTGAAATGTAGAGCTTTTAGGCACATGGCTATGCTTAGGGTGGTGACTTGGCAAGATTTTGCTAGATTTTGCTAGCAATAATTCAAGAATTGGACAAAAAGGGTATTTTAGTCAATAACATTATATTTTAATGGTATTCTTGTCCATGGTACATGAATCTAGGATTTAATCACTAGATTCTAAACCTTAAGGTTTCCCAAATAATTTCTAGGGTTTGAAAAATTAAGTTTAAAGTGTAATAAAATTTTAATTAAAACACACTAATTAAAATTAGGGTTTTTAATAGAAAATTAGGGTTTAAATAATTAGGGTTCCTTAATATCATTAGGGTTCCCAAATTAATAATTTAATTTACTAAAATAATAATTAGGGTTTCTAATTTTAGCAATTAGGGTTCTTAATTAGCAAATTAGGGTTCTAATTTACTGATTAGGGTTTATAATAAATAGGGTTTTATAAGTAATTAATAGGGTTTCCCCTAATTATCATTAAATTCCATAATACGCAACATAATTCATATAACACAATTTTTGATTAGATCTTAAACTCCATTCGAAGTTTCCAATTATGGTTTATAGCGAGTAATACTAGGGTTTGTCGTGATACACCATAATTGACTAACCATTATAAGTACACACACATATATCTTGTATATATTTATAGCATTGAAAAATAATATTACCTTTAATATAATATTATTATTCTCATTCATTTATCAAAATTAGTAAATAAAGTTTGGATTCCATATCGATATATCTTTCAAATTAGTACCATAATTAATTAAATAAAATAATTAACTTAATTAATTTGAATAAATTCATATAATAAAATAGTAATTATAATAATTCCAACAATCATTTCATATATTATTTAAATAATACAAAAATCATATTTTTATGGAAAATAAATAATAAAACATTTCTACTATAAAATTAATTATTATAAGAATTTACTTTATAATGATCAATAATTCTAAATTAAAATTATTTGAAATTATTCATGTAATAAATAAAGGGATAAGGTCCAAAAATACCCCCGATGTTTACATGGATGTCCCACTTCCACCCTAAACTAATTTTTTTTTCCAAAAGTACCCTTAACGTTAGCAAAATTAGGTCACCCGTACCCCTGTTGTCAACTGATCTGCCACCTGGACTAACTCTGTTAACACGTGGATCATTTTTTGCTGATTAGGCACTTAGGGAGAGAGAGAGACATTTGCATCACTACCACACGCCTTCCATAATAACTCTCTTTTTATACTCCCTCTCTGTTTCCGACGACTTCGACATATTCTTCCATAATAACTCTATATAATTCCCTTATCAGTTACTCTATTCCACTTCTGAACTGTTTATCTCGTTAAACTCTTTCCCACAAATCCATTCAACTGAATCAGAAAATGAAGAACAAGCTCCTCATTTGTTTTTAAAGAAGTCACCATCAAAACCGATGATCCCATCTCTCATTCGAATGATCATACAAATGCGTTG
Organism: Panax ginseng; assembly: GCA_020205605.1. Lineage (NCBI taxonomy): Eukaryota > Viridiplantae > Streptophyta > Magnoliopsida > Apiales > Araliaceae > Panax > Panax ginseng. Next base: position 41,565,184 of record CM035130.1, on the reverse strand, counting down.
ACGAAAATCATACTCAGTACAACAAAATAATTTACGCACAAATTTATGAATCAAAAAGCTACTTTAGCTACATGCGCAACAAAGAAACAACTAGATCAAGATATAAATCACAATAAAGTAAATCAAATATATTCCAACAGAAATCTTCCAAAGTTAAACAAAACCAAGATCCAAAACCAAGTAAAATCAATTGTTCCAAAATAAAATCGATTCAACTGATGAATCCTATATAATAGATCTATATATAAATATATCGATAGAAAGGAAAGGAGTATATATATTACTTCTCTTGCTCGGCAAGGGCGGAAGAAGTTGAGCGAAGACCGGCGATGTGAGGAGATTGAGGGGTGGAGGGGGAAGGTGAGTACACCATATACCTGCTTAGGAAGACATGTTTCCCATGATAACTGGTGGTCGAGATCCTGTCAGATTCACGGTGCAAGAATCTCTCCAAAAGATTAGCTTGACGTCGGTGGAAAATGAACATGGCAGGCAATGAATATAAAGCTGAGTATTTATTGAAGGTCCAAATTGTCTACAGACACGGACAGTCTTGATCCACGTGTTAACAGAGTTAGTCCAGGTGGCAGATCAGTTGACAGGTGGGGTACGGGTGATCTAATTTTAATAACGTTAAGGGTACTTTTGGAAAAAAAAAATTAGTTTAGGGTGGAAGTGGGACATCCGTGTAAACATCAGGGGTATTTTTGGACCTTATCTCAATAAATAAATTCTATTTATCACATATATACATACACATTACTTGGCACATATTCCCCTCTTTAAAATAAAAAAAAATTATATGCAAAATTTCTTATATATATATATATAGGGAAAATGTATGTACACAGCCGTGTATTACACAGTCGACTATGACGACAGTTTTTTGAGCTATAGCGACGGTTTCACCCGTCGCCATAGGTCATAGCTATTCTGAGCTATGGCGACAGTTTACCGTCGCCATAGTCCAAAAAATCCGTCGCCATAGCCCTACTGTGTAATACACAGCTGTGTATATACATATAGCCCATATATATATATATAGTGTTTGGGTCATAACATATATGTCAGTGTATATATCTTCAAGAATTTGATATTTGATATTTTCGATGGAATTCCCAACAGAATATCTGTTAGAAATCTGCAATTGAAAATTTTGTGGACCCTACAAATATATTTATGTATTATTTAATTAATTTAATATAAAATGAAATAAATGTAATTTCATTTAGTTTATTAGACAAAATAAATGTTAAAAATTAGTTAATATAATATAAAAAAATTGAATAAATTTAATTTAATAAAAGTATTTAAAAATATAATATAATATTATAAAAACTAAAATAAAGTATATTAAATTTAATTTAATTTAATTAAAATTTAAAATATAATAAATTAAAAATAAAAAAAATTTAAAAATAGGATAATATAATATACTATAATATAAATTTTAAAAATTAGAAAATATAATATTTATTTAATTAAAAAATTAAACAAATAAAAAATATAATAATAAACTAAAATAAATTTTAAAAATTAGATAATATTGTATAATAAAAATAAATTAAATTAAATTAAATAAAACAAATTTGATTTAATTTAATAAATAAAAAATTAAATTTAATAAAAAAATATTTAAAAATTTAAAAAATGTAATAAATATAATAAATTTAATTTAATTAAAATAATTTAAATTAAATTAAATTTATAATAAATATAATTTAATTTAATTTAATAAATAAAGAATTTAATTTAATAAATTAACTTAAATTAAATTAAAACATAATAATAAATTTAATCCGATTTAATAAAATAAGATAATGAATTTAATTTAATTTAATTAAATAATCAAAAATTATATTATATATTATAGTACAAAATAAAATAAAATAAAATAATAAATACAATTAAATTTTATAAAATAAAATAAAATAATTTAATAGTAGTCTCCATATATATTCCAAATAACTGTTCTGAAAAACTAAGTAGCACTTACTTAGTTTTTCATTGGCAAAATAAACTAAGTAGCATTTGCTTAGTTTGCCATAATTTTCAATAAACTCAATAATACACTCCCTTTAATCTTCAATACACTCAATAATGTACTATACGTTGAAACTTAGAAACTCGTTATCACACATAACCTCTATTAATTTGAAAGTGAATATTTCTCGCCCATGAGAAATGACTACTAAGAGTCAAGGACTTCCTTGTATGCAGGGTTCGACATAGCAGTTGCAGCTAATAGTACTCTAACCGGTTCCTTGGCAGCAATTAAAAAAAAAGGGTCGTAGTTCCTGTTTGTGTTCTATACTCGAATAATAAAGTTAATTGAATTACTGCAGACATTTCTCACTGTTCCATCATAATAGATGAAAACAACTGAAAGGAGTGCCATTAAGTTGTTGAACAAAGTTCTAGGTTAAGCAACCCTCTAGATGAACGAACGATCACTTCTCTGCTAAGAATGAATCATCTCCCCATATGGGTCCAATCCATAACATAGACAGCTTCTCACCACTCTGAATTCCTCAGATGGGTAGTTCTCAGAGAACGTCTCGCCTCTTTTCTATGAGAACTACCCATCTGAGGAATTCGGAGTGGTGAGAAGCTGTTTATGTCATGGATTGGACACATATAGGGAGATGATTCATCTAGAGGGTTGAACTTTGTTCAATAGCTTAATGGAACTCCTTCGGGATGTTGTCATCCGTTATGATGGAACAATGAGGAATGTCTGTAGTAATTGAATTAACTTTATTATTCGAGTATAGGAAACAAACAGGAACTACGACCCTTTTTTTCGGTTGACGAGGAACCAGTTGGAGTACTATTAGCTACAACTGCTATGTCGAACCCTGCATACAAGGAAGTCCTTGACACTTCTCCTAGTAGTCATTACAGTTGAAACTGCTACGAAACTTAGAAACCCGTTTGACAAGTAGGAGTGAATGTCGAACAGTAGTCTCTATAGATTCCAAATAATAATTCTCATAAACTAAGTACCACTTACTTTATTTATCATTGGCAAAATAAACTAAGTAGCTTTTGCTTAGTTTGCCACAATTTTCAATAAACTCAATAATACTCTCCCTTTAATCTTCAATACACTCAATAATATATGTACTATACTTTAGAACTTAGAAACCCGTTTGACATTCACTCCCTCTCGAGTGAATGTCGAGCGATCAATTGGGAATTGTTATTGGATGTTATGTCTCTCACTTAGTAGGTGCCAACAATGTCTGAAGCAGTGACGCGTTTTTGTTGTTTTGAGGATTTTTCGACTGTTATCTCTATATGTTCTCCGAGTGCATACTTAGATTAAGTTATCTTAGTCTATTTCGTGTGCTTAAAAACCATGGGGAGGTGCTACCGAAATTTTCTTAAAACTCATGAAACGTACTCAACGTGTTTGCACTATTGACGAGAAAAATCCAATAACGAGATAGAATCCTTAACCCTGTCCTCTAGAGTGGAGATACTAGGTAAATCTAATTCATGCATGAATATCCAAATTAACTGAATGCGTCTTTTGTGTAGTTAAAAATGTCAGCCGACCGGAGTTGGATGTACCGTAGGATACCTAGTGATGGGAAGGGATTAGTCTTAGCTTATCGTGTTGGGGTGTCAGATTTCTTGAACAAAGCACTAAAACATACAAATGATCCGAACGGGAAGATGCGATGCCCGTGTGTCAAGTGTAAAAACCTGATTTGGAAGAAAGTCGACGAGATTAAATTTGACTTATTTTTCCGTGGATTTATGGATGGTACTTCGTATGGACTCATCACGGGGAATCAGAAGTGATTGAAAATATTTTGGAACAACCAATTCCACGGGATTCATACGTCGAAAACTATTATCCACTGGAGATGTTGGTCGATGCTTATGGCCCTACTAATATTGACTGGGCTGAAAATGAACCTTCTTCAAGCAGTGCAAAACAAGTGCCAAATGATACAGGTGCTGCCTTTTATAAGTTATTATCTGAACCTGGGGTTGCGTTGTATCCGGGAAATGATACAGACACCAAGCTTTCTGCAGTGACGAAGCTCTTATACTTCAAGAATGAGCACGACTATAGTGAGAGAGGTTTCAATGATTTTCTTACTATAATTGGACAGTTCTTATCCAAGGTTTATACTCTTCTTGTGAATTATTACGATGTGAAGAAGATGGTCAAGGGGTTAAATATGGGGTATTAGAAAATTAATACTTGTGAGCAGGATTGCATGTTATACTATGGGGAGGACAGAGATAAGGGACAGTGTGATATATACAGCTTACCGCGCTACAAGGTTTCAAAACGTGGGCCGAAGGAGAAACATTTTCCCAAGAAAATCTTATGGTACTTTCCACTTGCGCCGAGACTTTAGCGGATATTCATGTCGTCTCATACAACTCAACATATGAGTTTGCATCGAATAAGGGATGTCGTGTTGTTGCCTCTTTTTCAGTTCTGATAAAAGAGCTCTAACTCATGCAAGCATACATGTGTCAACAAGTAATACAGAGTAAGTAGAGTATCGATCCCACAAAGAAAGTTGTCAAATTTAAACTACTATGCATCAATTAAATCACTATATTTATATGCTTAAACTAAGGACTATATTGGTGAATTAATCTAATTGCAACTAACAACTAAAACAAGAATAATAATGGAATAAACCAAATCTGGAAATAATGGGATCCTAATTTCATTTAATATTTCATCTAATTACCACTATCATGCGAGAATTGTTCACATATCACATGAAAGTAGCCAAAAGCACTAATAGAGTCATAGCCATTTTTCAATGTACTATGACCTACTTACACAGCATCCAGAAGCGATAGACTCCATATAATCAACAATATAACCAAAATCACTATATGTACATGTGAAATTGCAATCATCATTTGAATTTAAGCACAAGCCCTTATTTTAACTCATACGGTGAAACAGTATATGTCTATCTAGTTCACGAAATACACAAGCCATATAAAACAGCCCCATATACGTATGCTATCATGATTACAATCCATACTTGCATGTTCATTGTCAATTCCATACAAGTACTGAAACGAATGGTGATCAAGCATTCATACATGCAATAAAAAATCATGATAGAGTTTCCATATGATATGTAAAACAGCTCCAGCAATCAAGCATGCAACTAAACTACATATTAAAATCCTTAGAATCCCATAATGGAGTTTAGTTCATGACTAAACCAAAAGCCATTATGGGATCAAAGCTAAACATGGTTAATAAGAAAACAATTGAAAGATGAAGGATAGAAACGATCAAACCCAATTGTTGATTATAGACCAAAGTTAACATTCAAATCCTCATATACATCCAGCAAGATAATAATGATAATCCACAATGATAGAAAATCCCAAGAAGAATTGGAGAAGTAGGCGTTTAAGCTTTGTTCTACGTTGGAATCTCCCTCAACGTGTAAACCCTTGTTACTACTATGAAAATACGTAAAAAGTAATCAAAGATACGTCTGACACCAGTCAGATATCGTTTTAATCAATTACAACCCTTTTAATTAAAAATTAAAATAAAACAAATCAGTAGCTTCAGGCATCGCGCGCGACTGCGCGCCCCTCCAGTGTAATCCTCGCACGGGCGCACGACTTGCAGTGTGTAATGTTGTCCAGCCGGGTGCTTGCGCGGGCGCGCGTCCCCAAGCTTGTCCTGCTGCGGGGCTTCTGCAACTTTGAATTCTGGTTCTTGTGACGCCCCCAAAATAGGTTCACATGACCCATTCTGAGTCGCCAAATTTCACACTATAAAAATCAAATACAAACTTCATTTATACAACTGTTGAACTGTCGTACAGAATACGACCACAGTTAAGCTGTGAGTTTTAATACAATATTATCTCGTCGATAGTATCCAAACTCAAATTGATACAATGCCATATAAAAATACAGCAACAAATATTTTAAGACCCCAAAGAAGAACGAGAAGATTACTATCATATTCATTCTAATGAGGTGCACTCTTGACACTGTCAAAGTCGGGTTCTCATCACCCTATTGTTGTTCGCCAAAATCAATTATTAAGTGACGTATAAAATATGACACACACATCTTAGGTCCTCAATACAATTATCTGTTGTATGTCATGCTGTTTTATAATGTATTGAGAAACTTCGACAGTCTCGGACCATCCCACTATTTCCCTATTATCCCCGCTCGACCAAGCTACATTCTTATTACCTGAAAGGAATTGTGAAGCAAAAGGGTGAGCACAATTAGCCCAGTAAAGAATATCATGGCTAAGATAATTAATTTATCAACAGCCTTTATTAGAATAAATCAGAGATTTATAACATATGGTAGATAATAAAAGTTTTCAACCATAATTGCAACGGAATCAACAATCCATTAGAAGAGTCAAGTAGAACATAATGTCTACTATCTCCTCTAAATTAAAAGTCCATCGTTGATATTTTATTCCTGCAATACTCATTAACAGTTCTTTGTTATACTTAAGACAAATAGAACTTTCAACACTTGTCTTCACCTGAACCACCAAAGATGTTAGTTAAATTCACAATTCATATTTATAATAATGTGAATTAACAGTTCCTTCTTGCCACAAAGGCTTAATAGAACGTTTACTCAATATCCTTACCCCAAAGGCTAAAGATATTCAAATGTAATAACAATGATCATACTAATCGATTTGTCTATCTTTGTGTACTACGGGCCAAAGATATTCAACTATTAAAAACAATGGTCATGATCATACCAATCAATTATGTCCGTCGATTGCACTACTACCAAAGACATTCAACTGTTAACTAATGGTCATGATCCCGCTAATCACATCATTGAATTATCCATACACTACTGGCCGAGGATATTCGTTAGTATCACTAGTGGTCATGATCATGTCATACACCTGTCCATCTTCGCACTACGGGTCAAAGCTATCAAACAACAGATCATTTTTGCACTACAGGCCAAAGATATTCAACAACATATCATCTTTGCACTACAGGCCAAAGACATACAACTGTAAAACCAATAACCAACAATATAATAAAGAATGGAATAATAAATAAAAATTCACCATGTATGCAGTACTTCGCATAGACATGTTATTCCAACATAATAATAAAGAATGGAATAATAAAAGAATTTCACCATGTATAAAGATTGCATGCATATGCAAAGTTATTCTAACATAATAATAAAGAATGGAATAATGAAGAATTTCACCATGCGTGCGTAATCCGCACAAACAGGTTATTTCAACAGAATAATAAATAATGGAACGTGTCGGTGTAATACCCACAAGGCAGGATATTCCAATGAGAATAATAAAGACGAAACTAGGTCCATTGTGTAAAAGCGCATGAGCGAGGATATTCTAACGAGAATAATAAAGAGGAACCAGTCCCGCCAGTAAGCGCATGTGAACATGTGATATTCCAACGGGATAATAAAGAAGCGGAACGAAGTCGGCGAAATTTGCACCGGATGGGATATTCTAATGAGAATAATAAAGAATGGAATAACAACAGAATTTCACCATGTATGCGGTACTTCGCATAAACAGGGTATTCCAACAGAATAATAAAGAATGGAATAATAGAAGAATTTCACCATGTATACGATACTTCGCATAAACAGGTTATTCCAACATAATAATAAAGAATGGAATAATAGAAGAATTTCACCATGTATGCGATACTTCGCATAAACAGGTTATTCCAACATAATAATAAAAAATGGAATAATAGAAGAATTTCACCATGTATGCGGTACTTCTCATAAACAGGTTATTCCAACATAATAATAAAGAATAGAATAATATAAGAATTTCACCATGTATGCGGTACTTCGCATAAACAGGTTATTCCAACATAATAATAAAGAATGAAATAATAGAAGTTCTCTTCATGAATACAAAAGAAATAATACCCCTTACTATAATAATAATATCCCTTACAAGTATTGAAAGAAAATAATTCTCTTCATGAATACGAAAGAAATAATACCCCTTATGAGTACAACAAATAATATCTCTTACGTTTGAAAGAAGAGTACTCTGACTGGTAGGGCGAAGATATACTCGAAGAATACTTGCACTACGCTCAAAGCTTTCTTAAACTCCAAGGAAATACGCTCAAGATTATAGAAGAAGAATTCTCTCTATAGTTTCTCTCTCTAGAATTTCAGTGAATTCGTAAGAAATAATGAAGGAATGAGCTTCTATTTATAGAAGAATGGACTGCATAGTAACTAATTCATGAACGGTCCAGATTGATTTACTTTTAATCGGACGGTCCATATTAATTTAATAAAATATTCTAATAAAACAAAATCTTTTAAATAAAATATAATATATTCTATTTATAATCTAATAAAATGAATAACTTTATAAAAGTATTATGTTTTATATAAAAAGATTTTACTATGCAAAACACTATGCAAGCACTATGCAACACTATGCATAATAAAATATAATATATTCTAATTATTGTCTAATAAAACAAATAACTTTATAAAAGTATTCTATTTTATATAAAAAGATTTTACTATGAAAAACATTATGCAATACTATGCATAATAAAATATAATATATTCTAATTATTGTCTAATAAAACAAATAACTTTATAAAAGTACTCTATTTTATGTAAAAAGTTTTCCTATTTTATTACTAATAATAAAACAAAAACTTAGACAACCAGATCCTTCTTAGGAAAGAGAAATTTCCTGTTTTATTACAAATAATAAAACAAAACTGAGACAACCAATAAGGGAGTGCCCTCCCATGAAGGTAACTGGTCTTCTTCCAACATATGGGCCCCACATGTTCCCCTCCCACCAACATGTCACCATCACAGTGGGTACCATTATATATTTACTAAATAACTTTTTACCGATTATTTTATAACAACTTGCTTACTTTGAAAAAATTTCAAATATCACCCTTAACTTTAAACTTTTATCAATTTAACTATTTACCAAAATAGAAAAATTGAATACTTTTATTTCATAAAATTAGGGGTCTCGCGATTACTCTGGCTTAACAGAATCGATCCGTTTCTGCTGCCGCTTCCTTCCTTTGTCCATCCATGCTTAGTCTTCTGCTCCACTTGATCCTCATGCCACGCATCTCCCAACTTGTGCCTCGCTTCATGAGTCCATTAGCCTCGTGCCCTCTAATACCACCAAATTAGGCTGTTTCCTGCACTTTTTTTCACCAAAAGGAGTTTTAAGTAAATGCAATGCAAAAAACATCATGAAATGCAACTAAAAACTCACTAAAATGTACTTGAGATGGGCATAGTTCGCGTGAATTGGTATTCAATAAGTAGGTATAAAACCCACTTATCAAATACCCCCAAACTTGAACTGTTGCTTGCCCTCAAGCAATGCATACTAATGAACAATGAAAATGCAGCTACATTACTATGTAACTAAGCTATGATGCAAACTAGTCTCACATAGTTCCAGCTCTAACAGAATTTCAGTCCAAATTGCCTCAGTGAAGTATCCAGATTCAAGATTACCATTTTAAACCAAACTATAGGCATAATATCATACACTCAGATAATTCATATATGCTATAGAGATGCTGTGTGTGTGTGTGGTATTCGCCAAAACTTGACTTAAGCAAAGAATACACATGTTACATTGCTCAAAATAGAAAATTATGGTCTAAATCAAGACTCATGTATACTCATGCAACACAGACTGTTTCAATATATCAACACAAACTAAGGTTCAACATGGGTTTAACTGCTTTATTGCTACTCACGAGGGCGATTTTCGCTCTTTCCCGCGGTGTTTATTGCTATTTTTCTTTTCTTTTTCTCTTTTTTTCACATGACTGTGCAATGTCTTATTCCCTTAGGCAACACTGCTACCCCTTAGCGAGCTTTCAACCAACGACTCCCAGACCATGAAAGACCTTAGGGCGCTAGGTATAGAGACAATCCCCTTGAGCGTACTTACTCAAGTAGCCAGGGCCCCGAAATAAGACTAGCCACGTTACTGCTATTTGATTTTTCTTCTTCTTCTTTTTTATACATAGCATACCCATGTTTTCCCAAAGTTTGAATATCAATGTTTCATACATTTTAAGATCACTTTCCACATATTTCTCTTTTTAAAACTACATTTTCTATCGAGCAATGCAACACATACTTCTTATACCTACAAGTGATTATGAACACATTCGTGCAAACCGAAAGCATTTAAACAACAATATGAATTTCATCGTGTAAAACATTATATCTCAGCTCATGTTATCCACAATACTCAAGAATCTTTCAAAATTCACTATCATCATTGGCTAGAAAAAATTCCCATAAAGCTAAACATTGTGAGACATGCAAACTAAAACATACTAGCACAAGCAATAATAACTAAAAATTAAAAATTTTCTGCAAAATTTTATCTAACACATAAACATGAAAAATTAAAACTAAACATGCAAAAACTAAATGAAACTATATGCAACTATACTACTACCCCAATACCCCCAAACTTATAATATTTAATGCCTCATTGAATGAAGGTAAAGGGTACAAAAAACTCCCCTAATGATCGGCTGTACCACCCTCCTCGGGTGGTGAATCTGGTGGTGGATATGGCACTACTGTCCCGAACTGAGGCCACTCGAGCATTGTTCCCTGCTGTGCAAAAGCCTCGGCCAAGGCCCTCGTGAGTCCCATAGCAAATGCTCTGAAGTTATCGTACATGGCATCGACTTTTCGCTCCGATCTTCGGAGCTGGCGATCACCATGGGCAGCATGTGCATGCGTGGACGGGCCTGCCTCATCTATCTGAGGGGGCTGCTGTGATGGCTCTAGAAATGTGGGTCGGAGAATAAATCCTCGTCCGCGCGGGTGTGGTTCACCTCCTGCCCAATCTTCAAATTTCGCAATGGTGGCATATGTGATGTCCTGACTTGGGTTCTGCATCTGTTCATTGCCCCAATTGCAACCCTAATGAGCACATAGCATAGCTATCACTGAGGCGTGGGGAATACTCCCCGTAGAGCTTCCCCGCAGATACTTCAAAATATTTTGGTGAATCAGATGGCCCACGTCAATATACTTGCCCGTAATTATACCCCACAAAATAATCGCTCTTTCTGCTGTAATCTTATGCTGATGAGACGGAGGCACTAGCTTGGCACATATGAACAGATTCCACGCTTTTGCATATCGGTTCAGGGCTGCGGCTAGGAATATGCGAGGATGATTCGTGCCAGTTTTATATGTCCACTTCGTGCTAGGCACGCACAACTCCGCAATAACCAATTCTAAGTCTGTCTCCAAGTGTGCACCTGTGACCCAATTAGCCAACCCTGTTGGTGGTGTCTCAGTAAGTCTGAAAATGGCTCTGATGGCGGGGGGTCTGTAATCGATTTCAAAATCGTGAACCAGAGAAACACCGCTCCTAGTGACTTTGGCATTGGCGTAGAACTCTCGGACTATACTCATCGGAATGGGCGTAGGGGTGGCAGTGAATCCAAGCCATCCGCGTTCGCGAATCATAGCGCATAGCTGTCCATCTTGTTGCTCAGGCTTGAACCCTCTTTCTTTCACAAAGGTTTTGGTCACAATTCTGTAGTACTCCTGTTGGGCTTCCAAATCCAGGAATTTGGTATGGTCAACCACATCCTCCCCTTGACTGCCAGAGGAAGATGAAGAAGAAGATGAAGCGGAGCGAGCTCTTTTCAGACCCATTTGCTTTGAGATAGATAATGCAGATGATTTGACTAAGAATGAAGAAGAACCAGTGATGAGAATACTCCCAAGTTCATTTCTGCCCAACTGAATAAGAAGCCCTAGTTTATATCAGTGGATGAGAGCGTGGGTTTAAGCTTTGAACGTGGAGAGAATCGTGGATATGTGATTGAGAGATGTACGGCTTCAATTTGTAACTGATAGAGAGAAGGAGACGTGTGTTATGGAGACTGAGGTGATTACGCTGCTGTTATGGTTTCAAATGAGAGTCCAAATGATCTCCATCACGTTTTTAAACTTAAAACTTTTTCCACGTCTGATGTCGCGTGCAAGGTCGCCGCCGAAGTTTTTAATGGTCATGATGTATGGAAAGTGGCAATCGTAGTCCGGCAAGCTTAGCGTATGGTATGTCTGGTCTGTCTTTGAAATTATCGCTAGCGTATGCATGATCCTTGTATCTGCACTACTAACTTTTATTCTCAGGACTGCAAGACAGTGAGGCATATACTCCAATACATCTACAATAACATCAATAGATCTTTTCATAACATGATTTACTAAATAAAAATGAGTACCTATTTTATCACCCTTATTTCAATGCAATGCAAACGCACTCCTATGCGATTCAGCTACGATGACAATTATGTAAAGAGACTCACACTATCCTAACGAAAAATGAAAATAACCTAACAAAAGCAACTTGAACTGAATAACTACTAAGTTGAGATAGAAATAATGGGTTGCCTCCCATCAAGCGCTAAGTTATAGTCAATTAGCTTGACTATCTCTGAATCTCATGTTGAAGATAGAATCGAGGTGACTTTCTTTCTGTATTCCTCACCACCAGAATAACGCTTCAATCTCTGTCCATTCACTTTAAAAGGCTCGTCCGGAAATTTCTCAGATACTGCAATGGTTCCATTCTGTGGAGTGGTATCCAGATATTGAACGAGTTCATTTAATTCCTCATCCTCTACATTTAAATTTTCAGAAATGACACTTCTCACTGGTTCATAATCCACTACTCGCTGTACTCCATCATTTGAAACTCGATCCACCAAATCCACCCAGAAGCATTCTTCTTCATCTGTTGGGAGCTTCATGGCTTTGAAGACATTGAATGTGACCTCCTGATTATGTACACGCATAGTGAGTTCCCCTATTTGCACGTCCATCAAAGTCCTTCCTATGGCTAAGAATGGTCTCCCTAGCATGATTGGTATACTTTTGTCTTCCTCATAATCTAAGATGATAAAGTCAGCCGGAAAGATAAATTTATCCACTTTCACCAATACATCTTCAACAATTCCCCGTGGATACGTAATGGATCTGTCAGCTAACTGCAAAGAAATGTTTGTCGGCCTTGGAGCCGGCAATCCCAACTGATTAAACACTAACAAAGGCATCAGATTTATACTTGCCCCAAGATCACATAAACACTTTTCGAAGTTTATCTTTCCGATCGTGCATGGAACTGTGAAACTGCCCGGATCTTTCAGCTTTGGAGGTAGTTTACGCTGAAGCATTGCACTGCATTCCTCTGTCAAGGCCACTGTCTCAAACTCATCTAGTCTTCTCTTCCTTAACAATATACCCTCCATAAAATTTGCATAGCTTGGCATTTGTTCCAATGCCTCGGTGAACGGTATGTTGATCTGCAGCTTTTTGAATACCTCCAAGAACATACTGAATTGTTTATCTTCCCTCAGCTTATTTAATCTCTGCGAATACGGTACTTGAGGGTTAATTGGTGGCACTGAACTCTTGAGCTTCTCCTCTGAACCTGCTTTATCTTTCTCTTCCTGCGGAACCTCAGAATTTTCCAAATTTTCTTCCTCAAGATTCACTTTCCACCGCCATTTCATGGTATGCATGGCGGCTTCATTAGTGTAATCAGGCTTGGGCACGCGACTTGCAGTGTTTGCAATGTTTTTCCCAGACCTCAATGTGATCGCTTGACACTGTTCCTTCCTGTCTCTTCTTGGATTTGTCTCTATATTACTTGGCAATGAACCCTGGGGCCTGTTGTTGAGCATGCTCGCCATTTGCCCCATTTGAGTCTCCAGATTCTTGATAGCCACTGCTTGGCTTTTAATCATAACTTCCATGTTTTCCATGTATTTCAACATCATCTCCTCCATTTCTGATTTCTTTTCTGGTTGTGGTGCAGCTGGAGTGTGATGTTGTTGTTGTTGAGAAAATCCCGGTGGAAACGGTGGTTTTGATGAAAACTGTGGCTGAGATTACTGTGGCTAAAACTGATTCTGTTGATTTCCTTGGTTATTTGACTAACTAAAGTTTGGATGGTTTCGGTTGTTGGGGTGGTATGTGTTCTGAAACTGTCCTTGATCTTTCCTGTAATTGCCCACATACTGTTTCAACTCCGAGCTGATAGCACATTGATCCGTCGAGTGTGACCCTGCACAAATCTCACATACGAAAGCAATTATTTTCACTTTACTCTCTGTCAGTGTATCTATCTTCTTTGCCATCACTGCCATCTGTACCGACAACTGGGTAATAGCATCTACCTCTAACACACCTGAAACTTTGGGTTGTGGCATCCGAGATGTAGGATTCTGGTAATCATTTGCAGCCATAGTCTCGATAAGTGTATAGGCCTTGTCATAGCTCTTTGCCCATAATGCTCCTCCTGCAGCTGCATCCACAATAGGTCTCAACTGCCATCCCAATCCATTGTAAAATGAGTTGATCACCATCCAATTTGGCATACCGTGATGTGGACACTTCCTCATCATCTCTTTATATCTCTCCCATGCTTCATATAAGGACTCACCCTGTTGTTGCTCAAACTGTGAGATAGCTGTCCTCATTTTTGCAGTCTTAGCCATTGGAAAGAACTTGGCTAAAAATTTTTGTGCAAAGTCATCCCATGTAGTGATTGACCCTGATGGCAAAGAATGTAGCCAACTTCTAGCCTTATCCCTCAATGAGAATGGGAATAGCCTAAGTTTGAAAGCATCCTCCGTCACACCATTGTATCTGAATGTATCACAAATCTCGATGAAACTCAACAGGTGTTCATTCGGATCATCCGTAGCAGCACCCTCAAACTGTACCAAATTCTTCACCATCTGAATAATGCTCGGTTTAATCTCAAAAGTATTGGCTGCTATCGCCGGTCTGACTATGCTAGACTATAGTCCGTTTATATTTGGCTTGGAATAGTCACTTAGAGCCCGGTGTTCTTTTCTTTGCTCAATTCTCTGTTCTTCTGCCATACTAACTGTAGTACTCTCTAACTGAGCTTGCAAGTTTCTCTGCACACTAGCTTTCCAACCTCTTCCGTTAATGTTATCATGTGCTAGTGTTAATTCTGAGTTGGATGATCGCGTGTGCATAAAAATCTATAAGTACCTGAAACCAAAACAAAACAAAAATAGAAATGAGAAATGATCAAAATTATCTAAGTCATACAATATAGCTTGAAACTGATGATAATTATTTAAATTAAACGCCTTTCCCCGGCAATGGTGCCAAAAACTTGTTGCCTCTTTTTCAGTTCTAATAAAAGAGCTCTAACTCATGCAAGCATACATGTGTCAACAAGTAATACAGAGTAAGTAGAGTATCGATCCCACAGAGAAAGTTGTCAAATTTAAACTACTATACATCAATTAAATCAATATATTTATATGTTTAAACTAATGACTATATTGGTGAATTAATCTAATTGCAACTAACAACTAAAACAAGAATAATAATGGAATAAACCAAATCTAGAAATAATGGGATCCTAACTTCATTTAATATTTCATCTAATTACCACTATCATGCAAGAATTGTTCACATATCACAGGAAAGTAGCCAAAAGCACTAATAGAGTCATAGCTATTTTCCAATGTACTATGACCTACTTACACAGCATCCACAAGCGATAGACTCCATGTAATCAACACTATAACCAAAATCACTCTATGTCTGTGTGAAATTGCAATCATACTGAATTTAAGCACAAGCCCTTATTTTAACTCATACGGTGAAACAGTATATGTCTATCTGGTTCACGAAATACACAAGCCATATAAAACAGCCCCATATATGTATGCTATCATGATTACAATCCATACTTGCATGTTCATTGTCAATTCCATACAAGTACTGAAACGAATGGTGATCAAACATTCATACATGCAAAACAATCATGATAGAGTTTCCATACGATATGTAAAATAGCTCCAGCAATCAAGCATGCAACTAAATTACATATTAAAATCCGTTAGAATCCCATAATGGAGTTTAGTTCATGACTAAACCAAAAGCCATTATGGGATCAAAGCTAAACATGGTTAATAAAAAAATAATTAAAAGATGAAGGATAGAAACGATCAAACCCAATTGCTGATTATAGACCAAAGTTAACGTTCAAATCCTCATATACATCCAGCAAAATAATAATGATAATCCACAATGATAGAAAATCCCAAGAAGAATTGGAGAAGTAGGCGTTTAACCTTCGTTCTACGTTAGAATCTCCCTCAACGTGTAAACCCTAGTTCCTACTATGAAAATACGTAAAAAGTAATCAAAGATACGTCTGACACCAGTCAGATATCGTTTTAATCAATTACAACCCTTTTAATTAAAAATTAAAATAAAATAAATCCAGACTTCAGGGCATCGCGGCAGCCGTAATGCGCCCTCCGGTGTAATCCTAAGCGGTATGCGCGACTTGTAGTGTGTAATGTTGTCCAGCCGGGTGCTTGCGCGGGCAAGCGTCCCCAAGCTTGTCTCTGGCGGCCGCACAAACCTTGAACTTTGAATTCGGATTACACTTCTGCTGCCGAATCGACTGTTCTCGCTTCCTTCCTTTGTCCATCCATGCTTAGTCTTTTGTTCCACTTGATCCTCATACCACGCATCTCCCAGCTTGTGCCTCGCTTCATGCGTCCATTAGCCTCGTGCCCTCTAATACCACCAAATTAGGCCGTTTCCTGCACTTTTTTTCACCAAAAAGAGTTTTAAGTAAATGTAATGCAAAATAACATGAAATGAAACTAAAAACTTACTAAAATGTACTTGAGATGGGCATAGTTCGCGTGAATTGGTATTCAATAAGTAGGTATAAAACCCACTTATCACGTGTCTGGTCAACTAACTCACCCAGCGGATGGAGATGAATAGAAGAGATTTGATGCAAATTATCATGAGTTTGCGGAAGAAGTTAGGAATGTTAGGCTTGGCATGGCTACTGATGGCTTTTGCCCTTTTAATAATTTTAGCCAGTCGTACTTAGTTTGGCCAATCATTATGGTCGCTTATAATCTTCCACTAGAAATGTGCATGAGGGATCCGTATTTGTTCTAGACTTTACTCATTCCGGGGGATAAAAGTCCTACAAAAGACATTAGCATGTACCTTCGACCGTTATTGGATGAACTAAAGATGTTGTGGGAGATAGGGGTCCAGACGTATGATAAATCGATATTCGAGAATTTTGTGATGAAGGCAGCCTTGTTATGGACTATCACTAACTTTCTGGCTCTTGGGATGGTTAGTGGTTGGTCAACTCATGAGAAGCTGTCATGTCCAGTGTCTATGGGGGATGTGCAAGGCAACCAGTTGCAGCATGGGCAGAAATATAGTTTCTTTGGAATTTCTCGTAGATTCTTTCCTCTTGATCACAATTACAAAAATATGTCTTGCAGTTCAATGTAAAGATGAGAGAGAAGAAGGGGTTGTTGGTCGATATGTATCGGCGGTGAGGGTCTTTTGGTTGAACCAACTTGATTTTCCTTTGTTGTGGAAGGAACACAGTAAATTGAGAGCAGCCGGATACGGGAAGTGTGACGCTCCTAAAATAGGTATACATCACTCATTCCGAGTCGCCAAATATATGGTTTAAAATACAAATACAACTTAATTAATACAACTGTCGTGCAAAATACGACAATACAATAGCTGAGTTTTAACATGAATATTGTCTCCTAGACAATATCCACACTTAATGGAGTCCTAATTACAATTATTATAACACTATTTCATAGAATAGTGAGGACTACTATAGCCACTTATCCTGGACCATCACCCCATTCCCCGACTCGTCCCAGCTATATTCTCATTTCCTGAAGAGTATAATGAAAGAAAATGGTGAGCTCAACTAGCCCAATAAAGAATATTATGACTAAGATAATGCAGAACAAATTATAGTTAGCCTTTAACATTATAACAATTGATAAAATACAATAGACAACAAGTTTTAGATCAACAACTGCAGCGAAATAAGCAATCCATTAGAAGAGTCAAGTAGAGCATGATATCTACTATCTTCTATGATTTAAAAGTTTATCATCAATTTTATCGCTGAGACTCAGCTTAATAAAAAATCCACATCACTGAATTATCCATGCACTACGGGCCATGTGTAAGACCCCAACTTTCATAAATAAAGATTACTTTTTCTCGAAATATATTTTTGAATATTATGGTGTGAATTTGATATAATGTTATAGTTGTGGGTAATATTTATAAATTTTGCAAAGTATTCAAGTTGTTATAAAATATTCGGTTGGTCGGGGAATATTCATTTTAATAGGGAATATTCGTACGACGGCACAATCATTGGTGCACCCCACAATGGAATTGTTGTCAGAGTTAGAAACAACATAAATATCTTTTTGTGAAAATAACGGCAGAAGTTTTATCGTTAACTGTTGAAATACCCGGTGATAAAAGTACAGTAATACGCGTGGTTGCATAGTAGCACACGGTATTGATTATTGATGCTTACGTGAGAAGTCACTCAATTTTACTCAATTATTGCTATAGTAATTGCTGCATAGTATCTCACGTTATTTGATTCAATTATTGTTACAATATTTTATATTATTAAATCAATAATTGAGATGACAAGTTATTCATATTATTATCTGCATAATTAACAATGTCTAGAAAGTTCTGTCGAGGAAAGGGGTTTGGTCAACTAATTACGCGCCAATAGGGAGAAATCCTTATCGAAAAGCCCCCTCTTTCCTGGGAATGATCTGGTTGTTAATATTGCGAGTTATAATAATGATGAATAAATGTTGTTAAAAATATTGAGGGGATTTCATGAAGTATTTGTTATAAATTTTGGCGTATTATTTGGACCCCCACTTACCTATTTTTTTTAAAACTATCGGTAGAAGTTATATCAGTTTTTTTATATATATATATATATATATATATATATATATTAAAAGATTTGAAATGGGGGGGGCTCAATTACTTTAAAAGAAGGACATCTGGTAGCTTTATTTGACAGGTTATGAGATTTTTTTTCAAAGCTTGGACTTATTAGCCAAACTTTCCAAATCATGCATTATTATTGATAACCTGTGAATTAGGATGCTTCCTAATTGGTTAAGGCTCCAAATGGCATGTGTTAGTTTTCCTCATTGGCCAGCACCTTGAAAACAAAATACTGATACGTTGGAATCGTGAAATTCGTCCGAATATTTACTGTTGATCCGTGAAAAAATTTCTAAATAGTATCCTTCCATTCTCCTATAAATAGGATGCTTAGTTTAGAATTAAAAATCACACCAGAATCAGAGAATTTTTCTTCTATAATA
Source organism: Panax ginseng (assembly GCA_020205605.1). Taxonomy (NCBI): domain Eukaryota; kingdom Viridiplantae; phylum Streptophyta; class Magnoliopsida; order Apiales; family Araliaceae; genus Panax; species Panax ginseng. The sequence continues at coordinate 41,545,895 of CM035130.1, read as the reverse complement.
TTGAGTGTATTTCTTTCGAGTTTTAGGAAGCTTTGAGTGTAGAAAATAATGAAAGTTTTCTTCAAGAATATCCTCGCTATACCAGTTGGAATACTCTCATTTTTAAGGTAAGGGATATTATTTTTGTTCAATACTCCTAAGAAATAATATTTTCTTCCATACTATGTAGTATATGAGTAATATTATTTCATTTCATATTCTAAATTCTATACTCCTTTTGTTAAGTTTTAGCTTTTATACTCCATGAAATTAGTAGAATATCATTAATATTTGTGCTTCATCTAGTATCTTTTCATGAAAATATTATTCTGAGCATTCTTGATAAGTTTTAACTTTTTCATGCCATAGTACTATTCACGGGGTACTATTCTTGAAGTACTATCTACATGGTACTATTCACCTAGGTTACTATTCATGGCAAAAATTGATTTCTTTTCGGTCCAAATTATTTTTGATACAATATTATTCTTGAATTTTACTCCACAAAGCAGTATCATGTTGACAATTTGGACGTTTTTGAATTCTGGATAAATTAAATTATAAATCTTTAAAATTTATCCTTTGCTTTCATTTAATTAAATCCTTATATCATTACCATCATCCTTATGCTTATATTGTGATGAAAGTCATATTTGGCCCGTAGTGTATAGATGGACTGTTGATTGGTCTGATTATGACCAGGGATTATTCGGCATAATCATGACCGTAATATTACAAATGATGTGGTAAAAGTCCTCATTGGCCCGTAGTGCATTGATGGACAGTTGTTGGCATAATCATGACCATTGATGATTACACGAATATCCTTGGCATGTAGTGCATGGATAATTCGTGGACGTGATACTAATGAATATTCATGGTCGTAGTGCAGGGATGATCCGATGATGTGGTTTATTTACTAAGCTAAGTCTCAGCGATAAAATTGATGATAAACTTTTTAAATCATAGAAGATAGTAGATTTCATGCTCTACTTGACTCTTCTAATGGATTGCTTGTTCCGCTGCACTTAAACTTGATGTTTATTGTATGTTATCAGTTTAACACTGTTGAAGGATAACGATAATTTATTCTGCATTATCTTAGTCAAAATATTTCTTACTGGGCTAGTTGAGCTCACCCTTTTGCTTTCATTGTTCTCTTCAGGAAATGAGAACATAGTCGGGACTAGTCAAGGAACGAAGTGATGGTCTGAGATCGTTTTTTTAGTAGTCCTCACTATTTAGTGTGATAATAAATGTAATGAGGATTGAATTTGAGTTTGGATATTGTCTAGAAGACAATATTCGTGTTAAAACTCCCAGCTTATGTTTTTTCGTATTTTACATGACAGTTGTATAATTAAGTTGTACTTGAATTCTGTACCATGTATTTGGCGACTCAGAATGGGTGATGTATACCTATTTTGGGGGCGTCATAGTTGGTATCAAAGCTTTGGGATATGATCCCTGGTTGAGATGTGAGACTAGAACTAGGAGGGGAGAGTCGGGTAATTCCTTCGCTAGTATGACCTACCTAAGCTTATTTGTTATTTAATTGGTCGGTCAAAATATAGGGATAATTTGTGGCATGTCAATTAACCCTTGTTTTTGTGGCAGTATTTGAAAATGGCATCTGAGAATGTCGAGATAAGCAATGGAGCACAGGAGACCGTTGAGTCACCACAGATCAATAACCAGGATAACGTGCATTAGGAAGGCAATAATCCTCAGGTAAACAACAACACCGACCAAATGATGAACGACAGAATGTTCAGAGGCTTTCTGCAATTCATGCAGCATCAGGCGAGAGAGACTCATGTTCAAAATGCAGGTGGAAACATTGGCAACTCACGGATGGTCACCGCTAAGCAATTCAAGGAGCTGGGACCATCAGAGTTTTGGGAAAAGCCAGAACCACTTAAGGTGGAGACGTGGATAAAGCAGATCACCGAGATATTCGATGTCTTGGGATGCTCCGAGGAGCAAAAGGTTCCCTTTGCCACCTTTATGTTACGAGGAGAGGCAGATTACTAGTGGAAATTTGTAAAACGTACTCAACCTGCCGTACTGAGGATGTCTTGGGATAAGTTCCAAGAATTGTTCAATGACAAGTACTTTCCTGAAAGTATTCGTCACATGAAGGAGGTAGAGTTCATCAAGCTGGAGCAAAACAATATGACCGTGTCACAGTATGAGGCTAAGTTTGCTGAGTTATCCCGGTTTGCATCCCATTTGTTTGATAATGAGGAGAGAATGACGCGAATGTTTCTGCGAGATTTGAAACCCGAAATACATCAATACCTCATTTCTCACAAACTGTGTTTGTATTCAGATGTTGTAAATAGGGCTTAGTTGTTAGAGCGCGACAATGAGTCAACTAAACCAAGAGAGAGCAGCTGGCAAGTCAATAATACCAGTGATAGCAGTCATCGAAGCGGTGACAGAAAATGTAGAGGAAATCAACATGCCAGAAATGGTAACCACTTCGGTGGTAATCATGGCAAAAATAATAGAAGTAGAAATTTCAAGAAGATGATATTCAACAATGATGGAAGGACGTCAGCACCAGCACCCGTTGTTAAGGAAGGAGAACAACCACCTATCATATGCTTCACATGCGGATGGGAGGGACACATCAGTCCAAATTGCATGCAGCAGTCCAAAACGTGTTACAATTATGGAAGAGAAGGTCACCTAGCTTAGTTTTGTCGTGCAGTAAAGCCAAGTACAGTTGGGATGGTGACACCAAATGCCGTCCCAGACAAGTCAAAACCAGTAGTTCAAGGGAGAGCGTTTGTCGTAACCTCCTAGAAAGCGAGGAACCCGAACAAGGTCATCACGGGTAAGCTAATCATAAACTCTAGTGAAGTATATACCTTATTTGATACCGGTTATACCCATTCTTTTATTTCTCCTACTTGTGCTCAACGTTTAAATTTAACTCCAGAGAAATTAGACTTTGACTTATCTGTTGAAACTCCGTTAGGAGAAACCTTCATTACATCCACTGTTTATAATTATTGTTTGATTCAAATCGGCACCTGCACGTTACCTGTTGAACTTATTTCTTTGAAAATACTTGCATTTGATGTGATTCTGGGGATTGATTGGTTAACTACTCATCATGCTAAAATTGATTATTTTCATAAAGTTTTTAGCTTTCATATTCCTAACCAACCTATTATACGAATTCAAACAACCAAACCACTAAAGTCAATCACTGTCATATCAAGCCATAAAGCTATTCCTTTATTCTTAGCCCATGTCACGAATTTAAACAAAAATACGTCAGTTTTGAATGATATTTCTATTGTTAATAAATTTCCTGACTTATTCCTTAAAGAACTTCCTGGCCTACCCCCAGAGCGTGAAATTAAATTTTGTATCGACCTTGAACCCGGGACAAAACCCATTTCAAAAGCCCCGTATCGAATGGATCCTATTGAACTTTAGGAGTTAAAGACCCAACTACAAGAATTGTTAGACATCGGTTTCATTCATCTTAGTACGTCTCCTTGGGGTGCTCCTGTTCTATTTGTAAAGAAGAAAAATGGGAGTATGCGACTTTGTATTGATTATCGGGAGTTGAATAATGTCACCATAAAAAATAGGTACCTGTTACCTCGCGTTGATGACCTGTTTGACCAGTTGCAAGGCGCCAAATTCTTTTCAAAAATTAATCTTCGTTCCGGATATCACCAGTTAAAGATTAAAACTGATGACATCCCAAAGACTACTTTTAAAACTCAATACGGGCATTATAATTCCTATTCATGTCTTTTGGATTGACTAATTCTCCTGCTGCCTTCATGGATATGATGCACCGAGTATTCAAGGAATATTTGGATCATTTTGTTGTTGCCTTTATTGATGACATCCTCATATACTCCAAAACCCGTGAAGATCATGAGCAACACTAAAGGCTGATACTCTAAAAGCTTCGTGAAAACAAGATCTATTCCAAGTTAAGGAAATGTGAGTTCTGGCTCGAGGAAATGGCATTCCTTGGGCACGTGATATCAAATCACGGAATATCTGTTGACCCGGCAAAGATTGAAGTAATACAAAGCTGGGAGCAACCTAAGTCGAAGAATCAAGCACGTAGCTTTGTGGCTTATTTGGTTATTATCGGAGATTCGTAGAAGGGCTTTCTCGAATTGCTACTCCATTAACTCAGCTGACTCGGAAAGATACAAAATTCGGATTGGAGTGAGAATGTGAGAAGAGTTTTGAAGAACTCAATAGGAGACTCATTTAAGACCTTACGACAATACCATCCGGTTCGGAGGATTTGTCATCTCACAATGATGCTTTTAGGCAAGAGGTTAGGATGTGTTCTCATGCAACATGGGAAATTCATAACCTATGCCTCACGACAACTCAAAGAATATGAGAGGAATTATCCTACTCGTGATCTAGATTTGGCAATTGTCATTTTCACACTTAAAATCTGGAGGCATTACCTGTATGGGGAGAAAGTAGAGATCTATACGGATCATAAAAGCCTTAAATATTTCTTCACACAAAAGGAACTCAACATGCGACAATGACGTTGGCTCAAGCTGTTAAAAGAATATGATAATACCATTCAATACCATCCTGGAAAAGTGAACGTGGTAGCTGACGCGTTGAGTAGAAGATCGTATGCAGGTAGGAGTGCGATATTGTCAAGGAAAAGGCCCATTTTGTATAACTTGCAAAGGATGGAGGTAGAGTTAAAGACTCCAGGGACCCACATGATGATGTCAAATAGAAGAGTAGAACTGACTTTAATCGATAAAGTTAAAGCTGCTCAAGCTACAGACCTGGAACTGATGTGTATGAAGAGGAAATTACAAGAAGGTACTATTCCGGAAGCAAGAATCGATGAAGAAGGAATACTTCGAGTCAACTCCAGACTTTGTGTTCCTAATAACCCTGATTTAAAGTATAAAATCATGATGGAGGCACACAACACACCGTTTTTAATCCATCCAGGAAGTACCAAAATGTATCGTGATCTTCGACATACATTTTGGTGGAGCAATATGAAAAGAGAGATCGCAGAGTTCATCTCAAGGTGTCTAACTTGTCAACGTGTCAAGGCGGAGCATCAAGTGCCAAAAGGTCCATTGCAACCACTTGAAATTCTAGAATGGAAGTGGGAGCACATTACCATGGATTTTGTTACTGACCTTCCCAAGGTTTCTCAAGGCATAGATGCGATTTAGGTCATTGTCGATAGATTGACCAAGTTAGCTCATTTCTTACCTATACGAGAAAATTATTCACTTGAACGTCTTGTCGTATATATATATATATATATATATATATATATATATATATATATATATATATATAAAGATTGTAAGATCGCGGTATGCGGTATCCATATAGTTTCTGATCGAGACCCAAGATTTACTTCATAATTTTGGGTTAGTTTGCAAAAAGCTATGGGTACGGATTTACAATTCAGTTCGGCATATCATCCTCAAACGGACGGGAAATCGAAGAGGACTATTCAAACTCTTGAAGATCTATTAAGACTCTGTGTCCTTGACTTCAAAGGAAGTTAGGACAAGTTATTGCCATTGGTGGAATTTTCCTACAACAACAGTTATCAATCAAGTATAGGCATGGCTCCATTTGAGGCGTTGTATGGACGCAAGTGTCATTCTCCAATATGCTGGGATGAGGTGGGTGAAACAACGTTGTTGGGACCGAAATTGGTACGTATGACTACGGAGAAGATTCAAATGATCCGATAACGTATAAAAACCTCACAAGATGGACAAAAGAGTTATGTTAATCTTCATCGAAAGGACGTGGAATTCAATGTTGGTGATCATGTGTTTTTACGTGTTGCTCTATGGAAAGGAGTTACAAGATTTGGAAAGAGAGGAAAGCTCAATCCTCGATTCATTGGGCCATTCGAAATCCTCGATTGAGTAGGAACTGTGGCATATAGACTCGCCTTACCGCCAAGTATGTCTCATGTTCATAACGTTTTTCACATATCTATGTTACATAAATATGTGGAAGACCCGAACCACATTATTGAGTTAAAACCAGATGAAATAGCGGAAGATTTAACGTATGAAGAGGTACCTATTAAAATTTTGGATAAGAAAGGAATATATATATATATATATATAGTGGGATCTTAAGCTCACCTTTATCTAACTCTGAAGCTCACCCCCCTTTAGCGACGGACCCGGTGACAGTTGATTTATACAACCGTAAATACATACTTTTAGCGATGCTATATATTGTTTGTCGCTAAAAAGTATAGGCGACGATTTATTGTATGACCGATGACCGAACCGGCCACCGTCCGTCGCTAAATGGGGGGTGAGCTCAGTGAGTTGGATAAAGGTGAGCTTAAGATCCAGACCATATATATATATATATATATATATATATATATTAAAAGATTTGAAATGGGGGAGGGCTCAATTACTTTAAAAGAAGGACATCTGGTAGCTTTATTTGACATGTTATGAGATATTTTTTTCAAAGTTTGGACTTATTAGCCAAAATTTCCAAATCATGCATTATTATTGATAACTTATGAATTAGGATGCTTCCTAATTGGTTAAGGCTCCAAATTGGCATGTGTTATTTTTCCTCATTGGCCAGCACCTTGAAAAGAAAATATTGATACATTGGAATCGTGAACTTCGTCTGAATATTTACTGTTAATCCGTGAAAAATTTTCTAAATAGTATTCTTCCATTATCCTATAAATAGGATGCTTAGTTTAGAATTGAAAATCACACCAGAATCAGAGAATTCTTCTTCTATAATATTGAGCGTATTTTTTTTGAGTTTTAGGAAGCTTTGAGTGTAGAAAATAGTGAAAGTTTTCTTCAAGAATATCCTCGCTATACCAGTTGGAATACTCTCCTTTTTAAGGTAAGGGATATTACATTTGTTCAATACTCGTAAGAAATAATATTTTCTTCCATACTCTGTAGTATGTGAGTAATATTATTTCGTTTCAGATTCTGAATTCTATACTCATTTTGTTAAGTTTTGGCTTCTATACTCCATGAAATTAGTAGAATATCCTTGATATTTGCGCTTCATCTAGTATCTTTTCATAGAAATATTATTTTGAGCATTCTTGATAAGTTTTAACGTTTTCATATCGGAGTACTATTCACGGGATACTATTCCTGAAGTACTATTCATAGGATACTATTCACCTGAGTTACTATTCACCCAGGTTACTATTCATGATAAAAATTAATTTCTTTTCGGTCCAAATCATTTTTGATACAATATTATTCTTGAATTTTACTCCACAAAGCAGTATCATGTTGACAATTTGGATGTTTTTTGAATTCTGGATAAATTAAATTATAAATCTTTAAAATTTATCATTTGATTTCATTTAATTGAATTCTTATATCAATATCATCATCCTCATGCTTATATTGTGATGAAAGTCATCTTTGGCCCGTAGTACATAGATGGACTATTGATTGGCATGATTATGACCATGGATTATTCGGTATAATTATGACCGTAATGTTACAAATGATGTGGTAAAAGTCCTCATTGGCCCGTAGTGCATTGATGGACAGTTGTTGGCATGATCATGACCATTGATGATTACACGAATATCCTTGGTCTGTAGTGCATGGATAATTCGTTGATGTCATACTAATGAATATCTTTAGCCGTAGTATAGGGATGATCCGATGATCTGGTTTATTTACTAAGTTTAATCTCAGCGATAAAATTGATGATAAACTTTTTAAATCAAAGAAGATAGTAGATTTCATGCTCTACTTGACTCTTCTAATGGATTGCTTGTTCCGCTGCAATTAAACTTGATGTTTATTGTAAGTTATCAGTTTAACACTGTTGAAGTCTAACGATAATTTGTTCTGCATTATCTTAGTCATAATATTTCTTACTGGGCTAGTTGAGCTCACCCTTTTGCTTTCATTGTTCTCTTCAGAAAATGAGAACGAAATGGACTACTAGTGGGAAAGCGGAGTGATGGTGCGAGATGGTTGTTTTAGTAGTCTTCACTATTTAGTGTGATAATAAATGTAATGAGGATTGAATTTGAGTTTGGATATTGTCTAGAAGACAATATTCGTGTTAAAACTCCCAGCTTATATTTTTTGTATTTTACATGACAATTGTATAATTAAGTTGTATTTGAATTCTGTACCAAGTATTTGGTGACTTAGAATGGGTGATGTATATCTATTTTGGGGGAATTACACCAAGGATATTCATTAGTATCACAACCACGAATTATCCATGCACTACGGGTCAAGGATATTCGTGTTTTCACCAATAGTCATGATCATGCCAAACAACAATTCATCTTTGCACCCTTGGCCGAAGAGAACGCATGGTTATGATCATAACAACATCTATCCATCCATGCACTACGGGCCAATGAGAACTTTTACCACATCATTTGTAACATTACGGGTCATGATTATACTGAATAATCCCTAGTCATAATCATACCAATCAACAGTCCATCTATGCACTACGGTCAAAGATGACTTTTATCACAATATAAGCATGAGAATGATAACAATGATATAAGAATTCAATTAAATGAAAGCAAGGATAAATTTTAAATATTTATAATTTAATTTATCTAGAATTCAATAATATCCAAATTGTTAACATGAAACTGCTTTGTGGAGTAAAATTCAAGAATAATATTGTATCAAAAATGATTTGGACCGAAAAGAAATGAATTTTTGTTATGAATTGTACTCCGAGTGAATAGTACCTCGTGAATAGTACTTCGTGAATAGTATCCCGTAAATAGTACTTTGGAAATAGTACTTCATGAATAGTACTTTGTGAATAGTACTTCGTGAATAGTACTGTATTTATGAATAGTGCACATGAATAGTACTCAGTGAATAGTACCGTACGTATGAATAGTGTCATATAAATGAATAGTACCCATGAATATTACTCTGGCATGAAAAGCTTAAAATTTAACAAGAATATTCAGAAAAATATCTTTGTGAAACGATACTAGATGAAGTGAAAATTTTAAAGATATTATACTAATTTCACGGAGTATAGAAGCAATACTTTAACAAAATGAGTGTAGAAGTAGGAATACGAGACGAAATAATATTACTTACATACTACAGAGTATGTAAGAAAATATTATTTCATACGAGTATTGAATAAAAATAATATCCCTTACAACTATTGAACGAAAATAATATTCCTTACGAATATTAAACGAAGACAATATCCCTACGAATATTGAACTAAAATAATATTCCTTATGAATATTGAACATGAATAAAATTTCTTACGAATACGAAAAATAATATCATAGGCGAATATGAAATAAATAATACCCCTTACCTTAGTAAAAAGTTGGATACTTAATAGTGAAGTAGCAAAATACTCTTCTTCTTTCTCTCTATAGCTACTCTCTCTATAATTGCTCTTGTGAGTCTTAGTGAATTGGTGACAATGAAAGAATAATGAGCTTCTATTTATAGAAAAACATAGTTTTGATAATTGCACGATTAGGGGCTCGAATTATTATAGTATAGTACCTTCATTTATACCGTCATTTTTAATTTAGTCCTTCAAGTATTATCAATCTTGCACCACCCCCCCCCCCCTAATAGTATATGCATGTGAATCAATAGTTCCATACATGTGAACCAACAGTAATTTGCATGTGAACCAATAGCAATTAATTGCTCATTTATCCGATTAATTATCTGTTTGGTCAATTTAACATCTAGAAATCAATTATTATCGAAATAAATGTCGATTTCCACTAACACTAATAATCCCAACACAATGGAAATATTTTTTATCAACAATTTCATCTTTAATCAACACGAACTTATTCATCATTAATATTATAGCTCACAATATTTAACAACCAGATCATTCCTTGGAAAGAGGAAGTTTTCCGATAAGGATTTCTCCCTATTGGCGCGCAATTAGCTGACCAAACCCCTTTCCTTGACAAAACTTTCTAGACATCGTCAATAATGTAAATAATAATATGAATAACTTTGTCGTCTCAATTATTGATTTAATAATATAAAATATTATGCAGATGATACTATGACAATAATTGAATCAATAATATGAAAGATATTATGCAGCAATTACTGTAGCAATAATTGAGTATAACTGAGTGACTTCTCACGTAAACATCAATAATTAATATTGTGTGCTACTATGCAACCACGCGTATTATTGTACTTTTACCACTGGGTATTTCAATAGTTTAACAGTAAAACTTTCGCCGCTTTTTTTATAAAACGATATTTTTGTCGTTTTCTAACTCCGACAATACTTCCGTTGTGGGGTCAACCAATGATTATGTCGTCGTACGAATATTCCCTGTTAAAATTAATATTTCTCGATCAAACGAATATTTTATGACAACTTGCATACTTTTTAAAATTTTCACATATCCCCCTTAACTTTTGTAACAATCCAAGATTTTATTTGTAATTTAAAATATTTATTAAAATTAAATAAATAAATATTTTATTTACGTTGTTGTTGTTAGTAGATACTTGTGAATTAAATTTATTACATAATACTCTAATTTAATAGTTAGAGAGTTGTTAAAGATAACATGTAGTGCTATTTTGCTATTTTAATTTAATAATTTAAAATGGCATGTTAATTATTAACTAAAATTATAATGAGATTATAATTTTTTGATATTTGGATTAAGTGGAAAATTTATTTAGTATGTTATAATTAGTTTATTTAACTAATGTTGGATATGGAGATCCAAATAAATAATATGAGATTATAAACTATAGTGTAAAGGATTTATTAAAATAAATTAAAGTAGTTTTAAATTGATTTAACCAAACAAGGCTTAAATACATTAAGTCTTTATTTTAAAAGTGTGTTTGCCAAACCAAGCCTAATGGCTTTTGAATTTTGAAATTTAATAAATAATATAAATAAAATAAATCAAAATATAAAATATATTTTATAACTGATGTACGTTAAGTTTTTGTAATTGATATAATTAAGTGTGCGTATTATGGCTCTATCAGTTTATTATCTTTATGCTTAAGGGTTAGTTGGTTTTACGTGAATTGGCTTATACTGAGAAAGATAGAAGAGAGTTACAGAGAAATTTGAGAGAGTTTGAGAGAAAAGTCTTGTGATTCCAAAACAATTTCTGGGTTTTAGCGAGATTATTCAAAGCAAGAGAAGGTATGCTTACATAACCTTAATATATATATATATATATATATATATATATGTTTTACGACATAAATTTCCAAGTTTCTGTGAATTCAAGTTGGATGAATTGTTGTTATATTAACTGAGTTGTTGCATTTGAGAGTAATTGTGATGTTGGAATTTGCATTTAGACAAGAATTAGTATGCTAATTACGTTAAAAAGAAAGAAAGTTGTTTACAGTGCATATATTACATATGGCTTGTGAAAGTACCAAATTTGGTGGTTAATTTGTAAACTGATCTGTAAATTGAGCATTGAATATGTTAATTCGGTAAGAAACGAAGAGAACGTAGTTTGAATGAGTTAATTTGGACAAGAATTGTGATAACAGTGATAATTTTTGTGAAGAATGTCAAAAATGGAGTTTTTGGTATAAAACATGGAATTTAAAGTATTTAAATTGGTTACAATGTTGTTTAATTATTCTAAGTTGGTGAATATGTGAGGAATCATGTTTATATGAGTTCTATGTCAATTGAATATGATAAATTTACTATTAAAAGACTGCATAGTTTGTGGTTACTGCACCAACACATTTCTTGGCTACCGGTGTCGAAGCAGAAATGGCGCGAATCATATTGTAGAATAAGTAATTGCTATTGTCCCTAAGCTTAAGTATGTATGCAATTGTGCCATACTTTGATCTAAGCGATGTTGCACTTTTATCTGCACCTTGGAGATCTATTATAAATTAGTATAATGATGTGTTAATGTGACAAACATGTAATGAAAAGTTTAAAACAGATTTGTATCATGTCATTAATAATTTCAAGATTGTTAAAAGATTAGTAAGTTATGAATGCGATACGTTATGATTTAAGGTACACAACGAATAGTGAATAAGTGTTGTGAAGTTAACACTTGAGATATCTGAAATACATATGGTGTAAAATAAAACTTGTACTAAAGTAACAAGTTTATCTAAAAGAGAGTTTTATTTTGGGAAAGTGGATATTAGTTTATCTAATAAATATTATGATTCTACTACTATGTGTAGGTGAACATGAGTTGTAAATTTATAGCTTATGCACGAAGCATGTTCCTTACTCTAAAATTTTATTGAGCAAGTCCTTTTATCGTTAAACTTTATTTGAGCAAGCTTTAATCCTTATTTTATTCGAGCAAGTTTTGAATTCTAATCATTGTTGAATTATTCTAACTTGTTTATAGTTAAGCAAGTTTCTTTAGTTTCATTCTTTTGTAATGAATGCAATTTCTTGAACTCTAAATTCTAATATTGAGCTACCATATTTCATTTACTTTGCACACGTTATTATCATGTTGAGCAAGTTTTGTTTCCAACTTGTTATCAGTTAATGTATGTTCAGTAATTCAATTCTTCATTTGACAAGATCATAGCCTTAGCTTACTATTATCCAAGCAAGGTTTGTTGTTATATTCAATGTTTATGCTTTTTAGTTATTTCTAAGCATGAGTTTAATGTATAGTTGGTTCACCTATGCTTCTTAATCATTTTACATTAAATTATTATTGATCACTCATAGTGTTGTTAAGACTTGTTGATTCAACTAATCCCTTAGTTGATTATCGTGGAACTCCAAATTACCCTTGAAGCTTATCCAAACCAAACCTTATTTGGTGCAGACCTTGATGGCGCAGAACAGCAGACCTCGATGGCGCAGAAGGTCGACGAGATTCGAGATTTAGATGGATGCTTAAGTAATGTTGAATGGAAGCTGATTCACACTGAAAGAGAAAACGAGAAAATGGCAGATGAGATTGCAGAGCTGAAGAACAAGTTGAAAGAAGAGTCTACTAAGAGGGCAAGAGTCGAAGATGCGTACGAGGAAGCTTCTCAACGAGCCGGGGTAGCAAAGAGAGAGGTACAAGTAAAGAAGATCAAGATGGAGGAAATGAATAGTGTTTTCAACAACGTTGTAAACCGAGCTCAAGACCAAATTATGTATTATCCAATTCAGTTTGAGACGCTGCCATGGTACATGCTAGATCGCCGAACAACGTTTCGTATTATGGAAGAGGAGCGTCATAAGGCTATGCAGCATTTTAATAGGTCATCGTAAGAAATGTAATTACTGTGTGATTAATGAATAAATAAGATGTAAATCCTGGGTATTATATAACCAATGGGATATGATGATGATGATGATGTTATCGTGAAACTTTTGTAGTTTAGGAAAGTAATGTAGATAGCAGGGATGCTATCATGACTATGTTTTTTTTAAAAGATGATGAATAAATAAAAGTTACTATTTATTCAAGATATTGTGTGCTATGTGGTTTTTGGTGATGTGCAAATTGAGTATATAATACTTAGAAGATTGAGTAATAATCGAATGAGAATATTTTAATAAAAAATGCTTTCAAGACGTCAACCATGACAAAGGACCCCTGAGGGATCTACCAATAACAACAATGTTGAGGCTAATCCAGTTCAGCAATTAGTAACGTTATTGACGGGAGCATTACAGAATCAACTGCAGAATCAAGCTGCGACATTTAAGGATTTCAAGGCAGTTGGGCCACCAGAATTTAATGAGTCCATGAATCCGGTTGAGACACAGACCTAGATCATGGAGATAGAGAAATTTTTCGACGTTTCTAGAGTAGGTGAGAACCAAAAAACTGCTTTTGCAACATTTATGTTGAAAGCAGAGGCGAGTTATTGGTGGCAAGCTAATAAAACTCGAGGAGGTCAAGGGGTAATGACTTGGGATAGGTTTAACGAGATATTTTTCGAGATTTATTTCCCAGAGAGTTCGAAAAATCAGATGGAGGTGCAGTTTTTAGAACTAAAGTAGGGATCAATGACGATGGCGGAGTACGCCGCTAAATTTAATGAGTTAGCGAGGTTCGCGCCATATCAAGTCAACACAGATGAGCACAAGGCTAGGAGGTTTGAACAAGGATTGAAGCCCTGGTTGTATAGCAAAGTTTCTATGTTTTAACTAAAGACATTTACAGCGGTACTAGAGAAGGCAATTCTCGCTGAGGGTGGAGGCGAGGCTGTAACAAAGTACAATCAAGAGCAGAGAAAGAAGAAGAGTGAGGGCAAAGCTAATAATGGTAGTGGTAGTGGTGGAAATGGTAAGAATAACTTGAAAAAGAAATGGAATGAAAATATGGGAGCTGGGAACTTGCAGGGTAACCAGCAGAAGAAGAAGTTCAAAACATGTGCTATATGTGGGAAGTTTCACACAGGTATGTGCTTAAGGGGGAAACTAGTATACTTTAAGTATGGCCAAGAGGGTCGCGTTGCCCCAAATTGCAATCAACCCAAGAAGAATGCTTGCTACACTTGCGGGTCAAAGGATCATTTTGCTCGCGAGTGTCCTAAGAAGAAACTGGTGAGACAACTAGAAGCAAAGGAGGTAGCAATGGAGGTACATTGACTATTGTGGGACCAACGTCTTCAAATAAGCCCACATCCAGAACCTTCAACATGACGGTGCAATAAAAAGATGTCGTGTCAGGTTTTATCCCAATCAATTATATAAATGCATATGTATTATTTGATTCAGGTGTTGCTTGCTTGTTTATATCTGATGAGTTTGCTAAGAGGTTAGAATTACCTAGTAAAGAGTTGAATATCCCTTTACACATAGAAATTGCGAATAGGGAGGTAATTCATGTTAAGTTCATATACAAGAATTGTAGGGTGAATATTAAAGGGAATGTTAAGACAGTAGATTTAATCCCGATAAAACTTGGAGAGTTTGACGTTATATTGGGAATGGATTGGTTATTCAATTATGGAGCGATAATTGATTGCCAAAAGAAATGTGTAAACCTTATGACTCCGTTAAAGGTAGTTTTCTATGGTAGAAAATTGCCTAGTCAAGCGAGATGTCTGACGATTATGCAGGTCAAGAAGTTATTTAGTCAAGACTGTGTAGGATACTTAGCTTATATAGTCGATACTCAGAAGAAAAAGGGTGTGAAACTGGAGGAGATATCAGTGGTTAGGGATTTTGTGGACGTATTTCTGGAAGATTTGCCAAGACTTCCGCCTGACAAAGAAATCGAGTTCGTGATCGACTTAACGCCAGGAACTGCTCCAATATCGAAGGCCCCATATGGAATGGCTCCGGTAGAGATGAAGGAATTGTTGGTGCAATTGCAAGAACTACTAGACAATAAATATATTCAGTCTAGTGTATCACCGTGGGGAGCGCTGGTGTTATTAGTGAAGAAGAAAGATGGGTTAATGCGTCTTTGCATTGATTATAAGGAATTAAACAAAGTCACTATTAAGAATAAATATTCGTTGCCGAGAATAGATGACTTGTTTGATCAGTTGAAGGGTGCTAGATATTTTTCAAAAATAGATTTGAGAAGTGGATATCATCAATTGAAAGTTAGGAAGGAAGATGTACCAAAAAAGGCATTCTGAACTCGGTATGGACATTATGAGTTTCTGATAATGTCTTTTGGTTTGACAAACACCCCTGCTACATTCATGGATTTTATGAACAGGGTGTTTAAACTATTTTTAGACAAGTTTGTGGTGGTATTTATTAATGATATTTTGGTGTACTCCAAATCTCAAGAAGAACACATGGAACACTTACGTCTAACGCTGGAGACGCTAAGAAAAGAAAAGTTGTATGTGAAATTCTCTAAATGTGAATTTTGGATGGAACGTGTACAATTTCTTGGGCATGTAATTGACAAAGATGGAATTTCAGTGGATCCATCAAAAGTTGAAGCTGCGATAAATTGGGAACAACCAAGAACTCCATCAGAAGTGAGAAGTTTCTTGGGATTGGCAGGTTATTATTGACGGTTTATTCAGGATTTTTCCAAGATTGCCACTCCGTTGACAAATTTGACTAGAAAATCTGTAAAATTTGTTTGGTCAGAAAAATGTGAAGAGAGTTTTATGGAATTAAAGAAGAGGCTCAGTGTTGCACTTGTGTTGTCATTACCAGATAATGTAGGAAATTTTGTGGTGTATAGTGATGCCTCACATAAAGTATTGGGTTATGTCCTTATGTAAAATGGCAAAGTCATTGCGTATGCATCAAGGTAATTGAAAGACTATGAGAAATGGTATCTAACTAATGACTTAGAGTTGGCGACAGTGGTATTTGCTCTGAAAAATATGGAGACATTATCTCTACGGAGAGAAGTGTGAGATCTACACAGACCATAAAAGTTTGATGTATATTTTCACACAAAAGGACCTGAATATGAGTCAAAGAAGATGGCTGGAAGTGATAAAAGATTATGATTGTGAGATCTTTTATCATACGGGCGAAGCCAATGTGAGTGCAGATGCCTTGAGTAGGAAAGGTCGAGAAAAGTTGATGTTGTTAACCAACCAGGAGGAGCTCGTTTCAGTGATGGCAAGGCTAGAGTTGGAAATCAAATTTCCAAAAGAAGCCTATGAAAGATTGTATCAAATGGAAGCTAGTTTAACTTAGGTGGACAAAATAAAGAATGCTCAACTACAGGATAAAGAATGCAGAAAAATAAAGGAAAGTATAGTCGAGGGTAATGAGGTGAAATATAAGGTTGATACTGAAGGAGTGCTAAGATTCGAGGGATAAATTTGGGTTCCAGCAGTACCGGATATTAAAGAAGAAATCTTGACAAAAGCTCATAACTCAAGATATTCGATTCATCCGAGAAGTACGAAAATGTATCAAGATTTGCGGTGACATTTTTGGTGGCCAAATATGAAAAGAGACGTAGCAGAATGTGTTGTAAAATGCTTGACATGTAAGAGAGTGAAGGCCGAGCATCAAAGACCAAGCGGATTACTTCAACCGTTGGACATACCGAAATGGAAGTGGGAGCATATCACAATGGATTTTGTATTAGGTCTTCCAACAACGTAGAAAGGATACGATGCGATATGGGTAATAGTGGATAGACTAACAAAATCAGCGAACTTTTTGCCAATAAGGATTAGATTTAATCTTGATAAGCTGGCAAAACTGTACGTTAAGGATAATGTTTTAAGACATGGAGTTCCAGTGTCAATTGTATCAGACAGAGATCCAAGATTCACATCAAACTTCTGGTAGAGATTACAAGAATGCATGGGAACACAACTGAAGATGAGTATGGCATACCATCTGCAAACCGATGGTCAAAGCGAATGAACATTCCAGACGTTTATGCTTAGAGCATGCATCATGGACTTCAAAAGAAATTGGGGTGATCATCTACCGTTGGCAGAATTCGCCTATAATAACAGTTACCATGCAAGCATTGGCATGCCGCTATACGAGGCATTATACGACAGGAAATGCAAAACTCCACTTTGCTGGGATGAAGTTGGTGAACATCAACTGTTAGGACTGGAACTGGTACAATAGACCGCTGAAGTTATCAAACTCGTCAGAGCAAGACTGGTAACTGCTCAAGATAGACTGAAAAAGTATGCTAATCAACACAGGCACAATCATGAATTTGACATGGGAAATTTTGTTTTCCTAAAAGTTTCTCCTTGAAAGGGGAAAATTCGTTTTGGCAAGAAAGGAAAGTTAAGCCCGAGGTTTATTGGACCTTTCGAAGTACTACGAAGAGTGGGAGAAGTAGCTTACGGGGTAGCTTTACCTCCAGAGTTAGAACATGTCCACAACATTTTTCATGTGTTAGTGTTGCGACCGTACAAACCCAATTAGAAACATGTGATCGAGTATGAACCGTTACAGTTCAATAAGGATTTATCTTATGAAGAGATTCCTATTCAAATAGTCGACATGAAAGAACAAGTGCTCAGGAATAAGGTGAAACCTTCTGTGAAAGTCATATGGAGAAACCACAATGTCAAAGAGGCTACGTGGGAACTCGAAGATGTAATGATGAAGAATTACCTTGAGTTATTTGTTTAATCTGTGTCTTCAATTCTTGGGACAGAACATTTGTAAGGAGGGAAGAATGTGACAAATGAGTTGTTTGAGTTGTGATTCGGGGATGTAATCCTCTTGAGAGGAGGAAGGATGTAACAATCCAAGATTTTATTTGTAATTTAAAATATTTATTAAAATTAAATAAATAAATATTTTATTTATGAGGTTGTTGTTAGTAGATACTTGTGAATTAAATTTATTAGATAATACTCTAATTTAATAGTAAAAAAGTTGTTAAAGATAACATGTAGTGCTATATTGCTATTTTAATTTAATAATTTAAAATGGTATGTTAATTATTAACTAAAATTATAATGAGATTATAATTTTGTGATATTTGGATTAAGTGG